>CM028669.1:22841217-23361688 GCA_016760335.1 Gastrodia elata
AATTAGTGAATCAATTGTGACATACAACCACTGAAATTATTCAATTTGAACACCAAATGACAAAGTTAGGGTTTTTGACCCTTAATTAAGAATCCTTAATTACCTCTTAAACCCTAGATCTTGTTTTGGCTATAACTTAGCCAATACACATCAGAATCCAATAATTTAAGGTTCTATGAAAACCTTAGAACATAACCTACAGTAAACTAATAGAAAAATTATATGTCATTAGGGTAAAATTACCAAAATGGCCATATAGGTCAAATTCTTTAATTTGACCCTATAAGGCTTAATACTTAACCAAATTTAGAGAACTCACTGTCTAAACTCATATTAGATAGTAAGTAATCATTTCATATCATTAAAACCCAAAATTTAATGTTAATTCATAAAGTTGAGATTTAGATCCTTGAGGAGGGGGAAAATGGTCTTTTTGCCCAAAATTAGGGTTTAATGAAATTAAGACCTAAATTCATCTCTAAATCATATCAAATAGCAATTAAAGTGATTTAAACTATAATTTAAATAATTCTAAGCCTTAAATTAGATATTTGAAGGAAAACCCTAAATTTAGCCTTATGAGAAAATCCTAAGTAAAGATGAATTCTTCTCCATTTCTTTGAACTTCTTAGATCATCCTTTAGGTCTTATAACCTTAGTTAGGATGTGTGTCTGAGTGATACTCTTAGTATCTAAGAACTTTAATCCCTAAGATTAGGATTAGATCTTAGGTTAGAATTCATCTAATGGGTAAAGTGGGTTACTCATTAAGGTGAAACCTTGATTTTACTAGTTTATTAGATTTTTCATAGTTTATTAGTTGATTATTTGATATTTTAACATTAGAGTTAGGATTAGAGATCTATCATATTAAATTTGACTTAATTCAATAGGATTTGCCTTAACCTTTAATCAGAAGATGGGATTAAGCCCTAGTCCTTAGGATAACCTTATGATTAAGAATTAAACTTCATTCTTTGAAGTTTGATTCTTAATTCTTTAAATTTTAATTTGGCTAATCAAGGTTTATTTGGAATTTGATTCTTAATCCTTTAAATCTTGATTTGGCTAATCAAGATTAACTTGGGATTTACAAAATAACAATTTAGGACAATTGATTAATTTATTTAATTTTATAGGCAACATTTAATTCATTTATAATTAGGACGTAGCTAATCCTAATTATGTTCAATATATAGATTCATGATTCTAAGTTACAGACAGTATAAGAATTTATGATTCTGAATCTTATGTAACTTAGAGTAGTTAGAACGTTTAAATTAGAAAACAAGTGATATCACAAAGTTTGTGTAGTGCTATTTATTTTATTGATTTGAAATGCTATGCTTTCCTTATCATTTTAGCCTTTTTACACCTTTAGACATACTTGAATACTTGATACTTACTTTATATTATATTTTGAATTTCATTCACGTATCATATGCATAATTTTAAAAGAAACATTAATAAACAACCTTATACTTGTGGTTTATGTTTTACTTAGCCTACCACTTGGTATGACTTTACTTTAGGACTGCTTTTGCCTAGGGAATTTCTCCTATGGTACTTTACTTTGGCATTGGGATGTTTCTCCCATTTGCTCTTTAGATACTTTGTGGATTTACTTTAGGGTTCGGGATGTTTCTCCTAGATGCCTCTTTTGGTGAAACTTTACTTTAATCTGGGATGTTTCTCCTAGATTATCAGATGAACTTTACTTTTTAGTGAATAAGTAAGAGTATCTCATAAGTACAGTAATTTAATCAACATTACTTACATTTACTTTTCAGACTCTTTACAGTTACTTTACATACTTTCTTACATTTCAGACTTATTTTACTTTACTATTTCATTATACTTTTCTTTCTTTCATATTTTTCATTTTCTGCAGTTCCTTTACATTTCAAAACTTTTTGTATGTCAGCCGTTTTACCTACTTGAGAGCATGTTAGGATGCTAGTCTTATACTTTCAGTACAGTACTTTTACTTATACTATATTGGCATGTTAGTTTGATCATATTCTTTAGGACTTTTTTTTGTACTTAGTAGATTTACCTTGTACTTTACTTACCTTGTATTGCAGCCTGAGTTGAGGTATGCTTCTACCTCATGATTTGTTCATGCCTTTCTTTGTGCTTTACCGCTATATTATGCTTAATTTAAATTGTGATGTCGTTAAAATACATTAAAACTTATTACCTTAAAATGTATTTAGACATTTTGTCTAATAAGATTTTTATTTTGTTGGCTGGGGCCCTACCATTATGAAACTGATAATGGTAGATTCTAAGCTTTTTGAGGAGATTGAATCTGCTGATGAGCAGATCCAGGAGGAAGTCCAGACTACTGAAGAACCTTAGTCTTACTAGCTTGCTTTACTTTATACTGTGAGGATGAGAGACTCTTTTCTTTTCAGCCTTTAAACTTTAAACATTTATAATAATACAGAACTATTTGTACTGTACTTTCCTGCATTGTATATATTCTGAGCTGGATGTTTTTGTATTATAGTATGGATGTTTACTTCAGTTGATTCTTTTCTTCTGCACTCTGATACTCATTAAGTGATTATTAATCTTTACCTTATTTAGAAAAGCACCTCTTTTCCTTAAGATTGGACTGTAGTCTTAAATTCCAACATAATGTTAAGTTTGAGATGTGCTTAGTGATGACCACTCCTTAAGCCTTGTGATTAAGAAGGGGCAGCCGCCACAAGGAGAGAGAAGAGAGAAAGTGGAAAAAGTTTAAGAAAAAATGCATTAAAATTAATAGAATTTTATCGTCGTCCAATTTCTAAATTTGATGAAACTCGACTGAGAGGTCCGTCTTGATGAGACGAATGTCATTGATCAAAAAATTTTCAATTTGAAATTATAATTTATTTTTAATTAACTTTTAAAAATAAAAATTTTTAAAATTAATTACGGGCAAATATGGTGCTCAAAATTTGACGAATCTTTTTGTGCAGCCTTCTTTAATTATTACGAACCCAACGGCACTAAAATTTTTGAATTTGAACAAATATTTTATTTTTCTAATTTTTATATTTAAAAAATTCAAAAATTAATACATGAGTATATGTTAATTAAATTATTTATAAATCTAGGTATTATGATCATAAAAAAATATTTTTTTTGATGGTATATTTAATTCAGCCTAATTTTGAACTTGCTATGTATTCTAATTTGGTTCTTATTAAATCAACAATTTGATCTTAATTGCTTTAATCAGTATTTGAGTTGTTACACTTTATCTTTAATTAAAACCAAAATAACCTGTATAACTATAACATAAGTTATTTTATCTATTAATCTTATTTAAATATTTAGCAATTTTTTATAAATTCTAATTAAAATAACTCTGAAACATATTTCTTAACCAATTTAATTAAAAATAGAAGCTTTATATTTTATAATTTGAATTATTGATAAATTTAGAACCGATGAAAATAAACCGCTCAGACAAACAAATTCCTTCTTTTTGTGGCTCATATTTTTTTTATAGTTATTCTGACTCTTTGTGTTGCTTCCTCCTTCTCAAGAGGTATGGGAGAAATTATTTTAGCCCTTTTTTCTAAAGAATCCCTCTCAGAAAATTATTTTTCAAAATATTTTATATTAATCTATGGATCGAGCTGGACGGCTTCTTTTTCTTCTTCTCTGTTGGGTCTGCCTTTCGAATCTGGGAAGCGGCAATGGTGTTTTTAGGGTTCAGCGAAAGTACTCTGAACAAACGCATATCTCCCATCTTCGAGCACATGACATTCGCCGCCATGGAAGGATCCTTTCCGGAGCGATCGACTTCCCACTTGGCGGTGTTGGTGTTCCCACGGGATCCGGGTGAGGCCATTTGCTTAATTAAAACCCAAATCTTTGCAATTTACACTTTCAACCATTTGTTTTGGAGCTAAAATTGCTTATGATATTGATTTTGACTTTAAAATTAGGTGAATCTTAACTATGAGACAAATGCTTAGTTGTCGGAATTTGAACTTAAGATATAAAATAGTAAATTATGAGCATTAATTACTTGACTACAACATCAATTAAGGAGGGAAAGAGGGGGGTGCTATGACATTGCCGAAGGAGGAGGGGGAGGGAGACTAGGAGTCGCCAACGAGTTAAGGAGGAGGGGGAGAGAGCTCGATGGCTTGCTAGAGGAATAAAAGGGAGTGGTGGTGTGGGGAGAAGAGGGGGAGAAGGGAGCATTTATATAAGAAAGGGAGATAGGGGAAGAGAGGGGGACAAAGGAGGGGGATGGGGATGGGGGGCTGCCCGCCCGGAGCTAGGCAACCCTGGGCAGGGGGGTTGCCTTTCGAGTATGGGAAGCGGCAATGATGTTTTTAGGGTTCAATGAAAGTACTCTAAACGGATGCATATCACCCATCTTTGAGCCCATGACGTTCACCGCAATATGAGGATTCTTTTCGGAGTGATCAACTTCTCGCTTAACGGCGATGGCATTCCCACGGGATCCGGGTGAGGCCATTTGCCAATTACAACCCAATAATTTGTACTTTCACTTTCAACCCTTTGTTATAGAGCTAAAATTGCTTAGATATAAGATAAATAGTTAGTTGTTGAATTTAAACTTAAGATTTAAAATAATAAATTGTGAGCATTAATTACTTGACTACAACATCAAGTAAGAGGGAAATAGGGGTATGCTATGACGTTGTCGAGGGGGTTAGAGGGAGGCTAGGAGTCGTCGACGAGATAGGGAAGAGGGGGAGAGAGATCAGTGGCCTGCCAGAGGAGGAGAAGGGGGCAGTGGTGTGGGGAGAAGAGGGGGAGAATGGGGCATTTATAAAAGAAAGGGAGAGGGAGAGAGAGGGGCTGCCCGCCCTGCGCCGGGTAGCCCCGGGCAGGGGGTCGGCATGGCCGCTGTGGGGGGCCACCCCTTTTGGTCGCATGCTAAAACATGTGGTGGCTCGGGGGGTGCTGATGAGGAGGGAGGAAAGGGGAGGATAGATGAGAGAGAAAGTGGAAAATGTTTAAATACAAAAAATGTGTTTTGAATTAATTGAATTTTTTTGTCGTCCGATTTCTAAATTTGACGAAACTTACCGGGAGGTCCATCATAACGAGATGAACGTCGTCGATAAAAAATTTTCAATATAGGGATATATTACATTTTTAATTAATTTTTAAGGATAAAAACTTAAGAAATTAATTACATGTAATCCTACTCTCAAAATTCTACAAAACTTTTTGTGTAGCATTCTTTAATTATTACGAACACAACAACACTAAAATTTTGAATTTGAATTTATATTTTATTTTACTAATTTTTGTATTTAAAAAATTTAAAAATTAATACATAATTATATGTTGGTTAGAATGTTTCCAAATCTAAACATTATGATCATGAAAATATACTACTTTTAACGGTATATTTGGTTCGTCTAATTTTGAACTTGTCATGGATATTAATTTTGTTCTGATTGAGTTAGTAATTTGTTCCTAATTACTTTAATCAAGATTTGAGTTGTTACACTTTATCTTTATTAAACAAAAACAGCTTGTATAATTATAACAAAAGTTATTTTAACTATTAAGCTTGCTTAAATATATAACAAATTTCTAAAATTTTTAATTAAAATAATTCTTACACTCATTTCCTAACCAATTTAATTAAAACAAAAGCTTTATACTTTATAATTCAAATTATTGATAAATTTGGAACCAGCAAAACTAAACTGCTTAGGCAAATAAATTCATTCTTTTTGTAGTTATTCTGGCTCTTTGCGCTGCTTCCTCCTCTTCAGGAGTATGGGAGAAATTATTTTCCCTTTCTTCTAAAGAATCCCTTTCATAAATTATTTTTCATAATATTTTATCTTAATATTTTATTTTAATCTGTGGGCTAGACGGTTTCTCTTTCTTCTTCTCTGTTGGGTTTGCTCTTTGAGTTTGGGAAGCAGCAATAGTGTTTTTAGGGTTCAGCGAAAGTATTTTGAACGAATGCATATCACCCATCTTTGAGCCCATGACGTTTGCTGCCATGGAAGAATCCTTTCTAGAGCGATCGACTTTTTGCTTGGCGGCGTTGGCGTTCCCACGGGATTCGGGTGAGGCCATTTTTTCAATTAAAACTCATATCTTTGCAATTTACACTTTCAACCCATTGTTTTAGAGCTAAAATTACTTGTGATATAGATTTTGACGTTGAAATTAGGTGAAGCTTAGATATGAGACAAATGCTTAGTTATTGGAATTTGAACTTAAGATTTGAAATCATAAATTATGAGCATTAATTCTTGGGCCAGCTACAATTGGTCACAAATCAGGCTGTCGGTTGCTTGGTCGGTGGCGGGTTGCGGATGATGTAGGTTGCGGATCGGGCTTGCAGACTGTGGGGAAACACATGATGATTCAACTGAACTTCTATTGAGGGTAATGCGCCACTTTGGTGAACCTTGCGATGGTTCACATACAACACCAACAACAATTAGGATAGTAATTTGAAAAAAATTAAGAAAAAATTATAGATCTAAAAATATTTGAACAATTTTTTCTAAGAAATGTACGGAAATAAGCTCTAATGCCAAAAAAAATGTGGATGAAATTTTTAATTTTTTATTTACATGTGAATTTAAGAGAAAAAGAGGATGGGGAGCACCCGATAGAAGCACATAATTAGGAATGATAGTGGAAATAAAGACAAAACTCAAGATGACTTGTACAAGAAGGCCTAGAAAAATTTGGAGAAAATAAATAACATACAAGAAGAGCATATATATTATTGCGAGTATATATGTACATGCAACGAGAGCTAAGCATGTGCAAAGATAATTTATTAAGATTATATGCACCATGGTGACCTTATCATCATGCACACTCGATAATTAAAGTGATTATACCTGCCACATTTCACACGCTTTTCAAGAGTAAATATATGACAAATAGAAAACAGAATGGTTCTTTCATTCATCATAACATGCAACAATACAGATGCTATTTATAGTAATAACCAAAATCCTTGGCGGCTCACTAAAAAGCACACGGCACAATAACTACCATAAATAGAAATACACATGCACGTGTAACTAATAACACTACCCATGAGCCTTCGCAGCAGTCAATTCCGATTGACCAGAATGGTTTCTCTTTCAAAGACTAACGGCTTTCTTCTTAAAACGTGAGCTTTAGGTTTACTAATGGTTTCTCTTTCAGGCTATACTACGCTAAAATTGAGATTGGGACGCCTCCAAAACCTTACCACGTGCAGGTGGACACGGGAAGCGACATGCTTTGGTTGAATTGCATCACCTGCAAGCGCTGCCCAAAGCACAGCGATATTGGGGTGATTTTCTTTTTTTTTTTCTTTTTTACTTCTTTCCTTCAGAATCTCATGGGCGGCGGATCGTCTTATTTTCTACTGACCTAATTTAACGCAGTGTTTGTTGGGTTTCTGTTTCTTTTCAGTTAGAGCTCGCTCTTTATGATCTAAATAATTCTTCGAGCGGAAGCGTAGTGTCCTGTGCTGAAAGCTTCTGTTCATCAACATTTGGTGGGGATGTTCCCGGCTGTGCTCATGATTTACCCTGCCAGTACACTATGTCGTATGGTGATGGAAGCACTACTTCTGGTTTTTTTGTGACAGATTATGTGCAATATAATCAGGTTACAGGTAATCACCGCACAAAAGCAGCAAGGGCAAGTGCTACCTTTGGGTGAGTTCTTGTTGGTATGAGTTATGTTGATTTTTTTTTTCTTCATGGGGCATGCTTTCAAAGCTTAACCTATAACATAAATTCCATGCCTTGCCTTTTCATGCTCTAGATTGTTCAAATGCTTGGCCTAATGGCTAATATAGTAACAAATAATCAAGGATGAAATCATATAGGCTATTTGTAGTTGCGGTGCTGGGTATTTTTTCATTTCATTTACTTTTAGGCACGATTTGTTTGTTTACATTTATTGAAATTTCACTACTGCTTATTAGGATATCTTGCTATTTTTTTAAATGTTAGTGTTTATAAGATTTTGGTATCTGTTTGGTTGAAGGGTATCTATTTTAGGTAAAAATACCCAGCATGATAGCCCTTTTTTTTTCTCAAACAACAATTTTGTGATAATGAAGAGTGACAAAATTGTTATATCTTGAACAAAAGAAGTTAGATCTACTGAGCCAAGGGTTCTGTATCTCGCAATAACATTACATTGCCATGAAATGTTGGTGAATCAACAGCCTCAAAATTCTAAATAGTTAATCCAGTTGTTCTAGCTCATGCCAACTCTTAGAAACCATAACTGACTTGTTTGAGAAGCTAATAACTTTACTGTAGAGTGGAAGTCATGAGTCCGGTCAACTATTCGGAAGGCTTCCAGCATCATTAATTGTCATTAGTGCAGTGTCTATGATTGCTGAGGAAAATTACTTAATGAATGGCTTAAGTGAAAAAAATGGAGGTTTATTTTTTTGCAGGATTTTTAGATCCATCTAATTTTCTTTGCCTATTGAGTCATTGCACCATAAGACATTCATAAGATGTGCAATTATTAACCATATCATTACTATTTGTGTCAAGAGATAGAAAGTTGCTACATCAAATAAACTGTTTTTTTCATGTTGAGCCTCGATTGCCTGAAAGGTGCACTCAGATCTGGCGCGCTCAGATTGTTATGTTTTGATGGTGCCTCGAGTGCAGCACTAGGAAGAACGCCTAGGCGGGGTGCGCCCAAACGCGATGAAAGGCACGTCCATATGCGTGGAGCCATTGATGAGGGAGCCTATACGTCTATTGGGAGTAGGCGGGCTTAGGCGGAATGCGCCTAGATGCGCTAGTAGGCACTTTTGGACGTGTGGGAGTCGGATCTATTAGTAGGTGGAGCTTCAAAGATGACACACCTAAGCATGGAAGGGCTGTAGCAGTGGTGCTAAGACATAGAAGAGGCGACGCTTGGAAGCACCCTAGTGTTAGCCTCTCAAGAATGTGTTGAGCACCAAGGCTGCGGTGCACCAAAGCACGGTCTTGTTTGAGGCAAACACAGTTGCATGCACATTTATTGGAAAAATAGTTGGCTTGTGCCCATGAGTGATGTGACCCATGCCCAAGGTTGCGTGAACATATTGGATTGAATATGTTATGTGCATGCATTAATAGCAAAGCAAAAGGCTCGCGCCTAGGCCCGATCAGGCGTGCTGCCAAACTCGATCAGATGTGCATCCAAGTAGTGTGGGCGACCAGGATGTACACGGAGATGGGTTGGACGTGACAACAATTATGCAGGAGCGCGTTTAGGTGCGAGTGAACTCACGCCCATATGTACGCGTTTGGCGCAAACGCTCATGGATTGACTCCGGACGCATGAGCGCAATGATTGCCACACGCCTTAGCGTGTGCACAATATTGGGTTTGAGTTTATATAAATAAACACATTGGGTGCTTGCAATATGTTTAGTTATAGCACAAGGATTGGTTGCGATGTAGTGCTGGGTGTGTTATGGTGAGGTTAATGCCAAAGGGTGTGAATTGCTTGTATATTCTTCTTATTTTTCATAGTGAAACTTTTGTGATGTTGTGGCTCTATGATTTTTTCATGTAAAAGATTTTTCATATAATTTTGGTGTTCATATGCTCAATTAATTATGTGTTTCCACTACAACTACAATTTCAACCCCCTCAGTTCACAACAATTGGTATTGGTATTGGAGTGAAGTCTATTTATTAAAGCGGGAGGGATGGGAGATGACACATGGTACATGATTGAGAGGCTTATTGGCACTTACTTTGTATTATGGAGGATGTAAATAGATACTTTATTGTATCATAAGTTGTATTTGCCATATGCAGTGGCACAAACACCACAAATGATGAATGATAAAGATTGACAGACACTTGACATGATTCCTTTTGGGTTTATTCGACTCTCCTTGACGTCATCTGTTGCATTTAACATCGTGAAAGAGAACCATAATGGATCTGAGGAATGCCTTGACGAGAATATATGAGAAACTCTTGACATCAATTAATGTGTTTTTGATGAAATGCTATTCAATATGAATATGATAGAGGGCAGCTCAGTGATGGAGCATTTAAATAATTTCAATACCGTAACGAGTTAATTGTGTTCAGTTGACATTAAGTTCAATGATGAGGTAAGATCACTGCTATTGCTATCTTCTTCACTAGATAGCTAGGATGATTGTTGATGGTGGTGAGCAAATTATTGGGAAGTGCGATCTTGAAGTTTGATGACATTGTTGGGCTAATTCTCAATGAGGAGGTATGAAAGAAATTCAATGGAGAGGTAACTACATATGCTTTGATTGTTAAGAGCAGAGGGAGGGGCTTAGATCGGGACTCGAATTTGAGTTGGTGGAGCTCAAGGAGAGGGAAGTTGAGTTTCGAACTACAGGAAGAAATGCCATCTTAAAAAATAATTGATGTGACCTACGAAAATTGGAGGTGTGAACAAGGAGAGAGATGGTGAAGTAAACATCCCACCAGTGGATTTCAATCTGCATTGATCTTGCCCCTAGACAAGACCGAGTCCTGGGTGATGAATTTTGAACCATCATGCCATGTGACCTTATGAAAATATGTGTTTAAATCTTTTTTGCAGGTGACCTGGGGAGCATGAGCCTTGGAGATGACAAAGCTTGCAGCATCGTGGGTTGAGGAAACGTAGACATTGAACTGATAAATGGGATGACATGGCAACTGAAGGATGTCCAACATGTTCCTAACCTAAATAAAAATTTTATTTATGTTGGCCAACTATGCACTGGATTCAGAACCTTATTCATGAGGGACTCCTAAATGGTTACTTAGGGTGCAATAGTGGCCACATGAGGAGCAAAAATAGGGCACTGTATATGTCAGTTTCTACTCCAGTAGCAGGCATTGGATTCTCAAACACAAGGGTTAAAGTTGATCAAAATTTCTTTTCTATAAAAGTATCGTGATTTTCTTGTAGATGATAGGGACTCTCGTGGTTATAAAGTGATTGAAGAGAAGACTCAAAAAACTGGGAAGGCATCAATTGTCTCAAGCACTGACAATGGAGGCCAAAGGTCTTTTGGGATACGATGTGCCCAAGGAAGATTGGAGCAGACTAAGAGTGACAAGGTGGAATCATTGGTGTCAAATCAAGCTTGGGATTTGAAAATGTTATATACTAAAGTGAGCACTGGTAGCAAGCGTCACAAGGTAAGGCATGTAAAGGAAGGGAATTGACTTTGTAGAGATTTTCTCTTCAATATTGGTCCTTGGAACCTGAAAGGAGGCGGTGTGCGACACACCATGCCTCCAAGGACTATGAGAGATCGTTGAAAAAAGCTAGAAGTGGATGATGAAGACATGCACTCTGTATTTTTGTGGAAACTGGAGTGCAGCACGAAGCGCGCCCAAAAGCGACGGAAGGTGCATTTAGATGTGTAGAACCTTCACTGAGGAAACCCATACGTATAGTGGGAGTGCACATTTATTGTCTGAATCGTTGGCTCACGCCTAGGCACGATACGACTCACACCCAAGCACACGCAAGCGAACTAAATTGGATGTGTTGGATGCTCGCATTGATAGCGAGCATTAGGTTCACTCATAGGCACGATTAGGTGTGCACTCAAGCACGAATGGACGATCTGGATGCGTGAGGATATGGGATGGACATGGCAACATCTATGCAAGAACACATTCATGGGCAAGGGTCTAGACACACATGCACAACCCATGTGCACATGGGTCGACTCAAGAAACGTACAGTGTGATGATTGCCACATGCCCAGGCGGGTTATAAAGGACCACTAGGTGCGTGAATAATAATGGGTTCGGGTCTGTATAAACTCATTGAGTGCTATGTTTTGAGTTGTAGCACTAGGATTGGTTGTGCTGCCATGAGTGTTGTGGTAAGGCTAAGGCCAAAGGTTATAGATCGATTGTATCTTCTTCCTATTTTTCTTAGTGAACTTGCCATCATGTTATGACTCTATGGTTTTTCTTTGTGAAGAGTTTTCTACATAAAATTTTAGGTGTTTGTATTCTTAGTTGATTGTGTGTATTTTACTTTTGCTATAATACTTGTTTGTTTTCATTTTCAAATGAAAAATGGATTTTCGGTGCGATTATGACGTCGACACCCTCATTTGAAAACCTAAACTTGCTAGAAGGCTCACCCAGGCACGTGGAAAGAACCTCAAGTTTAGGATGAACCTGATAAGTTGATGTTTGGGTGTGCCCTAGCGTTTGGCGGGAGTGTGAAGAACGCCCAAACATGCCCAGACAATAAGGGGCACCCAGGCACGTCCTCGTGACAGGCTCATATAGTACAACTCAACTGCATGCAACTACTAAGGCAGCATACATGATAGAGGGCTTAGGCCTGTTCAAGCTCATGCTAGACTTGCATGAACGACCAAAGCGCACACAACATTAATAGCTGCCGTCATAGCAGAGCGCCCATACGTAACCAAGCTCGCGTTAGGCACACGTTGAATGTCTAGGACGCACACGGTAACACCTAAGGCATGTTCCTTGGCACACTCTAGTGCTCACTCTGGCATATAAACAATAACCGAATTGGGTCTATAAAAATACACATAGTTTGTGTAGAGTTGTACGGATATAACCGAATTCATAATATTCATTTTCTTTGTGAATTTTTTGTGTGGCGCAGCTCATGGTTTTCACCTTCATGGGTTTTATATGTAAAACTTATTTGATTTGTTCGCATGTTTTTGATTTCTGCAATCGTCCATGTTCTTGTTTGCTTCGGGGAAACAAAGGCGCACATTTTTCGCCAAATTCACGAGGACTGGTGTCAAAGCTTGAAGATAACTTCTATTCAATTGGGAATAATGACTAATAATACAATATACAAGATTGAGAAGTTCATTAGTACATATTTTACATATTGGAAGTTATAGATTCAGGATCTTTTAATTTAGAGATACTTGCCGCTAGGAGGCATGGAGAAGAATCCACAAGTTATGAGTGATAAAGAATGGAAGGTGCTCGACAAGATTGCCTTAGGGTTTATTAGACTTCCTTTGTCTCATCTGTTGCTTTCAGCATTGTAAGAGAGAAGATCACGGTGGATCTCATGAATGCCTTGATGATGACGTATGCAAAGCCTCGACATCCAACAAGGTGTTAGATGAACGCCTATGTGTGATCAAGCTCGCGTTAGGCTCGCATGAGCAACTAAGGCACACACAACAACTCAAGCGCGTGCAATAATAATCATAATTGCGCACTAGTCACATAAACAATAGCTGCGTTGTGTCTATAAAACCCATGCTATGTAGTTGGTTGTGGGGTGTAGAGCTGTGTAAATATACATGCTGTGACGCTTGTGGAACTTGTAATCTTCCTTCATATTCATAGTGAATATTTATGTGTGGTGTAGGTTCATGATTTTCCCGTTCAAGGGTTTTCCATATAAAAATTTGTGTTTGCTTGTTTGCTTTGTTCGCTTTGTCGCGCATGTCTGATTTGTGCAATCATCTGTGTTCATATTTGCTCAGGATGAAACAAAGGCGCACACTCTTTGCAATTCATAATAACTTGTATCAAAGAATGAAGACTGCTTAATATTCAATTGGGAGCAAGGACTAACAATACAATGTACAAGATCGAGATGCTCATCAATACGAATTTCGCATTTTGGAAAATGCAGATTGAGGATTTGCTATTTTAAAAGATATACATATCGCTAAGCGGCGTGGAGAAGAAGTCACAAGATATGAGCGATGAAGGATGAAAGGTGCTCGACAGGATTGCCTTAGGGTTGATTCAAAGCTTGTTGTATTGTGGGATGATGAAACATGGAGATTAGAATGTCAAATGAGGTTGTGTGGCAGTTGAATGGTATTCAACATATTCCTAGCCTGAAGAGAAATCCAATTTTTGTTGGCTAATTAGCAAGTGTTGGTTATTCAAAAGCATTCACAAGAGACTCTTGGAATGTTACAAGGAAGCAGAGAAAGGACATTATACGTGACCAACAAAGTTTCTAGTTCTACTCCAACAATATAGGCAATACATCTGCTCTGAAACTTGTAGAGGGGCAGTATGTACCTCAAGCACCAGTAGTGGAGCCAAGAAGGTCTTCTAAAGCACGATTGTGCCCAAAGGGAGCGGGCCATAGATGACAAGGTGCAATCATCGATGCCAAATCAAGCTTGGGATTTGATGAAGGTACCCATTGGGAGGAAGACAACTTTTCAAAGGAATCAGTGAAAAAGAAACTCACGGGTAGCAAGCACTATAAAGTGAGGTGTGTGAAAAAATTGTGTTTAGCAAGGTGTTGACTACCTGAAGAGATTCTCTCCAAGAGTGAAAAATTTGAAGCTAGGCTTAACTTCAACGAACTTTAGAACTTGATTTGGAGCCATAATGAGCCACACCATGCAGCTTTAAGCTGTGAGGATCCTTGTTAAGGTTTGAAGAAGATAAAATTCACTCTCAGTCTTCAAGTGGGAGATTGCTGTGTGGTATAACCTTGAGTGCGGAATGATTAAGACGGTGCACTCAGATGTTGTGCACTCGGATGTGACAGATGGAGCGCCTAGGTGCACATGAGGAAGCTCATGTCTGGGAGCACGCTTGGGTGTGCCCATACTTACACTATTATCCACAAACCAGAGAAGCGGATGCTTAGGTGCGCCCAAGCTTCATGCGGGAACATGATCGGTCCTCAGGAGCGATGGGGGCGCTCAGGTGCATCCTCGTTATAGACGCACTCGGAAACATCTTGATTGTGTGCAACCATTAATGGCACCGACATGATACAGCGCCCAAGCGTGATCAAGCTCGCGTGCAGGCACACCTAAATTGTCAGAGTTCACGCAACATTTATATAAGTCGCCGTTGCAGAGCTCCCAGGTATGTTCAAGCTTGTGCCTAGCTGTCCATGATAGCCGGAGCGCACACGATAACGACTCAGGAGCGTGCTGCAGTAATCATAATAGTGCGCCAAGATGCGCTCTAGCGTGCTCCTAAGTGTGCGAACAATGACTACGTTGGGTCTATAAAACACATTCTATGTAGTTGGCTATGGGTGTTGAGCTGTATGGATATAAATACTATGGCCTTGTAATCTTCTTCCATATTTGTAGTGAAAAGTTTCATTTGGTATGACTGTAGTTTTCTCTGCCAAGGGTTTTCTTGTAAAATCTTCTATGTTCTCTTGTTTGATTTGTTCACCCGATTTCTATAATTGTCCTTATTCGTGTTCTCTCTGAGCAAAACAAAGGTACACACTCTTTGTTAAATTCTCAACACATTTATATTGTATTCTTTCATTAACTACTGAATACAATACAAGGGAGTGCAAATTTGTTGATGAGATTGAAAATATTTATTAGTGTATGGCTCAATAATAAACTAGCTGAAATTGTTGCACGAAAATACATCGATGGCTATGAACTTGTGCCAAAACAAGGAAAATTAATCTTTTTTTTGAACGATTAATGCATCAATACAGATGACTCTGGCTGCATGGGTATGACTTGAATTTTTAATTTCAAGGACATGCAAAAGCAATCTAATTATTGCTATAGGATTATCCTCTAATCTTGTGCATTCAGATATTGTAAAAACATAATCTTAACAAGTGTTGTAACCTTTCACTGCCTATTTATATAATATTGAATTCAAATGTAGTTGATGATATTTGCTGTGCACTAATTTATTTCAAAATGCTTACCTAGTTCTATGAATCTATTTATAAAGGGTATCATAAATTTTCGTTGTATATGTGAATCAAGTAAATTCTAAGCACATAACTTCATGCGGGGACGCCTGATGACAGTCCTAGAGGTTTGAAATTATGAATGAAGCAGGCCTTTGTATTGTTCTTTTCTTTGAGTATTATGATAAATAACAAATGAGACTAATTTTTATGTACGTTTAGTTTTCTTATCTTTAACGATTATTATATTTTAAATTTGAGCTCAATTTTTTAATTGTAAGAATGTACTAGATTTATTTTCAGGCTGTTTTTGTTATTGCTTTCTCTGGTTTATAGATTTATGTTTTTGAAGCATGGTCTGCTCTCTCTGCAGATGTGGCGACCTGCATTCAGGCAATCTGGGATCTTCAGCACAAGCAGTTGATGGAATTTTTGGTTTTGGACAGTCAAACTTGTCTATTCTATCACAGTTAGCTTCTGCTGGAAAAGTCCGAAAGATGTTCGCCCATTGCTTAGACACTAAAAAAGGCGGTGGTATATTTGCCATAGGACATGTTGCACAACCTGTAGTCAAGTCAACACCATTGGTATCTGACATGTATGTATTGCATATTTCTTGCTTTTTTTGTATTTTTTCTTATAATATTTTTGGCATGTTAATATGATCAAGAATAGAACATCAGATGCGGTTCGTGACCTTAAAATGAAATCGAAAGAAAAATAAAAAAAATAAAAGAAGATAAAAGAAAAGAAAAATGGTCACCAATCTCCCAAAAGAATCTCACATATAAGATTTCAATACAAGTAAAAAACAAATAAAATAACCATAAATGGGCACCCTTGAATGAGATTGGCGACTGCTTCTCCGATATTCGTGCTTATAGCAGGATTTATATCCACTTCTTTTCTTTTTTTTATCCCTTCCTTTTTGTTTCTCAAGACTCTCTTCAATACCACAACATATTCGTGTTCCGAAAGTGAAATTCCTCCTCGGCGTCGGAATAGGAACCCTCCTCAGAAGCCCCAATAGGAGAAGCGTCCTCATTGGAGTCGCTTGTGCTAACTGGATGATACTCTATGGCGTATGGGTTTAGAGTTAGTTGAGCCTCTTCAGATGTATCATCATCAAGTCGTTCACTAAGAACAATAGGGATTTCCTCAGAAAATTGCTTAAGCGCATCCAAGGGAGTTCTCATTAAACCTTTAGCATTAGGATTCACCTCAAGCTCACCCGCTTTCCATCTCTTAAAAATATCAATGGATGAAGCAAGAGCTTTTCAAAGTTTAGCAGTAGATAACATTTCATAGGTCAGCACCTCCTTGGTCTCCTTCGGCATTTGCTTATCTCTCGCTTCTAGATTTTGAAGTTTATTATCTGCAAAATTCTACTGGTGAGTCTCAGTATTTGGCCACCCATTTTTTATTCTAAATGAAAAAATGGAAAAAGAGCAGTCAGAGTTTAGCTTTATTTGGGAGATTTATGCAGCCTTTAATTTGTGTTGAAGCATGATTAAATTCAGTGGAGTATCTTGGCTAGTTAAAGCAATATCTGCTTATCTTTTCCTCATTATGCATCATGTAATTGAAGTGAGTGCATAATAAATTGATTATCCAACAAACATATCTATTAGCCTCTAAGTATTGGTGCTTGTTCTTCGTTTTAAACACTGCTGACTCACCTTCAATTTTATTTGCATGAAATATGTAGTGCTGTAATGCATAATAATAATAATCTCATGTTCAATTCAACCTTTTTTCTTTTTGTATGTTGGATTTTTTCCTAACTATTTTCTGGCTTTAGAACTGTGAAACTTATGGGATTATTGATTTAATAAATTATTTCATGCTACTTTTAGATGTTAACTGCTGATTGATGAAGTTTTAAGACATTTTAATGCACAAAAACATGATTACTAAATCAACAATTTCAAACAAAGTTAAGCTTGTTTGATTAACTATGATTTTAACGTAAGCTATGATCTTCATTGGTTGTTTGATGGCTTCAGAGGGCTTGACTACTGTGTTTAGGCTTTATTGGTGGACCATTTTCGTTTCATGGTTTTTGGTCATGTGTAGACAGACCATTACATCATAACTTATTAGGGGTTAGCAGTTGTGCTCTCCACCAGTTTTTGGTTTTTGAGTATTACTTTTTTGATTGAATTTGAGTTTGCACCACCTGATTAAAATTTTGAAATATGGTACCTAACTTACATTTTATTTTTGAGGAACATTTGAATATATTAAGAATAAAATCGCAATCCATCGAAGCTGATAATATTTGTGACTTGGATGGCCCCTAGACACCGTTACAAATTAGTAAAAAAAGAATGAGTAGACAAAGTAGAAAAGATTGACTGGGGTGTTCAGATAATTGATGGAGTATATATTGATATTTTGAAATCTTTATTGGCTATAGTAGGAGTGAAGTTATTTGAAGCTAGAAATTTGATGTACAAGTTGATAATTCCATAGCTTAATAAAGTATTTTTAATTGCCAGCTTTTTTCATGTTGTTTTTCAGCTTTTCTATTTGCAAGGAGTTCAGGGTCTTGTACACACCTCAGCACTATTAATCTTCTTCCTTGAGTGTTTCTTAAAAATTACTCATATAATCAAAAAGGTTGCAACACAATTAAAATTTCTTGGAAACTTCCTATTGGAAATGAGGTTGCTCATCGCATTAGGATCACGCTTGATAGAACTTATGCCAACAACTTTAAAGTAGAGGAAACCATTCACAAAATGAAGTGTGGTTGCTAGAATATGGTGTGTATTCATAATAAGTTGTGACACACTGATATTTTGATATAAAATACTAGAGTTTATAACTAAGGCTTTGATCTTTTATATTTAATCATCAAAGCAAATCTGTGTTGGCCTTGCCAAATATATTGGATGTTGTGAAAGTTGTACTCTTTGCTTATTGATGATTGTTTGTTTTGCTATAAAACATTTAGTTGTATCTTATGCTACTTTTTGTTGTAAGATCAGCAGTCAGGCTTAGATCAAAGGTTTGGATGAAGATGACAGAACCTAGTGAAGCATGCTGAGATGGAAAATATGGAGATGATTACTGTATATAGATAAGGTTGATATAGACAGTTGACTCTATAAGACAATGGTCAAAGATTGATTGTAAAAAGCACCAATGAAACTTGCTTAAGGATAAGTAAGAAGAAGCCTGGTAGGATGATTGACCTGGCCATGTCTAGCTGTTAAGATGCCTAAGTAATGAGCAAATTGTCACAACCTGATCGGATCATCTTCAGGAAACCATTGCTAGAATAAACTAAAATTTTTATATATTTTCTTCCATTTGTTAATTCAAACTAAAATATTAAATAATTTATTTTGGTTTTCTTATGCAATGCATAGAACTTCTTAGGTTGTATTGGAATTCATCTCTTATTTGATAGGATAAAAATTGGGTACTATATGAATGCCTTAAGTAGAATATTCAAATTAGTTCAGTTCACCACTAATTTTGTACCGAATATATAAATAAACGTCTAAGTGTAATAATTAAAAATAAACACTAATCGTAAATAGAATTATAATTGTCCACATTAATGATCTCTGAACTTTTTTAATTAACTTTAACTCTTGATTGTTGCCCCTTGAAGGAAAAAGGAAACATTGATTAATATTCATATACTATGAGCTTTAACAATAGTTTATCTTGAACAATTCTTATATTTGCCTTCCCATACATCTTTTCATAGCATAACACACATCACAAATGATCTTTTAGGGTTTTATGAATTGCTCATTGCTTATTTTTGGCATTGGAGAAAAAAGTTAGTGGAGTGCCCTTAAAGATTTCCAATATATTAATTTCCATCACCTGAATGAAGAATTCTGAAGTCAGCATTTTTATTTTATTTCACTTTTATAAAGGGGATTAATTCAAAATTTGCTGTTGTGCTTGGTTAAAGTTGATATTTTACTTAAATTAGATCAACATCATGATTAGATTTGACATTATTTACTAATTTTTATTAAGTAAATGGAAGAGAATTTTTTCTCCAAGTATGTCTTTGAGGTTGTTAGTTTCATCTATTACCATTGTTGACATCAAGAATTTTATTGTTTGCAGCACAAATAAAATAAAAATAAAAGGAAAATAAAGTGGAGTCTCACTTCAAGCGTGAGCTTGTAACTTAGCTTTACTCCTAGCTTGATCATTGCTCGTAGGCCTTAAATTAATGATTAAGCTAATCTCCAGTCTTACAGATTGAGTGTTCTATGTCTCTGATTCGTGTGACAAACTAGCGATCATGTGACTCTGGACATATCCTTGTGTGGTTTGAGATGTCCGCTTAACCCATGTATCTATCTCTTTTGTTGATGTCACACCACTCATGTGAGCATACTATCATTTGTTCTGGCCATGTCCTTACTTTCTGTGTCTAGTCAACACATCTTCATGTGGTTAAATGCGCTAACAAATAAAACCTTATTTATTAATGAACTTCAAGCTGCAACCATTTATCATGACGAACAATGAGGTTGGCCTGGTGAAAGGGTAATGATTGCAGATTGATGAGGCTATGCAAAATATAGGGACGGATGACATCTCACATGAGGGGCTATGAGGGATGAAGCTCACATGAGTGACTACGGAAGATGAAACTCACATGAGTGACTATAGAAGACGAAGCTCACACGAGGGTCTATAGGGATAAATGTGCTTAAATCTCTTGAAGAGAAGGTTGACTGCTCAATGAAGTTTGCTTGATGATATTTGTTCAACTTTGCTTGCAGTGAAAACCATAGGCTTGCTCACACCTGTTTTCTTATCTTTTGTGTGATAATAAAAAAAAGTGTGGTTGACATATGTGCGGAAAAAAAATTTAATGTTAGTATTTTTGCTAATAATAGATTAATAATATAATTATTCCAACGAGTGTTTCTTTTAAAGTTTCTAAATTTATTTGAACTTTAAAAATTCAAAATTTACAAAAGCAACATTTTTTTTTAAAAATGATAGGTATCAATTAAAGTTTTATACTGTTATTACACCAACCTTGTAATGCACTAGCAGCTCTTGCAACCTCACTTTGGATGCAAAACATGAAAAAAAGTTAATGGATAGCTTTGAAAATGTGATAAGGGTTAGAATAGAGAAGTTTTATTGAATTTGTTATTTATCATTATGGTTCAACGATTGGTTAACCAGTTGAAAGAACAATCTTATATGCTGATTTGATTGAGCAACATTAATAGTTGATAGTAAACTTGAAGCATACTATTCAGAAATGCACATAATTGCTCCTTTATTTTAATCTATGAGTCACAAGTTGAAATGATCCTACAACTCTTGCGTATTACTTATTATCTTTCCAAGTCTTAAATTTATCTATCAATTCGTAACTCATATTTAAATGTTACATTTACTTTTACTGATAACTTTGGGGTTACTTTTTCTCATGGAGGTATTATGAGATAGGAGATTTAATTTTATTAATTTAATAAAAATAAATTTCAATTTAAAAATATATTTGCATATCCATTTAATCTAAACAATAAAATTTATATTTTTATTTAATTATAAAACTGATTCATTTGTCATAATAGGTCTCCGACTTCCTAAAATTATCCCTTGACTCTTATAAATCCAAAATTATTTTCTCAGCTCCTACAAACGAAGCAAAAATAGTCCCACAAGTTGTAATGTCATGCTAACACATTGCAAATACGTGGTATTTTAGTAAGAAAAATATGATTTAAATTGATAACTATTAAATTTTTTATTTTATTTTCATGAATCTTATTTTGATGCAATAATGGCTGAAGTCATTATTTATAGAGTTTATGGTTAAAATAGAGTAACTGCTATAATTATTGGCCAAAGTAACATTTTTTCTTCTCATAATGCCAGTTATTTGAAATGTGGGTTAACATGGTATTATAGAAATTAAATTGTGAGCTAGTTTTGCATCGTTTTTAAGAGCTGAGGAACTTATTTAAAATTTATATGAGTTACGGGATTATTTTGGACATTTTAAAACCATTTTGATATATAAGTCGGTAAACGTTCTTGCTTTCTTATAAAATTGGATCAATTCTTGCAGGAAGATATAAAAATACTAAATTTCTCCTCTCATAAATACTCAATTCAAAACTAAGCCCAAAGGTAATACTGAGACAAATTTAATAAGAGTTCAGGGACTAAGAAGATAAATTTAAGGCTTGAGGATTAAAAGAAGCAATATACAAGAGTCAGGAGACAAATTCAGCAATAAACTCTTTTATATATGGTAAGAATTTGTCCAACTAATAACAATTGTGCACACAAGGAAAGCTCAAATTGTACCGAATGGAAATTTCTGTTACAACTGATTGTTTATAGGGTAAAACACATGCAAGCACAACAGTTATTCAGTTTAGTTAAGCAAGCATATAATATTGTGTATATATATATGTATATACATATACATATATATATATATATACACACACACACATATATATATATATACATATACATATATATATACACACACACACACACTCACATACACACACACACACACACACACACATATATATATATATATATATAATTATGTATTAATGCAAATATGTCTGTATATGTATATTTATATTTTTCAGAGATCACACTGCTCTCTGAAGATTCATGTAGCCATAGGGTCACATTACCTTGTAGTGGAACTCACATTTATCTCCAAGCAATGTCCATTCCACTACAGGGTAACTTACTTTGTAGGGGATGATGCCACACCTTGATTCTATCAATATTCTGCTTGGCACTTTCATAAGAGTTATCATGGCATCATGATGATTGCTGAGATTACACATAATTTGATACTGTGTATTATATTTAATTTCTTGAGCATAAAACTAAGAAATTTTAGTATTATGTGAGGAGCATAGCATTTTTCGTGTAAGAGGATTTCCTTGCTTGTAGCTGATATGAAAAAGTTTAACATATTGCTGTTTCCATAACCCTACCTTGCTGCCCCATTTGAGAATGGCAGGATTTGAACCCCTGACCTCTTTTAACAATAGGAGGGACCCCCACTTCCACAGTAGTTAGCCTTCTAGGTGGTATGTGCTTAGGACATGCAGGGTTGAAGATGTCATCCTAATATAATCTCTGACTTAAATTAACGGGAAAAATTAAACTTGTACCTTGAACAAAACATAATAAGAACCTTTTGGTGTGTGAATGCGCTTGGCTTTACCCAATTTCCTAGGATATCAGATTAACTTCAATAGACAACTGTAAAGGAGTTGTTAGTTTTTAGGAGTTCTTATTTGGAAATTTTCAGAACCCGTAAGTTTAGCTAGCCCTCTTAAAACTGTATAAGGACTTCAGTGTTACTAAATAAACTGTTTTTGTGTTAGGACACTAATTTTATGGTGTACAAGAGCTGAGCCAACTTGGCCAATCTCTAGCTGGTTAATACAATATTTTAAGTGCAAAGGTTCTATCTTGTTTTTATTTTCACATGGCCTTTACCCTTTTCCCTTTATGTTGCATCTTCCTTGTCAATCATTAAGTAGTACATAGATGTATTGATGTAGAAGTTAGCTCCAAGAAGCTACCAGACATGCACTTCTATGATTTATCCATCTGTCAGGGATATATTGGTGCGATCATTTATGTATAATGTGGTTCTCACTCATGGCTTATTCTTTCGGCTTTACATTTTCTGATCAAATTTTGCTATAAATTTTGGGTTTAGTTATTCATTTTATTGCTGTTTACACTTAATTCATGGTAGGTCTACTGTAACTCTTTAGAGAATACGCTGCAGGCCTCATTATAATGTCATACTTAAGTCGATTCAAGTTGGTGGGGCTTTCCTGAACCTCCCTGCTGATGTTTTTGAAACTGAGGATAATAAAGGTACAATACTAGACAGTGGAACGACGTTGGCTTACGTACCAGAGCAAGTTTTTAACCCATTGATGAATGCGGTAAGGATATTTTCATTTATGATGGAAGAAGTTAATTCTCTTTTGTATTAATTTTCTAAATTTTTGTTTTTTTCCTTAAGATTTTTTCTTACCAGCCTGGACTGACCTTCCAAACCAACCAAGGTTTTCTGTGCTTCAAATTTTCTGGAAGGTATGCACTTTCATATGCGTATAGGATGCCTTAGATATTTTTTGTTTCATACAATCAACTCGGAAACTGCTTTGTGATATCTCATTTTTGCTAAGCTGACAGTGTTCTCTTAATCTCAAAGTTATGATGAGAACAGAAAGATTATAAGTGTAAAAGAATAGGAAATCAATTATACTTACCTTTGGCTCTGTAGGCCACCAAATTTATGCTACCCCAACTCCAACACTCATACACAGGATCCTGAAAAAACCAGGGTACCTGCTTTTCAATTCAAAATAGATTTTTGTGAAGAAGATAGATGCGTGCAACCTTATCTTTGTATCAAAGAGATCTATTTTTTTATTCCAACTATTCTTTGGTTTGACATTAGAATCCTTCATCATCATACAATCTTTTTTACTGAAAAATGTAGTAACCTTTTTTATACATTTTGCCAACTTCTTGATTGTTGAGAAAGGGTGAAATTGACGTGCTGCTGAAACACAGGGACCTACGGATAGGCATATAAGAAAGCAAAAATATGTGCAAAAACTTCACTTATAAAAGATATCCCGAGGAGACAAGAGAATCTTGCTACTTAGGTTGGTTGAATGGAGACAATGAAAACTATGCACACTTAAACTTAGTTTATGCGGAGGTTGAAAAATAGATAGTAGGCCAACATTTAGAGAAGTTGGAAGTTGATGTTGATGATTATCTTCATTTTTATGATCAGCGTATCTCCAGCTATTCTTTGGTCGGGATTTGAAATGAATACTAGCAAAACTAGAATTTTGTTAGTAAGTGCTCCAAAATTAGAAACTCCAAGCATTCTTGACGATGAGTTTTGTAATTTTAAATGATAAAGGGGTTAATGTCTTAGGCGTGGTGGATAGCAATAGGTTGAAAGCGACAAGACCAGATAGGTCACTTTGATCTAGTCATGGTGGGGAATTTACATCACAATGCAAGGAACTTCCGTCAATTTCCCTTGAGCTAATTCAGTTCTTATGATGAAGATGTAGATTTTAACAATGAATAATGTGAAGAAAAACATCAAAGTGATGATGCTAAAGGATTCCTCTTGGAAACTTCTTAGACTCTTCCTCTTGGAAACTTCTTAGACTCTTTATGAATAAACTTTTGGAGAGCACTCATGTGTTTGGGTAATGATGTTGACAAGGTTGAGTAGGACCCTTTTTTGCATTGACTGGGAGGTGATGCTGCAGAAGGCTACACTTGATCAATAGGCGGATTAGGTCTATTATAGCATGAGCCTGAGCAGGCTGTTGACTTTCTAGCAGGTATGTGCTTGGGATCATCATTTTTTAATTTCCCTTGCCAAGCCTCCCGACCTGCTCATTTTGCTCGTCGATCAGCCTGAGCCAGTATCATAGAATTAAATTTTCTTGGAAAGCCTTTAGAAAAACAATAGAAAAAATGTTGGAAAAATAAACGTACCTAACACTGGCAGCAGAACAAAAACCTAACTACCCTGTAAGCACCTAACTAACAACCCCTAACAACACCTAACCGCCTAGCTAATTATCTAACTGTTAGGCTCATACACAAGTATATATAGGCTTGTCTGCATCTACCCTATTTTACGCCGTTAAGCCCTGGAATATGCAAGCCGTGTGCGGCATCAGCATCTGAAACTTACACGAAGCTGGTGCTTTGTGATGTGGACCTTGCAGAACAAGCCAAATCGACATCACTCAATCTGAGCCAGTTGCTGGGTTCTCATGCTCGCTAGCTTCGCAGAGCCGACGGCGGAGCAACTGTTTGTGCCAGTAAATGCTTTGACATTTCCAGCACTCCAACAGATGGCTTGCTGCGAATGGTACCAGTGATCAATGAATTTGCATGGCTTCTGTGGTGGACATGAGGTCTGCTCCTATCCCGCCTAGCCACTATTTTGTGGTCGTCAACATGAAGAACGTGGTCACAGTCGACAACAGCAGCCCAAAAACTAACCTATTTGGCATGCTCAGGTCAGCCATCTGCTCTGAGCAAACAGTCTCATTAGTCACTTTGATAAAATGGTCTCAGCTGTCAGCCGCCTTCTCCCTGACCTGAGCATGCCAAATAGGCTAGTTTTTGGGCTGCAGTTGTGGACTGTGATCACGTTCTTCATGTGTGATGAATCATCCTAGGACCCTGATTACAGTGACTGGTCTATGATGGGCCAAAACCTTTTTGTTTTGATATTTTCCACCCTATCACTATCAGTCCTGCCCTGTTCTTGATGCTGACATGTGTTGAGACATTTGGCTCACACTGAAGCAACGCCTATAGTCCCTTAACCGATTGCATGTAATACAGTTCAAGAACAAGCTGTACAATGCGGTGATGAAGGTTAGGTTAATCTTGCAATACCTTAACAGACTTAAAGACCATTGTCAGCGACATAGCTGCAGCCGGCTCAAAGTTGACACTGAGGATGTTATTCTTTACACCTTTAATGACCTACCCCATGCATAACAAGCATTCAAGGCAGCAATTCCTGCTAATCTCTAACCTATTAGTTTCGATGATCTATATTAACATTTGTGAAAGAGTTTCAGCAGTTCTCATTTCTAGCTGCAACAAACCACCAATTGTCCTTGGTTCACAATTAGATGAAAGTCCAATCATTATCATGGAGAGGCAAAGGCAGACATGCTTGGCGACTTCCATACTAGCATGGAGGGAGAACACATCACAATAACGCTTTTATTGAATTCCAAATCTGCAGCCATGCCACAAACGTTAATTGCTGGCATCACACCGATCTGACCTACAATAGAACACCTAATACCTGGTCTACTTTCATGTCCAACACCCGATCATCCAAGCATAAAAATGGTTTCTTGAACTCGAACGCATCACACATTACACGTCATGAACGGGTGCATCACATATTACGAGTTGACAGCCTACACATATCTAAAGCATGCAACGACACTATTACACTAAGCAATGACCAATCTCTTCCAATTTTGAATATCGACAACGATATTCTACCCGCACCTCATTGTAAGTTTCTTCTCACAAAACTCCTTTACGCTCCACAACCAAAATACAAAATACTCTCTATCCATCAACTAATCGTTGATAACTCTTGTTCAATTTCATTTGATTCACATGGTTTCACATCAAGGAGCTCAATTCTAACAAAGTTCTTCAAGGCCTTGGCTGTAATAACCTCTACCCAATCAACCTCCAAACCCCTCAATTCACTATCTTTCATGCACTACATACACTCCACAAATGGAGGCCCGTCACTTGGCACAATTAGCTCGGACATCCCAATTATAACATCTTGCATCAAATTGCAAAGAACCATTCATATATTACCCGCAATAAAAAATGCTTCTTATGTTTTACATGCATCATATAACCAAATGCCATTAATTATTATTTCCAATATCAAACAGCTGCTCGCATAAGAAAGCACACTTGATTAATTTTGACGTATGAGCCCCTCTTGTACACGCTCTGTTGAAAGTTAGCACTACCACGCTGTAATTATTGACAATTTTTAACGTTACTGTTGGGTTTTCCCATTAAAATATAAATTAAAGGTGTGCCAAATTCTTTTAACTTTAACCCACTCAAGAATTACAATTTAATTATAAAATTAAAATCTTACTAATGGATGCGGGTGAATACAAAATTCACGACTTCAAATACATTCTCACTTACCTGGGCATTCAACATCAAATCTCTTGCCCTTACAGTCCCCAAATAAAACGACAAAGCTTAACGAAAACATCATCACCTTATTCAAACTGTCTGAGGTCTCCACACTGCCTCTTTATCACAATAATTCTGGATTGTCGCCCTTCTAACAGCAGCCCGCCTCATTAGTCTCTTTCCATCACCAAAAACCAACAATCTCTCACCATATGGACTATTTCATGACAAACCTCCTGCATACTCACATTGAGAAAATTATCAAATTGGTTCTTGGACTCTTGTAAATGTTCATTTTGGTCCATTGACTCTTATTTAAATGTTTATTTTGGTCCCTTGACTCTTATTTAAATATTTATTTTGGTCCCTATCGTTTAATACACTGTTCATTCTATTAACTTTTAGCAAGAATCGACTTTCAATAGCCGATTCCTGCTGTAAGTTGATTCCTGCTAAAAGTTGATGGAATGGATTGTTTATTAATGATAGGGATCAAAATAAACATTTAAACAAGACTCAAGTGACCAAAATGACATTTACAATAATTAAGGACTATTTTGAATATTTTGCAAGAGTCAAAGGACCAATTTGATAATTTTCTCTATTCACACCTTAAAACATTTGGTTGTTTCTGCTTCCCTCTCTTTCCTTTGACTCATCTCAATAAATTTTTCATTCAATTCACACCATGCATCTTCTTTGGATATGTATTGCAATATAAAGGCTATAAATGCTATAACCTTGCAAACAAAAAGATCATGATATCGCCTCATGTCATCTTTAATGACAACACTTTTCTTACCAAAAACCTCAACTACAATCCCAACCAATAACTATTTTACCAACTCACCATCACACTCATTCTCTAATGCTTCTTCCCTCCATCCAACATAACCCTATTCACCATGGCCAACCATCCTTCACCGTGCCCAACACTCCAATATCACAACTTGAATTACTGGCCACTTTCCCACATTCATCTCCTTCACCTCAACAAAACCCAACATCCCACCACATGCTTACTCGCTCCAAAATAGGTCACTCAAAACCAAAACAAATTCTTGATAATGTCACTATTGTACAACCCATTAAGAATCACTACTTACAAAGCAACTACCAAATATTCTCATTGGAGAGCAGCCGTAGTTGAAGCCCTCCAACATCAAAAACCATGGGAATTAGTTCTTTCCTTAAAAGAACACAACATTCTAGGATGCAATGGATGAAGATGGTACTACTGCCCTTGTTGAAAAATATTTGGGAGTTTTCTTGATATTTCAATTTCTTTTTGATCAATAAGTTCACAAATGGTCATCCATTGATTCAAATAGTTAGATTGCTTTTCTTTGGGTCTTATTAAATATTTAGAAAGTTCACATATGGCCATCCATTAGCTGCAAAGAATTGGTATCTAGTATGTGGATCTTCTTGACAAGCATCCATGTCTTTCTAAGTTTTCTGCTTGTGAAGATTATGCTTGTTTGCTTTAAAACCTAATGTTTATCTGGAAGGCTATCCTATGTACTTAAAAAAATGGTAACCAAATTTTGATCCACCTATGGATTCTCTTATCAAGCTGATTTGATTTTTGTTCCCAAGCTGCATATTCATTTCTTCAACCATAATATTTTGTGGCCATTGAATTTCATGATCGTAAAGTCTTTTTAAAATTGAAAACTATATAAAGAATTTTCTTAAACCTTCTTTGATGAGCATATTTGGCAAGCTCAAAATCACCTCAAAGCTGTCATCTAAGGTTTGGTTAGGCTCTAGACAATCTGGATAATGGCAGCAAGTCATTTTTGTGGATGCTCTCAAGTATTGTTCAAAGTAGTATGATATTAACTATGGTGTGGAGTCATGTTATCAACTCTTTCTGCATTTGAAGCCTCCCATCTTTCTTGTGGGCCTAAAAGGTCTTCCAGAGTTGTGGTGATGGCTATTGAAGAGGTAAGTGGGTTGTCCCAATTCTTTGCAGTTGATTGCCTACTCCCTCCTTCTCCCTAGCTTGTATGCACCTTGCTGTTACTGCTTCCCCTTGTGCTATGTTGGTTCCTTAAGTTATTCTTGTTAGGGTTATGGTGCGGCTAAATCTAATAAATTACTGTTTTGCACTCCCTATGTCTATATAAGACTTGGTAACTGTCCTAATGAGATATACGAAAACATTTCCGCCTCTTCCGCCTCTTCTTTGTGCGCGAGATATCCCAACATGGTATCAGAAAAAATGGTTACAAATATTATATAATTTTTGTTAATAATTTTTTAAGTTTTACTTTATACAAAAAATCCGAAGTTCTTGATATTTTATTCAAATTTAAAACATGGCTGAAAACCTCATCTCTTCTAGAATTGTCACTTTTCAATCTGATAGAGATGGAGAATATAAAAAATTTACCACCACACTTGCATCCCTTGGCATACACTGCTGATTCTCCGCTCCATATATTTCTGAACAAAACGACAAAGCTGAACTTAAACATGCCATATTGTGGAAACTTGCCAAGCATTACTTCCACATGCTCACCTCCCCAACACATTTTGAACTCATGCTTTCCAAACAATCACATATCTCATCAATCGCCTCCCGTCTCCTCAACTTCACAACAAATCCCCATATGAACTCCTCTTCCACCGCCCTCCAGACTATCAATTCCTAAAAATATTCGGGTGTCTATGCTTTCCATGGCTAAAACTTTATGCAACAAATAAATTAGAACCTCGCTCTTTACCATGTGTCTTTTTAGGCTATAGTGGGCAACACAAAGTCTACATTTGCTATCATGCTCCATCCAAGAAGTTTTACATGTCCCGACATGTTACCTTAAATGAATGTGTTTTCCCTACAATCAGCACCTACTACAGTCAAACCTGCCTTTACGCCATAGCCCAGGAACCATCACAGCCTCACTCTCAATGTGGGACAATCCGGATATCACTGCCACTGTAGCCATCAACACTAGGGGTGACAAAAGCCATCTTCCATCACTCTCAGGGTCACCTGCATCATCCTCTACACAACCACCCTCCCCAGCCACACCATCCTCGTTTGAACACAATGTCAGCAGCCTATAGTCTTTTGCCCAGCACACTCCTCCCTGCATCAATGTTCATCCAATTCTTACCCAGTCTAAAATCGAACACCTGCAGCCTTGAGTGTTCTTAGTGGCTGCTCCTCCCTTCCCTTCCGTTTCTCTACATACCGACAAGCAATGAAAGATCCTCACTGGGTTCAAGCCATGAATGATGAATTGCCCACCCTTAACAAAAACAACACATGGACACTAATTTCCTGTCCATCTGCCAACGTTGTCAGTTGTAAATGGCTCTTCAAACTCAAATATAATAGCGATGGCTCCATTGCTAGTCACAAGGCATAGTTAGTTGCCTAAGGATTCACTCAGAAAGAAGGCATTGATTACTCCGAAACTTTTAGTTTGGTTGTCAAACTGGTCACCATCCGAACATTTCTTACGCTTGCCCTCACCTTCAAGTGGCACATCCGACAACTTAATTTTGACAATGCATTCCCAATGGTAATCTTCATGACAACATCTACGTGGACCAACCTCCCGACTTTAGTTTAATCGTCTACCAAGACTCACCGGGCACTCTATGTGTTAAAGCAATCCCCTAGAGCATGGCATCATAAATTATCCACTGTTCTTGAGTCTTTCGGCTTCCACATTGCCGTCAATGACACTCCTATGTTCATCTACCGTCATGGTACTGATCTCATAGTACTCATTGTGTATTTAGATGATGTTCTCCTTACTGACAGTACTGGTTCCCTCATCCACCAACTTATCACCTTCCTCACAGCTCGGTTTCCCCTCAAAGACATGGGATTAGTCCTCACCTTTCTCAATATTAATATCATGTCGGATTCTAATCATCTTATCATGACTTAAGAGCGGTATGACAAAGATATTCTACAAGTGTTGGTCCCCAATACTCCAATCTTGCACCTGCTCCAATGGTTGTGTAGACTAAACCAAGAGAACTTCCTGACGAAATTTTTTCAGATTTTACACTTTTTCGCAGAATCGTTGGTGCTCTTCAATATCTCTAACACACTAGACTAGATACCACTTTTAGCATGATATATTCTGCCAATCCATGCATCAACCAACCACCTTTGATTGGCAAGCCGTCAAGTGCATCCTCCGGTACCTCAGGTACACACCTCACTTCCGTATTTGTCTACAACCGCTGTCTCAGCCCACTATTCTGGCCTACTGTAACGTTGATTGGGGCGACAACCTGATTAACCGCAAGTTCGCATCGGTTTACTACATCTTTTTTAGCCAAAATCTTATCTCTTGGTCATCCAAGAAACAACCAACCGTGGCCCGCTCTAGTACAGAAGCAGACTACACGGCAATTACAAATACAATCAGCGAAGTTATGTGGATTGTATCGCTTCTCAGCGAACTCGGTCTCTCCTTCACTTTCTCAGCGAACTCGGTCTCTCCTTGGCTTTCTCACCAACAATCTTCGATGACAAGTTGAGTCATATATTCCCTATAGCCAAACCTATACTTCACACTTACATGAAGCACGTTGAGGTGGACTACTGACAGGCTGTAAGTAGACTTCTGCGCTCACACGCAAGTATACATGGTTTGAAGTAATAAGGGATTGTGAAGTCCTGAGAATTTGTCGTCCACTGAGAATGGAGTGTTTAGTTATTAAAGTATATTTGTTTTCATTAATGTTTGGACAAATGATAAGTTGTGATTTTGATTCCAAATTAACAAGCAAAATCCTTTAATTAGAAATTACTAGTTGAAGAAGAATGGATAGTTGGGTTTAATATGCAGTTCATTAAAGGGTTTAGTGTAGTACTCATCTTTGTCAATTTTACATGTCAAATTACTCGAATGTTTTAATTATGATCAAGCAACAATAGCCTTCCTAGAGTGTTCTCTAATTCCAACTATGTCATGTTCAGTGCTCAAGATGAATTCTAAATGGTTCAACCCTGTCACACAAACCCTCACGTGACCGATATGAATTAAATCTGATACTTACGTCTAAGTTCTCAAATCTAGTGTTTTAATTTTTACAATCACGTAAACTTGATCCTACCAAACAACATTACATGCGTCTATCGTAGTTTAGCTAAGGAAATGAATTGTTGGGTTAGTGGATTATGTCACATTCACCCATAAGCACTCAATTCTTCATCTTCCTTCTTTAACTAGAATGAGCTATGGAACATATTTGGTAGCTCTTGGCTCACACGCGTTGACTTCTCATCTTAGCTAGAGGAATAGAGCAACAATGCTTAAGAGCTTGTCACTGGACTCTCAGCAATTGTGCTCTTGTTCCTAGCTTGAGCCAATGGTGAGCGGGGAGCTCTAAGATCGCTTAAGTTTCTATCGCTCAGCTCATCATTTTAGATACTAAGTAGTTGCACTGATCATCCTCACGTAACAAATATTGTCACAGATATTCGTGGCGAGGATGTTCGATGTGCCAGTCTTTAGTTTAGAAATGATCAACAAGCTTGATATTTCTATCGTTTAAAAATATTTATCTTAAATAAAATCATTCATCACACAACATTCATTCGAGCAATCTTCCATATCGGTAATGACAAATTGATTAGAGAATTTTATTCATTAAAAAAGGTTGAGTACAAACACTTTTGAGTTCCTTAATTCATTACATGATTATGCCCAACCCTCCCCAAGGAGGGTTTAGCCATCCATCACAAAAGAAATACAAGAAAGATAAAATAGGACCTTGAACCATTGCATGGTTCTTGTAGAAAAGAAATCAAAGTAAGGGTTGAGATAAAGTACTAGGAACAACTGTCGCATTCACCAGATTTTCTCTCACTCTCCGACATTGTTCTCTTCACTGATCTCTGGCATTTGCATCTTGCTTCCCTTGATGTCAGCCTCTATCTTCCTTGGGCAGGGTTTCTCCTTTCTTCGATGGCTGTAGCTTTAGATTTTCTAGACCTTTTGAGTGTCAAAGAGTGGAACCCTTCCTTTGTATTTCTTCTCAGTTTTTATAGATGCTGAGCAAGGTACTTTGCTTTTAATGCTTTTTCCTGGCTGAAATTACGATGGGCGTTACGGTGCGCTGCAATGCGCTTGGGCACGCTGCAGCGATTTTGCCTTAAAATTTTTGTTAAATAAATGCCCGCTGGGCACGCGGTAGCGTCGAGCTCTCGGGTTTGTGCTCGCTGCGACTCGTGGTAGCGGAACATTTTCGGATTATGCTAAGTGAATTTCTGCCGCGGCGTGCGGTAGCACCGAGCTTTCGGGTTTGTGTTCGTTGCGGCGCGTGGCAGCGATGAGCTGTTGGATTTATGCCTACTGCGGCACACGATAGTGTCGAGCTCTCTGTCTTGGCCTGCTGCAGCGCGCGAGAGCGTCGAGCTCTCAAGTTTGTGTTTGCTGCGGCGCACGGTAGCTCCCAGCTCTCCGTTGTGCCCCGTTGCCGGCGCGATAGCACCGAGCTCTCGGTCTTGGGCCGCTTAGGCGCGCTGCAGCGGTTTTCTTCAAGAATTCCTTGTTCTGCTCAGATTCAATTTAGCTCTTCATTTATCCTGAAAATTAGTGAAAGCACATCAAAATATATATTTCTAACAGAAAAGTGTTTGTTTTTATGATCTTAATTTACTATAAATCTTAGATTTATCAACTACCATTTTGTTCATGATTTGGTCAAAGCAAAGAAACTTATTGTTTAACACATTCCAGCCGAAGATCAATTAGCCCACCTTTTGACAAAGCCCCGACCGGCTACCTCTCATCATTGGCTTGCCACCAAGCTCATCGTCTCACAAACGCTGAGCTTGCAAGGTATAATAAATGATCGTTTCAACCTATTTGAACATTTGATTTTATTTAGGTAAAACATTTCCGTCTCTGTGCATGAGATATTCCAACAAAATCCACGAAGCTTATCCTTGTGCAGCTAGACATGCCTAATTTTACTGAGTAGATTACCGATTTGAACGGGGTAAGATTTCTGGTATGATGATGATGATGATGATATATATATATATATATATATATATATATGTATATGAGTTTGTTTTGCTAAAATAGACATCCAACTTGTTAAAAGTATCCAAAATAATCCCTTGACTCCTATAAATTTCAATTGGTCCATTAACTTTTAAAATGATGCAAATTTAATTCTACTATTAAATTTTGGTAACATCATGTTAATTGGCACTGCAAATAAGAACTACTTTGAAGTGAAAAAATATAGTTAAAGCCAATAAATGATATGTAACTCCTTTGTTCTCTGTAAATCATTTAATTAGTGTTTTCAATGATTGTGTCTAAATAGGCTTACATTAAAAATGAATAAATGTAGCAGTTATCAGCTTTAACTGCATTTTGTTTTTCCAAAATACCACTTATTCATATTGCAAATTAACGTTACATTCTTAAAATAAAATTGTGGGATTTGTTTTGCATCATATTTATGAGTTGAGTGGCTAATTTGAGATTTATAAATGTCAAGGGGGAGGGACAAATTTAAAATTAAGGGACCATTTTGACATTTAGCTAATATGTATGTGTGTGTGGGAGCACGCATACGGTGTTTGTAAAATAAAAAATTAAGTGTGTAGGCGCATGTGTGTGTGTGGGCGCGTGCGCACGCGCGTGTTTGTAAAATTAATAAATAAAGTGTGTAGGCGCATGTGCGTGTGTGTGGGCGTGCGCGCACACACGTGTTTGTAAAATTAAAAAATAAAGTGTGTAGGCGCATGGGCATGTCTAAACACACTTTACAAAGTCTTTTTACGTGTCGTATGGCATTTGTTTTGAAACATGGATATGCTGTTGAGATGAAATTTCTTAAGACAGCTGAAACATTTGAGGTGGGTTTGGTTTGGTAAAATCTGTCAGTTCTGATCCAATTTCTTGCTTCAGCGGTCAACAAAGTTGAAGATAAATGTTTTCTGCTTATTTCCCCTGCTACTAGATTTGCTTCTAACATTCCGCTACATATGCTGGACTTTTGCATAATTTATGATACCTGGGATCTTATGTGCCGTTCAATTTCTTTCAGTGTTGATGATGGCTTCCCAAAAATCATTTTCCATTTCGAGGGTTCGGTGGAATTAGCAGTATATCCACATGATTATTTCTTTTCAACTGAGGTAAGTTATAATAAGATATGTGATTTCCTGTTATTTCCTCTGTGCATGAACGATTTCATCTATATCTGAGAATATCTTAATAAGTTTTAAACTCAGAAACAATGCATATCATCCGAGAAGATTTTATTTAGTCGAGCATTTATTTTTATGAGTATTCGGTGGCTCGAGTATTTGACTTCAAGGAAAGATGGAGATGACTGACCCTATTGTTAAACCATATTCCAGCATCCTGTAGAAAAATTATATTGAATTGAGGATTCATTTTTCTAAGTTACTAAATAATTGAGCAGTTCACTTTCCTTAACAAAAAGAATTAACGGCCAAAACATATCTCTGAAAATTTCAACAAAAAATTGAAAACAGTTAAACTACAAAGCAAATGATATTCTCAATTTGGATTTTTTGTGTTTCACTTTTTGACAAATTTAGAGCACCAAAAAAAAAACTACCCGTTAGCAACATGTGTAGCAATAAACAAAAAACTGAATTTCTGAATAAGAAAAATTTAGGTCTCATACTTTGTGTAGTGCAATAAGATGAATTTTCCAGGAATTAGGTGCACTTTACTGCGTACTTGAACAAATCACTAAATTGACTTGCTCTCATTAGTTTGAGAGATGAAAGAAAAATTTAATTAAGCCAAAATTATTTGTAAACATCAAACCTCATCAAAATCTTAGGATTTTTTCAAAATTTACATTTAATCATAGAATCCAATCTATTTAAAATACTTGGAAGATTTAAATTTTAAATGGGGTAGCTTAAATAAAATGATGAAATTTGACTGGTAATTTTATAAAATTTGAATTTTTTTTTTGTGGTAGACCAATTTTATAAAATTTTCCTTAATTAAATAAATGTAGGTAGTAATGAAGATGGTGGTTGGTGCTGGTGGTCATTATTATTATAATTTGGGCAATCAGATCATGAATATTATAATTTTGTGCTAGAAATGCAAATCTAAAAGATTTATATATTATGTATTAAATACCAAATAATTTGGTGTTATTAAAGTATTTGTATGAACACATTTTTTGACATTATGCAAAAAGTTAAAATCTTCATTCTACTAGCATTTTATGTAATATAAATTCAAATTCTTGCACTGATATTCTTATATTTACAAGATTAGTAAATTGTACATATATAATATTGTTTTATTTCTCATGGTTACGTAAATATTAGTTTAAAATAAATTTTGTGATTTTAAATGAGTTTAAATTGGATTAATAGCACGATTTTTTGGTGCATTTCATTAATTATGTGTAGAAAATAACTTAATTGGTACTAATGAATTATTAGTATGTGAATTACACTGATATTGGGCAAAGCTGAACTTTTTCTCTTAAAACTCAAATTTTAATATATTTACAATTAATTAATTAATTAATTAATTATTCCTGAGGTTTGAAGTCAAGACAAATGATTAAAAATAGGTAATGCACAACTTTTATTTGAAAAGTTTTTAATTTTGAACTATCAAATAATTTTTATTCTTTATTTTTACTATATATTAATTAATAAAAATTTTCAAGGAGGAAGGTTTCAAAATTGGTCATCAAAAACCTTTCCAATTATGCTGTGTAGCTTCATTTTTGTTAGGAACAAATTTAAGGCATTTAACTTTCTCTTTAACAAAATGAGTTGTATGCGACAAAATTGTAGTTAAAGTACATCACAATGAGCTATTATAAATTTGATTTAAACGTAGATCATTAAAGAAACACTTATTTTAAAATTCCTGTAGCACGTTGGCTAACCCTATATATGGTTAAATTTTTTGCACAAAGGTCGTTGTCAAGTTCAATCCCCAATGCACACCGATAATCCTATTCGGTGTTCAACATTAAAAATCTTATTTACCACCATGTTTTGTCTTACTCTTATGGTGTTGATTATCCAAACATCATCTGTAAAATAGCAATAGTGGTTTTGAGCGATAATTTCGTATGCTCAAGTACGTTACAGGTTTTCACAACTGTAGGTTGCATTTTACTTACCGTTAAATCATAGTATAATTAATTATGTTATTATAATGAAGCTTTTTTCCAACATCTACGATTGCAGGTAACTTTGCTTCTTTTATCAATTCCTTTATTATTAGTAACATCATTTGTTTTTCACCAGTGATCCTATTTGGTTAGCCTTACATTATTTCTAACGCCTATGTATGATTAGTGGGCTTAATATTTTTGAATGGGTAGTTAATTAAAATAACCAAAATTTCAATCCCACATTTAAAAGAACTAATATATGTAAGTGCTTATTAAAACTCATACTTTTTAAATAATATCAAAAATTTCATCATGTAAATAACCTAATATGTGGGTTTCTTAAAGTTATTACAATAAGTGATTTTATAATAATTCAAGTTGTATTATTTTATAATAGTTATAATTATGATTGACCCTTGATAAAATTTAGCGAAATATTTTAAATCACTTGTTCATCATTTGATGTTTTTATTTAATAAAATAATATCTAAGCTTACATAAATAAAATTTTATCTGATTTATTTATTAAAAAATACCTTGCATTATAATAACTTTGATTAATTTCCAAAAGTTGATGATAAAAATATTTTTTAATAAGCCCTCATATCAGACTGGTTTCAACTTGTAGATCATTACATGCAACCCTTGAAGCCAAAATAACAGACTAATGAAAGAAACCAATTAATAAAATAACACTGCAGAAATTGCGTAGAGAATGATGCTTGCTGTGATTCTTCTAGAAAGATTACGTGTGTGTTTTTTCATTAAAATCTTAGCTTGGTGGAAATTATTTTTTTCATCAAACAAAATTGAGTATTAATTTGTATACTAGTGGACTAACTATGATAATCAGAGCCATATTTGTCTTTCCATTGACAAATGTATTTTTGTAATATGTAATTTGTAGTTGTCGATATTTCCTTATAAAGTGTTGATTTTGGGATAAAATACCTATATATCTCTATATATATATATATTCTATTTTCTTCCCATGAAGGTTTACAAGTACTGCATTATAAATTAATTTGTGCTACATTTTTGTTTAAACTTTCCATTATTGTTTCGACTCCCACCATCTTTGATATGTAGCTCTAATCACAAGAAATCCCATAAAGAAGAATAAGGAGTGCACAATTGAGTGCCCTTAAATAAAGAACTAATAATCATGCATTATTTATTTCCTTAAGTAGCATCATAATCAAAGGAGTAAATTTTACTAAAGCTCTTATATGTTGCATATTAATTACATAAGGTCTAATTAGGGGTATAATTGAGTCGAGCGTAGCTCGAGTGTCCCCGACTTGATCTTGAGCTTGCTTAATTTAGAGTTCGAGCTCTAGCTCAATTTCATGGACTCAAGTTGGCTTACAAGCCGATTAATTTAAAATTATAATGATAAAATGATTTAATATCTAAAATAAATATCATATCAAAATGCTATAAAAAGTAAAATTAATAAGGGATATTATTAAGTTTTAATCAAAATATAAAAAAGAAATAAATTATTATTATATTTAATTAATTGATATAGAATCCTATGAATTTTGATAAATTTATGTAGGCTTATATGATAATTTCTAAACATAATGGTTCTCAACTAAAAAAATGATTTGGGGTTGGCTTAAAGCTTTATTTGTCACCTCATTGAGCTCGGCTTCCAAAACATTTCTAGTGAAACTCAAGTAGCTTATGAGTTTGCTTAACCAATTTGTTTGAATAGTTGTATGTTGGAAGGATTAAAAATACTCTCAAAATATCAATTTGTTTATAATCATGCATTCTATTTTGGGATTGTTTGGATTGAGATAATTTAAATTTTTTCTTGTTTGTTTAAGTGTAAAAATGAATTCATGTTTTTGTTTTGTTTGTTTAATGTTTTTATTTGCATATGAAGCTATTCTAAAGGCAAAATAAAAGAAATTGGGTTATGTGACTAAGGTGTTGGCATTGGAAGCGCTAGCAATAGTACAATGTTGGTAGCATCGACCATTTCACATGTTTGAGGGTGAGGGTTTTGGGGGATGCTAAGGTTGAAGCACATTAAGTAGCCATGGAACTGATAATGATTATTCTTGGTTAGCGATAATAGCTTTAAAGGGGTGGTGACTTATGATGCCAATGAAATTTGTGCAGGAGTTCTTTTTTCTTTTTTTAAATTGTATGAAATGAGGAAGTTATTGTTAGGCCCCAAGTTTGAGTGAGAAAGGAGAAAGATTGCATTTGGTAGTCTCTACAACTTTATTAAATCTATTATGACATTAATCCTTTCAAAATTTTTACTAGAGCTATGACGTCTCTTGGAGCTGTTGTGCTGCATTGCTTGAATTGTGTAAAAAATGTGCAAAGGTCGTACACCGACATATAAGTGGTATCAAATAAGTGACGGTTTTAACATTATGGATGAATGCGGGTAGAGAAGTTAGTTCATAAAACTAAATTAAAACATGTATTTGGAAAATTGGTACTCTCTCTAGTAAGATTTTTGAGTTGGTAGAAATTTTGATTAGTTGAAAAATAAATATTTCATCTTCAAGAAATGAAGTGGGTAGCAGAACAGGCAAAACAAATTGATAATTTAGGCTTTTAACTTAGGTACTTTAGTAAGAATCATCATAAAAATAGCATTGGTATTATCCTATATAAGAATTTAAAAGGTAATGTAGTTAATATTAAGATGATGGAGTGATGGAGAGAAAATTGTATCATTAAAGATTATAGTCAGCTGGATAACTTTTAATGCCACTAGTATTTGTTGCTCAAATGGGATTACTTATGAGTACATAAGAAAAATTTGGAATAACTAGGAAGAGTTGGCTCAAGGAATGCCATAAGAGGAATGTTATATATATAAGGAGAATTAAATAGATATGCTGATGAGTAGTTGAATTTAATAATATTCATAGACTTGATTTGGGAAAAATTAATGAGGAAAGAAGAATTATTTTGGAATTTGCATTACTAAAATTTATGATTTATAATACTTATTTAAGGAAATATATGAACATCTTATCACTTGTAAAAATGAAGCTTCTAGAACTCAAGTTCATTAATTTTGTTTAAAGAAAATATATCATTTTTATTATAAGATTGCAAGGCTATTCTATGTGATTACTTGGTGACCTATCATTGATTGTTATTCTTAGATTTGAAATTGAGTACAAAAAGTAATATGATGTCTTTAGAGTAGTGGTGAACTTTATAAAGGATAATATTGATATTCTTAGGGTGAAGCTTTAAACTTGGATAGTGATATTTTGTAAGTAAAGCCAAATTGATGTGAAATTTGTTGCTTCTGTATTAACAATTTAAGTAAAAGTATGCTTGGTGAATTAAAAATGAGAACGCTTAATAATAAAGATGGTTGATTTTGTAAAGAAAATGCTAAAGTGAATATTAAAGAAAAAAAGAATTGTGATAAGAATGTTTTAACTGTAAGAATGATGAGAATTGGAAGAAATATAAATTGGCTTGTCATAAATATAAAATAGTAGTTTGTGATATTAAGATTGTAACATTTGATAATTTATATAAAAATAGCAATTGTTGCGGAGGAGACCTAAATGACACAAATTAAGAGATATGAGAACTAATGATTTAATTGAAGTAAAATATATTAAAGATAGCGATCAAATAATTCTTCTTAGAAATGAAGATATCAATATAAATTGATAGATTATTTTACTTGACTTCTAAAGAATGTTGTATCAAACTATTCTATATGAGTGAGTTTAATAATTCTAATTATATTATTGATTGCACTTGATTTGAATGGTTAATAAAATTGATATTTGGAATGCTTTATAGAGAATGAATAGTGGAAAAGCTATATGATTGAATGATGTATTTATTAATATGTGGAAATAGTTGGGGGAAGGAATTTCTTGGCTCACAAAATTTTTTAATATCATTTTAAATACTAAAAATAAATTGGATGAGTGGAGTATTGCATTATCTATTACAAGATTTAAGGTTATGCTCAAAACTTTGCAAATTATAGAGTAACTTAACCTACTCTAGCTTTTATTGGCAAGAGAAATGCTATTTAGACCCGTTGACATGATATTTATATTATTTTAATTTAAATAAATAAATATTAATAAAATAATGTTCAAATATTATTGGATGGATTTTTCTGGGTGCCATGTCAGCGGGTTTAAATGACATTTCTTTATTGGCAATTCAAAGTAATTTTATTCAATAAGATATTTTGCCTCAAATGTCTCGAGCTTAATAACTCCATTGTAACTTAGCCTACTCTAGCTTTTAATGGCAATTGCAAGTAATTTTACTCAATAAGAATGGCATCCAAAATGAAGATGTTGACCATCACACTTGGGGAAGGTTCTATGACTAAATTTCCTAATATAGTTCTAAGTACTGGAGTAACAAGTGCAATGCTGAAATTTAGTATGGTTGCTGAGACTTGTCAAAATGCTGAAAATTGTCAAAATGGTTAGGCCGTAAGACCCACTATTTCAAGCATTTTAAAATAAAAATTAGCCTGTTCATATAAGCTCCATCCAAATTAAGTTTTGACCTTCCAATGGATATAGGCCTTGTCCTAAAGCTAAGCTCAGAATTTGTAATGGATATATGCCCTATCCTAAATCCTATATTTATATTTTACTTCTAACAAATACAACCCCAACTCAAGATTAAATTTTGGGCAAAATTTACTATTTTCAAGCCGTGAAAAGTAAAACTTAAAATCTAAACTTATATATTTAAAAACACCACCAGTGCTTAGGATTTATGATATGAGGTAACTCATAGTTGTTAATCTGAATTTCTAGATGTTATGAACAAAATTCCCTCTAACATTGGCATATTCAGTTAGAAGTGGACATAGGATGACAGGACCATGATAATTGATTGGGTTTATATCTATTTACTAACATTTTGCTACATATATGTGAATAATGATACTCATTAACTGAGAGTTCTATCTTAAATGACTAGGAGATGCAATTAACTATAGAACCTTGCATCTATAAGAAATCACATCTAAAACATGAACATCCATTAGGGAAAGTCTAGTTAAATTCAAATCTGCCCCATGAAAGATCTACCCCTAAAATTGAATCTATAAGGTAAAAATCATTGTATTCCTTTGGGGCATTTAGAGAAATGTAGAGAAAGAAAAGGTCTTTGTATAGGCTATATTGATTTTGAAAAGGCGTATGATAAAGTAATAATAGAAGTTATTTAGAGAGTTTTGGAAAGAAAAAAAGTTGTGCGCTTATCTTAGTGTTGTTAAAGATATGTGTAATGCGTTTGTAACATGTGCTTGATCGCAAGGTGGCCTGCCTAATGATTCTCATTACTATTGGATTATATCAAGAATCTACTATCATAATCTTTTTATTTTAGTTATGGATGTTCGTACTAAACCCTTATAAAAGGAGATTCATCGATACAAGTTATTTGCTGATGTCGCTTTCTCCAAGCTGGTTGGATGAAATGGAAGAGCACTTTGGGAGTGTTGTGTGATTGAAAAATCCCACTCAACTTTAAAATTTATAGAATAGTTTTACGGCTTGTTATGTTATTTGGGGTTGAATGTTGGCCAATAAATAAGAAACTTATTGATAAATTAAGTGTTACAAAGATGAGAATGCTAAGGTGGATGTGTGGGTATACTCAAAATGCTAGGATGAGCATTGAGTTGATCTGCAATAAAGAGTAAGATTACAGATTGTCACCTTAAACGGTTCAAACATATTTAGCGTAGAACATTCATTGCCCCAATTAGAAAATTTGTGTGTATCAATTTTGCCCATGTTAATAAAAGAAGATAAAGACCAATAATGACCAGGGATTGAAACAGTTAGGAAAATCTTATCTATTTGAAATTTAGGGATGGGCTTCTATTCTATCATGAATAATGAAAATAAAAGATTCATGTTGCTGACCTCACTTAGTAGGAATAAGACTTGGTGGTATTTTTATTGTTGTGAGCATGAGATAGCAAAATCTCTTGAATCGATCCTAAAACAAAAACCAAGGAAACATGGATTCAGGGAAATTGTTTTCCTTCAAAAATTTAAACCCAAGAGTGTTACTTCCAAGCACAAAAAAATTAACATTATCTGTAATCAAGATATTTTATGCCCAAAATTTAACTCAAACCTGATAGTCATTTAAAAGCAGAGGGATACTCTTGTAGGATGTTAACTAAATTTGTATCTTTACACCAATCTCCTAACTACTTCTTAGAGTTTGGTTTTTTTGAACTTCAATGATCAGGATACTCTCTTTAGGCAACAAATAATGGATCCAATGTCAAAGGGCTTGAGATTCTACTTTGAAGTTCTTAATCTTAGTTTGAATATTTTTTTTTCAGTCAATCAATTTCTAAATAATGCAATAGGATGTCCCTCTTGGGATATCATATGCATATCTAGCTTAAAATACAGTAAGATGCAACAAGATGTCTCTTGTGTTATATCATTTTTGTCATTGTAAATAGCTTGCATGATTTTTGAAGAATATTTATTATCATCTTTTATCAAAACTAGCCCTCTGATGTATTGGTATACTTTTGGAATCCAATTAAAGTTAATGTATTTAACTTAATTGGCTTACAAATTATAATTCTTTGTATTTTGATCCAAATTAATGTTATCACAGGTTTGTTTTTCTTATCCAACAACTCATTCAATTAGTGTTCTAAAATTGTTAAAATCTCATCTCTTTTGTGAACTGCTAAATAAAATATTGTATTACGCTTTGTTTCTAACTAGTTGGCAACCATAAGTTTTGATACTAATTTGACATATGATAACTTTTTGTTTGATTCATTGATTATATGATGTATAATATATTCCCATAAAAAGAAAATTTTGTGAAAACATCGATTGCAAGTTTTGTAATATTCCTTAATTATTTTATTTAAAATAAAATTCTTGATAGTAGAGTTCAAGACCACTTGATGAATTCATCACAAATATTTTAAATTTAAACAAAATACAAAAACACATTGTCAATGTGCAAATAAATAAATTGGCCCATCCTTATGAATGGAAGCCACTTCAGGTTCACGTAATTAAACTTGATTATCTTGCAATTTATCATCCTTATTTTAACCAAATAAATGTATTCACAAATTTGGTTTTGTTTATTTTAAAATTCACTTAATTGCAATTGTAAAATAAAATCCTATCTCTTTCGTGATTAGATAAGTTATTACCCTCCACTAAAGTTAAGTTGAATATGCGGATTTAGAGTCAGAAAATTCAAGTACCCCTTTGCAAAATCTTGGTGAGGATATTAGCCTCTAAAAATAGAACACCTTAAAAAATTTTATTCAATTTTTGATAAATATCAATCAATTTTCACATATTTTTGTTTGGTTGTGATCTCTTGATTCTTTGCTATGTTTACTATCTGCTTAATTGTAGAATTTTAAATCCAACAATACCCTTTATACTAATAACAATATCAAGATGTACCATACTAAACTCTGAGCGCCTAGGCGGAAGTCTAGCCAGGCTAGAAAGAGGATGACTGGGTTCTTGATGAGGTGTAGAAGGAAGGCAGAGGTGGCTGTTCTTGAGATTCGAAAGTTCTTTGAGAGGTTGGAGGAGAGGAGGTTGAGAGTGTGTGAGCAAGAGCGCTCTGATACCGTGATGGTGGTAGAAAAAGAAGTGATTCTTATTGATTAGAATGTAGCATTACACATTTATATATATATACACATACAATAGAATCCAATTTCACTTGTGTTATTAGGCTCATTAGGTGCCTGGGCGCCCAGCTTCTGATTGACGTTGGCAAGGCTTGCGCTTGGGTGCTTCTGGGTGCCCATCCTCTGTTTGGCTTGACTGGGTTTGATCCTGGTCGCCCAGAGTTCTGTCTAGTATATGTTGATACTGTTGTTATACAATACGTCTCCTACACCTATCATCAGCTACAACAGAACAGCCCGCTCTCGGTTCCATTGTTTCAGCCCAAATTATACAAGCGACTAGAGGGATATCTCCAATATCTCACAATCGCTCGACTGTATATTAGCTTGAAAGTCAACAAAGTCTGTCGTCACATGCATCATCCAACCCAAATAAATATCGAGCAGCTTAATATAATTCTACGCTACATTAAAGGCACTTTTTTGATTGACATTAGATTGACTTAGGCAACATGCAATTTCAAGCCTATGCAGACTCTGACTGGGTAGGAGATATGGAGAACCGCATATCCACAATTAGTTAGTGTATTTTTCTCGGCAACACACCCATTTCTTGGAACACCAAGAAGCATAGCATGATATCACAATCCTCCTCGGATGCCAAATGCTGAGTCTTAGCCACCACAGCTATGGATATTATATGGCTTCGTCGCCTTCTACAGGAGTTTGGCCAATCTGCACCTCACCCCACAACGCTCCATTGTGACAATCTATCAGTCATCATTCTTGCCAAGAATCTGGTCTTCCAAGCAAGAATCAAGCACGAACTATCATTTCACATCTCAAGGAAGGAAGTAGAACTGTCATGCATCCATACAGAAGCTCAAATCGCAGACATACTCTCACCAAACCACTTCCATTCGTTCGTTACCACTCACTTAAAGAAAAACTTACTATCACCATATTGATGATGAGTTTGCGAGGGATAATAACAAGATCAAGATATGCTAGACAGAACTATGGACGTTCAGGTGCACCCAAGTGCAAGCCTAGCCAAACCAAACAGAGGATGGACGCTCAGGCGCAAGCCATGCTAGCACAACTAGAGGCTGGGCACCCAGACGCACGCGAGTCTGATAACATAAGCTGAACTAGATTCTATTGTGTGTGTGTGTATATTTATATATATATATATACATATGTAAAGCTACTTTCTAATAATAAGAATTACTTCTAACATTCTTGCTTCTACAATTCTTTATATGGTATCAAAGCTAATGATTGATCTTCTTCCCTAGCCAAGAACTCTCCGGTGACAACTAAAATCAAGACAAATTGCTCGTGGAACTCAGCGTTCTCTCTAGAACTCTCAGATGTCCTCTTATCTTCGCTCGCTCTTTCAAGAACTTCTCTATCACATTCTCGCCAGATTCCTCAGCAGCATAACTCCACCACCACCAAGAAAGCTGGCTATCAACACCAATTCTTGATCAAGACATCAAGACACTCTCAGTTCTTGATCAAGCTATCAAATCTCCACCATATTCAGCCATTAGTTCTTAATAAATCTAAACAGCTCCCAACACCACCACCAATTCTTTCTCGTGCTGCACCCATTCAAATGGCTTCAACCAACACCGACTCACAATCCAGCGGCAATTCCAGGGACCAGTCCAGCTCACAAAACAATCATACCGTCTTTAATCCGAACTCCAAGAACCTTTAATTTTTACTCTTCAACATCAAGAACATGATAAACAAACCTTTAGCAATAGAAAACTACTCTATATGGTGCGCTCAGGTCACCAAATTATTCAAGGCTAGCAACCTATACGGTCAAGTCCACAGGGCCATTCACTGATACAACAAACCACCCAATATGGATTTTAATCGGCAACAACCTTACAACTATTCTCTACTTCATAATATCTCCATTCATCCTTCCATACATCTTGGAAGCTGATTCTTGTGTTGAAGCCTAGCTCATCTTAGAAAAATATCTTGTCTTCAAACCAATCCCAAGTTATCCAGCTCAAAAATGAACTCCATAATGCATCTCTCAAGGACTGGCCGATGGGTGAAATACTGTCGGAAATCATATCTCTTGTTGTTCAAATTGCGACAGTAGCCTATAAATTAGATAATGAGGATGTTATCCTCTACACCTTGAATTGTCTCCCATCAATTTATCAAGCCTTCAGAATCGCTATTAGAACCAATTCACACCGGTCAATCTAGATGACCTATATCCACTATTATGTAGTGAAGAGACCAACATCCAGCTAGTTATGCACAAAGAAATCTAGTCCACCGATTCCTTCTATGCCCACATCAACAAGAACTTGCTCCTATTTTTCGGTAAATTTAGAGGCAGAGAGATACGGAAGAGGAAGTGGCCGGTCTCCTCTGCTGTACAGAGGAATGCAGTTAAATCAGCTACTCTTCAGGCTTGTCCAAGTCGAATGTCAGATTGCCTTAAGCTTGGCCACACCGCCAAAGACTGGCACCGAATGGATTATAGGAACCACAGCTCCACAAATCAGTGGCCACACCACTCAACTGCCTTGCACATCGACGGGCACCCAATCTAAATGGGTATCTTGATTCTGGAGCCTCCAGCCACATTACAAATGATCTCAGCAACCTCTCCTCTGAAACTTACCAAGGCAATGACAGTGTGATCATCGGAAGTGGACTGTCCTTCCCAATCTCAAACATAGGTAATGGCATTCTCCCCATACCCAATCGTAAGTCTTTTAAACCTTCTATCTATTCAAAAACTAACCTCCGACAATTCTTGCTCTATTTCATTTGATCCATATGGATACAATATAAAGATCTCCGCACCAACACTCTTCTCCTTAAAACGGCTGCCACAATCAGCTTTACACCATCCGCCCATCATCAACAACACCTCAAATCAAAACAATCCTGCATTCATTTACCTCTTCAACCACTCCATGGCATCTCAGGCTCGGTTGCAAAAATAGTTGAGAAATCCACAAGCTCCTAAAACAGCATAATCTCAGCATTGGTAACCACAACGATTCTCTTCCATGCATGACATGTAATACAGTCAAACATTCATGTAGAAATTATAGAGCTTTTGAATTTTTATATTAACTCTTCAATTATAGAAAGACAAACTATTAATACATTACTGCCTAAAATATCATTTATATTAAACAGTAACTTTGAATTGCCTCTTATTGCTGTAATTCTACCACTGACCTTTTACAAAATGCTGGTACCCCAAATACAACATTCTATGCAATAAACATGATATTAAAACTGAGCCGAAATGATCACATAATATGTTCAAATGTAGGATCTGTGATTGTTGGAGTTCAGTAGAAACCAAAACTGGATACGAGATTAATGATGGGTATGTACACTATTTTAGGGATGTGCCCGTTTATTTTAATTTATGCACGACATTGATAATTTGTAAAGAATTTAAGCATTTGATCTAGCAAAGGAACAATGCCACCAGTTTTATGAATTCCATTAATGGATGATCTGGAATATTATCTATATTTCCATCATCAAGGATCTTTCTACATCATGCATTATAACTGGAACATGAGGTTAAAGTCTGTCTGTCTTTTAAGTTCCACAACTAAGCACAAAACTAAATTGCAAAAAAGCTGATTTGTTATTTAAATCAACTTCTATGGTGACTTTTTAAACAGGAACATTATTGGTGCGCTGGTTTCCAGAACAGTGGATTGCATACTAAAGCTGGGAAATATATGATTCTTTTAGGAGGTACGAACGTTTTTCTATTTGCTTGCAGTCATTTTTTTTTATTTAATTCGTTACCTTTATATTCGCTACCTCGTTAACATTATTATAGCGTAAAGAAAGCAGAAAAAGCGTTCCCATTGAAGGCTATAGCTGGAAAGCATGGAGCATTAAAATGTTGGTGTTGAGATGCATTAGAGAAGTTTAATAAAGATATTAATATATGCATTGATGGTGATAAATCTTGACACTGAATTATTGGTAGAAGTTGAATCATTTGATGATACAGTGCAGCACAATGATAGAATTGAGTTAAACAGGTGTTAACAAGAAGAAACTTTGATGGGAGAGAAGAATAATGAGAGATAGAAGAAGACGGAAAGAGATAAAAGAAGTGAGGATAAAAAGGGTTGCAAGAACGTATTAGATGTTAAAATTTGAATTGTTAACAATGTAATTGGGAACTTTATGTAAGGAAACAGCATAATAATATCCCATTAAGGAAAATCTCTTTTGACAAGACTAGTAATCTATGTAGTTCACATATGATATTTGAGATGGTGATCTGTGTGTTTTGATTCAACCATCCCGATTCCCTGACACCCTTTCAAAATCATTGTGGCCAAAGAATTTTAACTTACAAACTCAATTTCCCAAGAAATAATAATTTTTCTACAAAGAAAGGCCCGCATGATTTATCTAAGAAGTTTTATTAAGATTGGGGCACAAAGAGTTGGGTAGTTTTTGTTGGTGACAACACTGAAGATAATTTTAGTGAAATAGAGAAGATAAATGTTTGTGGCAAAGGAGGTTGAAAGATAGATATTTTAATTGACTGAGGTCATGCATAATGTAGTCTTTTACTTATTTTAATCATTTTTTTCATTGATTTCACTTTTTCTCAAATTAAATAAGATGGAACAAGTTTTACAAATTTCCAAACTAGATTTAGATTGTTGACCACCCCAAGAATATGTGAAGCTCATGTTGATAATGATGATAGAGGTGAAGAAGTCCATGCGAGCGATGATGATAGAGGTGAAAGGGTGCAATTGGTCTTGCCGACTTCATGCATGTTAAGGTCTTTGAGCTCCTGTCTATCCGTGTCTGCTTGTTTTTTTTTTCTTCAAATTATAAGAACCGTAGCATGAATGTAAAGATTGAAGAGGGTCAGTGCGGTTGGGAAACTAGATGCCAGGATTTCTCATGGAATCCAACAATATGGGAAAACATAAAAGATGGAGATTTGTATATGCTTGTGAGAAACTAGAGATGGAAAGAGAAAAAGAGAGTAAAGGTCTTGCTTTGCTACCATTGCTGGGAAGCGTAAAGGCTATATCTTGAATAATATTTTGCCCTGGTACAATATTACAATCAAGTAGGCACCTTTATATGAATAAATAATAAAACAACAACAATGCCAATGACAACAATAACAACAACAAGCCTTAATCTCATTAGGTGTGATTGGCTACATGAATCTCTTATTTTCAATGTGTATAATCAAATAGAAATCCATCCCTAAGTTCCAAATAGAGAAGATTCATTTTTACCCATCTTTTTTTTAGTCTTCCTCTTTCCCTTTTATTGTGGGTAAAATTCATAAACTCAACTTTTCTAACCAGGGTAGTGAACGGTCTTACGATTAATATGCCCAAACCATCTAAGGCATCATTTTCTAATCTTGTCCCCTATTGGAGCAACTCCAAACATGCTATGGATAAACTAATTTCTCATTCTATTCATATGAGTATACCTACTCATCCACCTAAGCATCCTCATCTATGTAAAACTAGTTATGAAAAACATAATGGGAGTTCCATAAATACAAATATTTTAAATAAATCAATTTGATCATTTGTTTTAGATATGAGATGGTTATTTGTGTGCCATGATCCAACAATTCATAACATTGAATCGGCATATCATTTTCATTCCTTTCTACAATAATTTTCACAAGGCACACAATATTAAACACTAGGGCCTCACTTAGCTAAAGCGGTTCAAGTCAAAAAGTTATAGTGACCTTATTTCATAATTAAAGAAGAGTTGGAGCATTGACAGTACAAATAATAACAGCAATAAAAATGACTACCCATGGAATGATCTGGGGGCTGATAGGTATCCTAGAGAAAGCCTAATTTGGGTAGTTATGAACATATTGTTGTGACTATGGCTGCAATATGAAGTCAATTTGTACGTGTAAATAGATACTTTATATCATAGGGACTTTAGGAGCATTCTGTGTAACCTTCTTTGATGTTTGGGGAAGAGTATGGACAGCTATGCTCTGCCATAGTTGTATGAGCTCCTATGTAAAAATTTGGTGTTATAACTATTATTAGATAGTAAACATGTGATACAAATGGCATCTATATTGGAAACTTTTGATTAAATTATATCTGCAACATAGCCAATCAAAGGCTTTGTATGCTCAAGCACATCTTCTATCTCTAGCACAATTATGTTCAACCTCCTTCTTTGGCTTGACCAATCTCATCCTTAGATACAGGCATAAACTCAAGATTGCTTATGTTTGAGCTCATACTCATGGAGATAAAGACAATGGGACAAGTGAAGTCGAAATTGGAGTAATTGATTGGACAAATAATTTAAGCCTTTATATTTATCTTATTTGCCAATCTAATTCATCATGGATGTTTCATAATATGCTTAAATATTTAGTGAAACATATTAAAAGAATGATCTGACTATCTCAACTTTGAATGATTTTTCTTACCTTAAATAGTTGTGCTATCCCGGGAGAACTTTTTATTATAATTAAACTAAATTTAGCAAAGCTGGTGAAGATGATTTGAAATATAAATTTAGGTCAAAGGTGTAAGCACAAATTATGGTAGCTTCAGTCTATATCATTAGAAAAACCCTAAATGATGATGTAAAGCATAAATAGTACTTGTTGTAGACGAAAGCACTAGAGCAAAAATGGAGCAAAACACAAATCACAAAAAATAAAAAAAAATGAAGAACACTGGATTTACGTGGTAAATCCAAAATCGAGGAAAATCCTAGTGCCACACTACACTAAAAGTTCATTACGAAGAGAAATTGAAAAAGGGTTGCAAATCTCTCTCTTCCTCTCTTGGTAGAAGATGACGACCACATAAATCACACATGTTAACCCTTGCCTTAACATGATTTATAAAGGCTAGGCAACATCCCAAAAAGACAAAATACCCTCAAAAAAATTTTCAGGGGCTCCACCCCTAAAATCTTGAGCATGAGGCCTCAACTTGCAAAAATTGAGGATATGAAATCATGTCATACCAGGCCCTAGTTGTGGTGTAGCTCACCTCATCTTCTCATCACGTACCATGGCCATTTGAAATTAATCATAGCTTCTATTTTTTTACAAACAATACTTTTGTAATCATGTCTGCTGGATTCTGTGCTGCTTGTATCTTCTCTAAAGATAACTGACCATCTTCTAGCAGTGAACAAATGAAATGATACTGTAATTGGATGTTATTTGTTCTGGTTTGAAAAGCATTATTGGCTAGATGAATGGCACTCATACTGTCACTATGCAATTTTTTGTCCTCTTGCCCCTTGCCTAATTCATCCAAAAAACTCTTCAACCGTAACACCTCTTTGCTCGCCTCAGTGATAGCAATATACTTTGCTTCCGTGGTAGAAAGGGAGACAATCTTCTGTAGCCTGGATACATCAATTTTCTATTGAGATGTTTGTAGAGTGACTCTTGTTTTGATTTCTGTTGTTTGACTTCTTCAGAGCTAGACAATTCTTTTTGAAGTGCCCTTACTACAATTCCAGCACTCAACTTTTCATTTTCTTGATTTCGACTTTCGTCTCCTGGATTTAGACCTACCTCTATTCAATCTTTGTCTTAACCCCTTCCTATGCTTTCAACATTTAAGGCTGAACTTGAAGATTCACCACTAGCCCTCTTCCGAACCTCTTCATTTAATACAAGCCCTGCAATACCATCAAAATTCAACTTTACATTTCCTAATGAATTACTCATTGCAGTAACTAGATCATCCTAGCTATCTGGTAATGAAGGAAGAAGTAACAAAGCCCTAACCTCGTCATCGAATTTAATGTTGACAGAGCTTAACTGGTTTGTCACAGTGTTGAAATCATTCAGATGTTCAGCCATACCGAACCACCATTTACCTTCTTCATGGTGAATAAGCGCTTCATCAAGAAAATTTTGTTTGAAATTGAAGACTTATCGTACATCCTTGTTAGGGCCTCCATGAGTTCGACTGTAGTCTTTTCGTTAACAATATTTTAAGCAACAAAAGAGGATAATGAAAGACGAACCAAACATAGGGCTGTTCTGTTAAGAATTTGCTATTCTTCATTACTCAAAATATTTTGGTTTCTTGTCAACTCCTCCCAGTGGCAGATTTGAATCTTTCAGAAAGAGAAGTTTGCACCATTGAACTTTTCAACCTTGTATCTCGTTTTGTCTGCCATTGCTCCAACTCGAACCAATGAAAGCTGCTCTAATACCAATTTTAAAGAAAATCATCAAAGAAAAAATGACACAGATCGCAAAAAAAAAATGAAGAACACCAAATTTATGTGGAAAACCTGATGCCGACAAAAGCTACGGAACTACACCACACCAAAATCCATTATGAAGAGAAATTAAATAAATGTTACAGATCTCACTCTTCCTCCCTTGGAAGAAGATGATGCCCACAAAAATCACACATTTCAATCCTAGTCTTAATAATATATATAAAGGCTAGGGCAATAGCGCAAAAAGACGAAAAAAATCCTTGTAAGCCCAGCGAGCTCATCGCCGAGGTCGACCAACAAAAACAGAGGATGGATCAACTATAAGTATTGTGCTGATCCAATTAAGTTCTACAAAAAACATTTGTGAACACTGATAAAAATTTACATATCCAAATCATCTCTAGTCTATCTTGAAAAAGCTAGTCATAATAAAATGACTCATCTCCTATTCAAGGTACTTGTGCACTCCAAACAAAAGTACACGTGGTTGGCCTCAAAACAAAAGAATAAATAAGCAAAGAGAAAAAAATTTTAAAAAGAAAAAAGTACAATAATGGGGAATTAAAAATAAAAATTAAGTCTTCGAGCTTCTGACTTTATAAGATTCCACTATCATCTTTTCTTTTGTCTTCATGTTAGCCACCTAAAAACAAGAAAATACTTCAGTAGCATCTAAATAACTAATTATAAAGTTGAAGATCAATATAAAGTTAGAGAAAGCTAAATGACTTTAATACCAACAACTAAGTTTAGTAAGCTAAAAGGTATACTACCTATGCCAAAATTTCAGTTAACTGAAGATTTTGACCAACAACAAAGCTTGATAGCTACGAAAATGAGTTATCACTTAATTAAATCCCTTTAGACAAACTTCAATATAGGGATTCATTATTATAAAGAAAGAGTTTGGGGATCTTTTTTTCTTACCAAACTGAATATATTAAGAACATACTGAGAACATCAAATATCATCAATTATTAATTAAAAACAAAAGTCAACATCATCCATCAGGAGGAATAATTATGTTTCAGCATTTAGACGTGTATATAAATTAGATCTATGTTTTAGATTTTAACAACAAAATAAAGCATCCATATTATCAGATAGATCCAAGGCTTTTGAAATCGTAGTACTTATCAGCACATATTTCTAAAGCAAATTAACAGCTTTAGAGAGTTACAATTTAAGGTTTTGAATTTTAGAAAGACACTTTTCTAAAGGCATTTTGACAATAAGCCAATATGCAACACATTGTAACAGAAAAGTTCAAAAGAGCAAAACAGCAGCAAAATTGCAATATCATAATGTCTATATATGTACTATATTTGGATCATAACCTGCAGCAAAACAGCATTACCAAGCTTTGTTGGGTTAAAACCTTATTGATACAGCCACTATATTGATATATAACAGCAAAACAGCAAAGCTGCATAGATACTTCATTTCCCTTATTGTACATCATTTCCCTTGTATATACAGCCACTATCTTGATACAGCAAAATAACAAAACTGCAGTAAAACATCATTTTCCATATTGGATCAAAACAACCACTATATTGAAGATATAATGACAACAACAAAGCTCATCAGAAAATACAAATTTCGTATTCAGAAATATTCCAACTGAAGATATTAGCTTAAAATTCTATTAGATATTAGATAAAGCACAGCATTTCTCAATCAACAAACCGAAAAGATATCAACAATGATTAATTGGCAACAACAATTTCAGAAAAATTCATTTATATTTTGATACAAGGGAGATGGATCTTATCCAGCATGCAACTTGCTTTGAGCTGAGACGGTAAGGAATCATAATACATAATAGTCAGTGAATTGTTATCATTTGTTGTATTAGCAAATCAGTTGGCTGCTTGATTAGTCTCTCTCTAAATATGAGAACTGTTACAATTAAAGTTATTAAGAAGTTTTCACCTTGAATTTTCGAAATAATACACTGAATAAGTCGAGAGCACCAGAATATTGAAAAAGCCTATTGCTTCACAAATCTCAAGACCAACGATTATAGCCTTCATTTCAGCCAAGAATGTAAGATGTAACCTCAACTTTACTACAAAAAGCTATTACTACCAAAACATTATAATCCCTTAGTATGCCTCCACTAGCAGCTTTATTAGAAGATCCTTTATAGATACCATTAACATTTAATTTAAGAACAACTTGAAGGGGTTTTATCCATCTAACCACAATTTTTTCTAGGCTTTTAGGGTTTATTGATACCAAAGAAAGAATTGCTCCCAAGATTTCCTTTAAAATTTTTTAATCTATAATGTTTATCTTTTATGCATTCAAGATAAGTTAAATTCTTCATAATATTCTATTGACAATAAAAAATGAAATTCTTATGTTTACAATCTCTCTACCTATATGAACCAAAGAATAAGCAAAGGAATAATTATTCTAATATTGAAATATTGCCATTTTGCAATCATATTTACTTTCCTTGAGTTTGGTCTTTTTTACGATATTTACATACATAGCACCCAAATATTTAAACTCTATATATCCAACACCCAAACTTTAATATTTACAATTTAGTACTATTATTTATCCAATGTTAAAAGTTTTCTAATTGTAGATAGATATGAGATGTCATGCACTTTAGAAATGAGGATTTAATTGTGTTCTTTTTGTAAATATTAAAATTTGGGTGTTGAATATGCATATTATAAAGATATGTGTGTTATGTTGTTAAAGATCCCTTTTTGCTTGAGCATGGAGTTGTTTCGTGGAGATGAGGCATTGCGCGATTTTGAAGGACTCTGTTTTTCTTCATGGGTAGCAGCCATGTAATGGTCCGGAGAAGTTGGAGGAGTCTATTGTAGTGATTATTTCCCTAACCTTTAAACTGTAAATCCTAAACCTGGATCCCCCTGAAATGGAGCAAGATCATCCAGGGACCCGAGTTTATTTAAGCGAACCATGGCTGTTTGCATCCATCAGAGTGCATGTATAGGGTATACATTTTAGGTGCTGCTTGTTTTGAGGTAAATTAAATTCTGAAGGTAAAATAGTTACCCTGCTAATTTTTTTCGGGTAAAATAAATCTAATTTGAAGTACTTCTTAGGTGTTCGGGATAAATCATTATTTGGGTGAAAAAAGTATTCTAAATCTTGAAAAACCAGAACAAAAATGCACGCATGCAATGCATTCGGTAGGACTAAGCAACGGCTCAAGGCTAGTGAGGTGGTTGCAAGAGCTTCGGCAAGATCAATGGTGAGGTCGTGACGTTTGCGCTTCTTAAATTGCGTGTTTGTAAAGTTTCGTAGCTCGATTTGGAAGGAAACTATTGCGCAATAGGGTTTCGAGGGAGAATAAATCCCATAGAAACTTAACTCAAGCAGCCTTTTTAGAGCGCAATTGATGCACACTAACTTTAATCATCCTTCTCCTTCCACTAACTAATTGATTCCTTGTAATTGGGGGAAAGGAGAGCAGAAGGAAACTAAGCTTTAATGAGGTTGTGTTTAAGATGATGAAGAACATAAAAGTCGCATTGGTTTTCCTTTGATCAGAAGTGATTGATATGGTTTGCTGCACTTTATTATTGATGCTATGTTGAGTCAAATGAAGGTTCAGAAAAGATGTCAATGAAGAACTCTCTTTAATTGCTTCCATGATCTTCATTATTTGATCTTAAATTTGCAGATATGATCTTGGCGAACAAATTGGTCGTTTATGATCTCGAGAATCAAACCGTCGGCTGGACCGACTATGACTGTAAGTTATCAGAGAAGCTCTTCTTCCCATCATAATATTTGATGATATTAGATGTGTTCAAAAAGCTGTTTTCGGCAGCCATACCTCAAAACTTCTCACCAAAGGCTTGTTGCAGGCTCATCAAGCATCAAGATTCAAGATGGCCTCACGACCGCTTCCTACACCGTTGATGCTCACAGTGTATCCTCTGCCGTCCGATCGGAGATTGGAGGATGCCTTGCTTTCGTTATGCTTACTTGCTTGATATTCAATATGCTTTTCATTGAACGGCCGCCATTTCTACACAAGTAACATTTTTTATTTTTTAATTCTTTCTAGTATTAAGGAATAATGTATATGCTCTTCCCATTTCTACCTAATATGGAACTTCAATTAATTTGTTTTTGTAAAAAAGACTGCTTGATTATTTTAATTGTAAGAGTGGATTATTCTATAAGATATTTCAAGTTTAGCACTTCATTTTTCTTAACATTTATAGGGACTGGATTTTGTTTTAAAACCAATGATGCCAATTTTCATTAGGAAACCCCACCTTTTTCTTAGAATCAAGTTATAGGATAGTGTTTAATGAGCAGATAGGGTTATATCCTACAATGATCAATGCTTTAAAAACTAGTACAAGAATTGGAAAACATTGAAGATTGGAGCCATTAAATTTAAATTTATAGTTTGTCTAATTGAAAATCAAATTCTCCCAAAAAAAAATAAAAATAAAATTATAAAACTGAATAAGTAATGTTGTGCTAACTAATAAATAAGATAAAAATGTTAGATGTTTATTAAATTAGATGTGCTACAAATATGAAATAAATCTGTGGTTGATGAGATTTAAATTCAAGATCTGAAATAATTAATTTCGAGCTTCAATTATTGAATCATGGCATCATTCACCATAATTGAATAAAGAGACTCATTGCAAATCCAGTTTCACCAACAATGCCCCTTATTGTCTAAATAATAAGTGAAACTATTATAATTAGGCTGTAGCATCTAAGTATTCTTACTAGAGAAAAAGCAGCCTTTCATCTGAACTATTGCACACAGACTAGCTTTGCTGGGTAATACGATGATGCAAATTGACCTTCTACTGAACCCCTCATGAATATACCAAATCTATGAAGGCATTAGACTGACATATACATATTCAACCTGATGTTATGCAGCTCCCATATACAAAATAAGAAGATAGTTATATCTTGCTCATGAGGATTCACCAGTAAAGCAGAGATTCTAGCTACAAAGGTTTTCCACAAGTCAAATATAGCATGGAAGAAACTCAAATTGTAAGCACCAATTACAGCTAGCCAAAGAAAGCACAATGAAACAACTTAACCTCCATGAGATTGAACAAATAAAACAATTTAATCTCTATTCACAATAGAAATATTTTTCAATCAAAATTTAAATAAATTATTGGCTTCAGATTGTTGCAGCTCAAGAGTTAAATTTTAGGGGCAACCATACCAATGCCACATTTATCTTATGTGTAGCTATAGTATCCCAAGCAAGAATATGTTTTTTTCTTAACAGACATGATCTAAGAATCAATAATAGATACTATTGATCAAATTAATTATCCCAGCTGGGATGTGCAAAGTCTTGAACCAATATATTCACAAAGAATACACTAAAAACTTAAGTAATTGGAGTCTACCTACCATAGAAAGAAATTTGTTGGGCCAGCCACCAGTCCATTTGTTAATTTTTTTCAATGAGAATTGAGAAATTAAAGACTTTAGTGCAATGATTTGAGATTGGAAGTCCTAGTTATTTAATTGGAATATTACTTATTTTAAGTTCCAAGATATTTTCCAAATCTTAAGGATTGAACATATCGTTGGAGAAGAATATAGATGGATTATTCAAATTATAATGAAGGTCTGAGGCTTGGGAGAAAGCATTTATACAATCATTTAGACAAAGGAAGCTATCTTTAGCAACCTTACCAAAAATTAAGAAATCATCTTCAAAGAGTAAACGAGAGAAAGTGAAGCCACTCTTTGTGCTTGGAGTAAACTTATTGGAATGGGTAGCATTATCAATCAAGTCAAAAAAAAAAAAATCATGGCAATGCAAAAAAGTAAGGGGGATAAGGGGGCACCCCTACCTTAAGCCTCTACGCGATGAAAAGAAACCATTTGTTGAACTATTTACATTAATAGAGAAATTGATGCTAGAGGGCTGCCTTTTTCTCAGTAAATTAGATATATAAATATTGAATGGATTGGTAGGATAATGTTTAAGGATAATTTCTGGAGTTTGTGGTAGGTTGGTTATGAGTTTAGAGTGGACTATCTAAAGGAAAGCTGAGACTAGTCCAAATCGAGCCTAGTTTGGGCTGATTCAAAATATCTCTTTTATACGTGGGGTTTTGGTGGGTTAAAGGGTTGGAAATAAATTAATGTAGGTAGTCTAAGATGGGTAGTTTGGATATGGAGTAGATGGCTAGGTTTGATGGTGTTTAAATGAGTGTCGAGGGGTAGGGAAGAAGACTAGGTCGAGCTATTGTTTAGATTTGGCTGCGAAGGTTGTGGTGGAGTTTGGAGAGTGTTTGAGAGAATAGATAATGATTTAATATTTTTAAATGATACTTAAGATGCTGGAGAAGATGTGTAAATAATTTGAGGTTATGAGAATAAGAGTATGGTTAGAAAAATAAAATATAAATAAGATAATAACCTAACTCACCAAAGATAGGCAATAAACTTGACACTATCAAGCACCAAGCAATATGACAGTTATTTACCACAAATTTTTTTCATTCAAGTTACTCCATTATATTACATTTTAGCTCATATTTATAGGCACTACAAGTCTTTTGCCCTATGCGCTTTGGAGGGAAAATATGGAGGGAAATTTTGAAGGAAAAGATGGGTAGTTGGCAATTAGTGAAGAAGTAACTCCAACTACTTACATTAAATATTTTTCTTATGACATAGCTGGCCAAACATGTGCCATAATAAATAAAAAAAGTACAATATTAATAAAAATAAAATACAAATAGTAAACCTAATATTTGGGCTCTTATTGGACTTTTGATTGGACTTTTGTAATTAGGCCCACCTTCAAATCCTTCTCTTGAACTTTAGCCATAGCTCTTGTTATTGGGCCTTTGATAATATTCTTAGGATGTGCTACATCAACTCCCATCGGCCCAATTGAACTCTGCACCGAAGAGTTAAAATCCAAGTAATCTTATACTAATTGTGGATATAGAGCTTCCAAATCTGTATGTGTTAGCCATGAGTCTTCTGTAGGCGGCTTATTTTTCTAACGAACGAGAAAATGAGACTCTTTATCTTGATCATGTGGGGAACTATATCTCCTACTAAAAATTCAGACTGCGCAAGTGGAGGCTTGCTAACTCCTTCATATGATAAAATATCTTCAATATTAATAACAAGATGAATTAGCATATCATTAGGCAAATCAAGGTGATAAGCATTAGATCCAATTTTCCTAAGAACTTTGAAAGGGCCACAGGCCCTTGGATGTAATTTTTTATATTTGGTGTTGTTATATCGCTCAGGACGGATGCGAATCAAAACATAATCACCTTCCTTAAATTCTTTAGTTGATTTATTATGATTTGCCTTAGAAGTATATTTTTCATTACTTAAAGTGATTTGTTGTCTTATAGAATCATGAAGGCTTTGAAAATCTTTGGCAAATGTGAATGCTGAATCAGAAAATGCATGAGAAGGAAGGTTGGCAGCATCAATCTGCCGTTTAGGATTATGGCCATACACCACTTCAAATGGAGATGTTTTGGTTGTTCGGGAAGTACTACTATTATATGCAAATTCAGCAGTAGGTAAATGTAAGTCCCAATTACCAATACTTTTTCCAGCAAGGCATCTAAGTAAGTTTCCTAAGCTTCGATTGACAACTTCAGTTTGACCATCCGTTTGGGGGTGAAAAGCTGATGAAAATTTCAATTTTGTCCCAAGAAATTTTCATAAGGTCTTCTAAAAGTATGAGACAAACTGAACATCCTGATCTAATACAATAGTTAAAGGAAGGCCATGCAATCGCACAGTTTCCTTAAAAAATTATTTTGCAGTATGGGAGGCATCATTAGTTTTAGAGGAAGGTATGAAATGGGCCATCTTAGAAAATCTATCAACAATCACAAATATGTTATCATGACCACGAGCTGTTCGGGGTAACCTAAGAACAAAATCCATTTATAAATCTTCCCAAGGCTTATGAGGAACAGGCAATGCCGTGTATTGGCCAGATTTTTATTTAGAGCTTTAGCTTGTTTGCAAGTTAAACATTGAGCTACTAGTTTTTGAATATCTCTTTTTAGGGAAGGCCAAAAAAATCTATTATCCATCAAGCAAATTATTTTATCCTTTCCAAAATGGCCAGCAATTCCTCTCGAGTGCAGTTCAAAAATCAAAAACTCCCTTAGAGAAGACCTAGAATGCAAAGTTTCTTTTCTCGATAAAGATACCCATTAATCACAGAATATGTTGCGTTTAAGGTCAGCGGTTTGTCCAAGTGCTCCATGTACATTAGATGAAAGTCTGGGCACATTGGGTACTCATCTCGAATTCGTTCAAATCCAGGAATTTTGAATTCTAAAGAGGAGATGGTTATTGCCACCCTTGATAATGCGTCAGCAGGTTTATTTTCAATTCCTGGTTTATGTTTAAGGACAAATGAATAGTCTTGAAGAAACTCAACCCATTTGGCATGTCTATGATTAAACTTTCGTTGAGTATTGATAAATTTAAGGGCATGATGATCTGAATTAAGAATAAAGTCATTGTGTAAGAGATAGTGTCTCCAATGCCTTAATAACAGCATAAAATTCTCTATCATATGTTGAGTATCGTTGCTTTGCATCATTCAACTTCTCACTAAAGAATGAAATAGGATAATTTTCTTGATTAAAACTCATCAAATTCCAATTTCAGATGCATCACAAGTCATTTCAAAGGTTTTAGAAAAATTAGGTAGTCGAAGGACTGGGGCTGTTGTGATTAAAACTTTAATTTGATCTAAAGCTTTTTGAGCAGTTGGGGTCCAACAAAACTTGTCTAACTTCAATATATTAGTGATTGGTGTTACAACAGCACTAAAGTTTCTAATGAATCGCCTATAGAATGTTGTAAGGCCATGAAAACTCCTTACTTCAGTAAAAGTTTTAGGAGTTGGCCACTCCATAATTGCCTTAACTTTGGTCGGGTCAGATTTTATTCCTTCTAAGGAAATGATAAAACCTAAGAATATCACCTCAGTTTGCAAGAAGAAATATTTTTTAAAATTAATGTATAACTTCTCTATTTAAGGGTCTCAAAAATTTGTCTAAGATGATTAATGCGATCTACTTTATTTGGGCTAAAAATTAATATATCATCAAAATAAACCACCAAAAATTTCCTATAAATAGCTTAAGAACAATATTCATCATTCTCATAAATGTACTAGGTGCATTCGAAAGTCCAAATGGCATGCCCAACCATTCATAGAGTCCATCAGGGGTTTTGAAAGTGGTTTTCCATACATCTCCAGATCTAATTCTAATTTGATGATACCCACTTTTCAAATCAATCTTAGAAAAAAAATTTGCTCCTGAGATTAAGTCTAACATGTCATCTAATCGGGGAATGGGAAATCAATATTTGATAGTGATTTTATTAATAGCCAGACTATCAATGCACATTCTCCATGTTCCATCCTTCTTAGGAGTTATTAGGGCAGGGACCGCACAAGGACTAAGACTATCTTGTATAAATCCTTTCTCAAGTAATTCAGTGACCTGTCTCTTAATTTCTGCATGTTCAGTGGGATTCATTCTATAATAAGGAAGGTTTGGAAGTTGTGAACCTGGAACTAAGTCTATAGCATGTTGGATGGATTGAAGCGGTGGTAATTCATTTGGGAATTCCTTTGGTGCAATTTCTTTAAATTCAGAAAGGAGAGGTAAAACCTTTTTAGGAATGGGAATCTCATTAGTATTTAAGTTAACTTCTTATATATGTAAGAGGTGAACATTGGTCAGATCAATAAATTCTTTTTTTAAGGTTTCAAATCCTATTGAGCTTACATCAAACGTTGAAAAAGAATGAGTAAATAAACTAGAATTAGGATTATGCATAGGATCCCTTATCATGATCAGTTGAAGCTTTGCTCCTTTCTTGATAGTGGGTTTTGGTTGAAGATCAGATGTTTGTTTATGTGGTGCTATAGACGATATCTTCTCTAGTGGTCTAATTGGCAAAAGTTTGATGGTTTTATTATTATGTTTAAAAATATATGTGTTCTCTCTATCATAATGGATTACATTCAAGTCATAAAGCCATGGTCGCCCAAGTAGAATATGAGCAATATCCATAGGGAGCATATCATACCAAATTTTATCCTCATAACTACCAATCTTAATAGGAACTAAACATCGATTAGTGATGGGAAGCAAAGTATGGTTAACCCAACTAACAAGAAAGGGTTGGGGATGAGGTTTAGTTCTTAAATTAGCTCTTGATATAGCATTGGTAGAGATAACATTCATTGCACTACCCCCACCTATAACTAACCTACACCTTCGCTCATTGCACACAACATACATGCTAAAAATATTCCTTCTCCTCCAGTCTTCTTCTTCATTCTTAGCTGTTGTAAGACATCTCATCACATTAATTTGAGGATCGTCCACAAATTCTTCATCTGATAATTGAGTATCATCATAAACTTCTAAGGTTTCATTTATGGGGTCATGAACTTCATCAAATAATAAGATTTGTGCCTTACATTAATTCTTCATGTGACCTCTCTTATAACATTTGAAATAAATAATATCTTTGATGTTATTAGAGCTTCCCTCTTTGGGTGGATAGTTTAAGCTAGAGGCTGGAATGGGTGTAGTAGTTGATTTATGATTTGAATTAGAAGTCATTTGAGCTCTAGTTCGTATTATAGAAGCGGACTTCTTTTGTTGTTCAACAAGTAGAGCATAATGGAAAGCTTCTTCTAAGGTTTGGGGATCAAAAAGTTCAACCTCATTTCTAATTTCTATTCTAAGCCCAATAACAAATTTATTAGCAAGTTGCCAATCATTATCCCCACAATTGGTCCTAGAAATTAGATCCTCAAAAGTATTTAAGTATTCTGTTATAGAATGAGAGCCTTGCCTTAGAGTCAACAATTATCCATGTAACTTCTTATCATGATGTCGAGGACAATATTTTGATCTATGCATTTCTTCCATCTTTATCCAAGTCAGATTTGTCCTTCCTAACCTTTGTCCAATAAATCTTAGCATGACAAGTCAATTTCATCTTAGCAAAAGAAACTCATTGATAATCATCCATCCTATACCAATCAAAGAAATCATCAATTTGGGTTAACTAATCAAAGAATTTGTTTGGATCATGTGTGCCATCATAAGTAGGAGCTTCAACTTTAACTCTTATAGAGGGATCATTAAAATTATTAGCAACTCGTTGGTGATCTCTCCTTTCTCCATTCTTAGGGTTTAGTTGTCTTCGATGAGGTTGAGGAGGTGGTGGAATATGGGGTTGGCAATCACTTGCATATATGTATGAGCCATCATCTTCCATAGGTGCGTTAAGGTTATGGATAGAATGTGGAGCATAATTTTTATTATTTTGCAAGAGGTTTAAGATGATTTGAATTTGATCTTTAATATATTGCATTTGAGTTTTACTCTCCAATTTAAATATTTGGGAATATTCATCCACTGTAAACTAATGTTCTTAGGGAACATCAGGCTTTCCTTCTTTGACAAAATGAAGCTGGCCCAACTAGCCTGACCTCCCTTAGAAGTCTCAAAAATATTTAGGATGACCTTAAATTCTCTATGGGAAATGATATTTCTTGGGCAAGGAAAAGAGCCAAAGCTCATTGGCTCAAACATTGAAGCTGACCAAAGGGCTAGCGTGTTTTCTTGCCAAAAATATAATGTTCACAAAATTGTAGTTTACAAAAATTTATACATTTAATGAGTTCATCCCTCTCTAATGCTCTCAATGAGAGTTCCCTTGTATATGTTAGCCTCATATGCCACAATATCATGGCATCTTCAGAATCTTCAGCCACAACTATTGAACATGTCACTGTACTTCCCTACAGGTAGTAGAGGTTATGTTGTTTGACTCCTCTCAGATAAGTCATAGTACCCTTGCTAATCTTCAGGACCCCTGCCTCAATTGCCACCTTAATGACCTTAGCTTCTAAGGCCCCAATAGACAGCAGGTTCTTCTTGATCTCTAGCATATATTTGACTTATTTAAGTTCTCACATTATTCCTGCATATATTCTGATCAGTACACTTCCAACTCTTGCGATTCGACATGTGACATTGTTCCCCATTGTGACGGCACCGCTATCCGTTTCTCTATATGAGCAAAACCAGTACTTCTGGAGCATATGTGATATGTCGTGCTGGTATCTATAATCATACTAAAGTTGTTAGCTACTAGTCCTATTGAAATAGTAACAAGAGATACATCAGAGTTTGAATTCTCCACCACATTCTGGATTACATTAGCCTTAGCTTCTGAAGATCCACTTGCCCGCTGTTTGTCTTTCAACTTTTGGCAGTCTTTCTTCCAATAGTCTGTTTCCAAATAGAATGTGCACTAATTATACTCAATGCTTCAGCCTCTGGATTTCCCTTTTTTTTGGAAGTTTGCATTTTTCTTTGGCCATTGCTTTTTCTTCTCTGATCTTCCCCTATAGAGTGTAAGAGCCTCTACTATATATGATTTGGTAGACTCTTTGTCCATTCTTCTGAATTCATGATTCACTAGGATTGTCGTCACCTCTTCATACTTCAGAACCTCCTTCACATGGATCAAGGTCATGGTGAAGTTCTCATATTCATCTGACAATGAGTTCAGCAATAATAGGGTCTTATCTTCATTATCCATGGTCTCATCCAGATTCAGCAAATATGCCAGCAATTTTGTGATCTCATTTAGGTGTTCATATATAAAAATTCCCCTTATCATTTGAAACCTGTAGAGCCGCCTTTTCATGTGGAGTCGATTCTTCACGCTCTTTGTCAGATACTTGGCTTCTAGGAATTTCCATAATTTTCATGCTGACGTCTCCATCATAACTTCATATTTGATCTCCTAAGTCAACAATTTCGGATCAAACCGCATGCACTGCGGTTCATCTTGATCCAATTCCTCTCTGAAACTTCTTCCAGTTTTTCCTCGCCATCAAGAACGTCATCCAGATTTAGGGTGCATATTGCGTTTATGACCTCGCACCGCCACATACCAAAGTTGTTCTTCCCATCAAATTTGACAATATCTATTTTCGTCAGATGTGTCACAACTTAGTTGAGGGACCTCTCCACCACCGACGACGACGAACTTCCTACAACCTCTTCTCCTTTTTCTGCCATGTCTTTCTTCTTGCTTTAAAAAGCTCAAACATAAAATTAATAAACAGCTCAAGCAAAAAAAATCCTATCCCTCAAGAACAAACAAGTTAACCTCGCTTTGATACCACTTGTTGTGACCTCATAGGGTATAAATAAATGCAGAACAAAAGACTGAGATGTTGAGCAAAACCAAATAAAGTAAGAAAATAATGCATGCAATCAGAAACACATCACAAACAAAATGGTTTACGTGGTTCGGTGTTAACATCTACGTTTACATGGAGCAGAGTCAAAGATTTCACTATAGAGAAATGATTACAATGAGTTTTAGGGTTTCCAAACGTTTATAAGATTTATAAGAGATTTTCTTATTCTTTCCAATGGAGCAGCCACTATACTCAAGGAAACTCACAGCAGTCAAAAAATTCACAAAATGAGAATGCCAACCTTGGAAACTCCTCTCACATGTTCCCTTAAGTATTCAGCTCAATTTTTGACTACAAATGGTTCAAAATACCTCCAAATTTGCTTAGAGCAAAATATGAATCCGAGCAGAAATCCACCGGGCGCTACGGCGCATTAGGGCTTCAGGTAGCCAGGCGCCAGGGCGCGTTGTAGCGCCCGACTCTGTTTGTTTGCCTGCCACCGCAGCACGCTGTAGCGCCTGCCTCCAACCTGCACCTTTCTAACATGGTAGGAGTCTTTGATCCACTACCAAATGAATTGTATCACATGTTTATATAAAGGTGCGACCCATGCACAGGGACACAATGCCACTTGCTTAAGTGGTAAATAGTGGGACGATTGTGGGAGCCACTCCCAAAATGGGCGACAAGTCGGCTCAAATACAATGGTTTAGATGTGTCTGGATAGACTTCAAAATTCGATTTACAAATATTATTCACCTCATATTTTGCATAATTTTGATATCTTAAGATTATGAAAAGTGTATTATTAGGCACCAAATTACAAAATACAAAGTTTCAAAATCCAGAGTTACAATATACATAATATTAAGTATGAAAATTCACATAATTACAAATAAGTCCAAATAGCAACAATAAAGTCGAGTTCTTTTACTTGACAAGTGTAAATAATTCATTAATTTATAAATCAGTTTCTTAAACCACAAAAAGAATTTTCAAATAATAATTTCTCAAATCATAATACAGCTTTATATTTGTTGCAATTACACTTTGTCATTGCATTTGCATTTAAATTTATATTTGCAGAATTGAAGTTTAATTTGCACAATCGACTCGAGCTTGACTCGAAGCCAACCCTATATACCAGTGTAGTTTGATTTCTTATAATATTTAACACAGGAAACAAACACTTTTCATTTTCTCATTTTCTCATTTTTCCTAATATTCTATAGATATCCTTACAAATCTGCAGTAATCAACAGTGCATAATTGACTTAAAGTTGCCTAAAAAATCTAATAATACTTGAAACTGCAGACGTAACATGCACGATAATAAAAAAATCTATTAATCAATAGTGCTTAATCGACTTAAAGTTGACTAAAAAAGCTAATACTATTTAAAAGTGCAGACTTAACATGTATGATAATAAAAACATGACTCATTCACTTGTGAAATAAAATACACCATAAATATTATCTTGATCACAAGGATTCCAAATTACAATACTTATAAGAAAATAGAAGGAAACAACATAATAATGTAATAAAAAGTTGATGCAACACAACATTCCCAGGCTCTTACATTCTTCATTTTAGGATCCCAATGATCTCCTGATCTGGGCACGTTTCAAAAATGCGCGCATTTGAATACCGATTAGCCGTGAGACCAAGTACCAAATAATAGCAAATTTTATAATACGCAAAACAATCGTTTGACAGGAACTACAATTTATCCATACAAATATTGATTCAACTACATTGAAATTTTAGCATAAAAATATTTGTTGTCACATAAATAAATATATAATTTTCAAGTTTGATATATAGTACTAAAATATGCTTTTGTTGGACAAGTACAAAAGTGAGGAGAATGAGATTCTGATTTGGTGTTACATAATAATTTTATCTTCCCTCTATAGCTGCATCTTCAAAGGCTTATCAATATATGCTCATTATGTTTCCCTATGTCAGACAATCCCGTCATAACAATTGTCTAATCAGACTAAAAATAGATCAACAGTGAACCCGAGTGTCACAACCCTAGTTGTTACTTCAGCTAAACTTAGCCAAACTAAGCTAAATTAAGCTTTGATTTTGATTCCATTAGACTCAATGGGTCATCATTTAAACTTGATCCTAAAAGTTTGAAATCAATCGGAGCTCAATGGAGTATTTTAGTATTTTTGCCTATTTTTGGAATCTGGAAATTAACAAAATTGATTGGATCTCCAAATTAAAATCTGAGTTTATTTTTGAAATCATCGTACCTTAATTAGTTATGGGTGAATTATTGAGAATATTTGGAGCTCATTTAGTCCTAAATTAGATTTAAAATTATTATGGATTATTAATGATTTAATTAAGGGATTTATATTAATTATATTAAATATTTTATTTATTTTTATTATTCTCTGGGATTTGCAGTCGGGACCGCGACAGATCCGCTGCGGGGTCCCGACAGCGGCGCAGCTTATCCAACCTATAGATGTTGTTGCACTAATCGCGGCGTATGATCAAACGATGCTGATCATTATCGCCCTGATCCAAAATCACCCGTCGGATCTAATAGCCGATCCAACGGATGAGGAGACGCCCGCAGCTCTGTTAGCCAGATAAAGCATCAGTCCGTCCATCTTCAACGGTCTCGCGATCAGACGGCTGCCGGTAGATCAATCCTGTTCACCCTCGTCTTCACTGCAATCCTTCCCCGACAGGAAAGATCCTCTCGCTCAAGCCATGCTAGCATTGTACCCCACTCTCCCCTGCCTTGTCCCTTAGGCCATTAGGACCTTTCCGCTAATGGCCGAACCTAGCTTGGCGACTCAGAGGAATGGAACCTCCCAATTGAAGAAGGCTGAAGATGCCCCTTGGCTCAAGCTTGAACCATAGCTCCCAACCTTTCCAACCAAACCAAGACCCCTATAAGGCTTATAAATATCCCATTGAATTCACAGTGAGCTCTTTTACTCACTATGAATCTCAATTTTCTTCACTACCTGTTGTTAGTGCCCCCTCAGTTTGCCTGACGACTGCCATTGCTGTGTACCGCTGATAGAGGTGCGGTCTGGCATTCAGACCCCTGTGTAGCTGCCGGGACTATTTGAAGAGCTCTTGAGCCAACCAGTTCCCCTCAGTTGCTGGCGTCCTCCAGTACTAGGTACGACTTTAGACATTCTCTCTATCAAGCTGGTTTCAGTTTGATTTGCGCCTTCTCTGTCCTAGATGTTGTGTTAGGATCGCACCTTAGTGTTCCAGTAGGTAGTTATTTGTGGCGGCCGCCCCTTCTAATCATAAGGCTTAAGGAGTGGTCATTACTAAGCACATCTCATACTTAACATTAGGTTAGAATTTAAGACTCAAATCCAATCTTAAGGAAAAGAGGTGCTTTTCTAAATAGGGTAAAGATTAACAATCACTTAATGAGTATCAGAGTGCGGAAGAAAATATCAACTGAAGTAAACATCCATACTATAAATTAAAGATATCCAGCTCAGAATATATACAATGCAGGAAAGTAAAGTATAAATAATTATGTATTATTACAACCATTTAAAGTTTAAAGAAAACTGAAATGAAAAGAGTCACTCATCCTCACAAAGTAAAAGTAAAGCAAGCTAGTAAGACTAAGGTCCCTTAGTAGTCTGAACCTCCTCCTGGATCTGCTCCTCAGTAGGCTCAATTTCCTCAAAAAGCACAGAATCTACCATTATCAGTTTCATAATGGTAGGGCCCCAGTTAACAAAAGAAAAATCTTGTTAGACAAAATGTCTAAGTACATTTTAAGGTAATGAATTTTAATGTATTTTAATGACATCACAACTAAAATTAAGCATAATATAGCGATAAAGCACAAAGAAAGGAAGAACAAATATTGAGGTAGAAACAACCTCAACTCAGGCTGCAAAATAATATAAGTAAAGTACAAAGTAAATCTACTAAGTATAAATAAAGGTCCTAAAAAATATGATCAAATTAACATGCCAGTTATAGAATAAGTAAAAGTACTGTACTGAAAATATAAAGACTAACATCCTAACATGCTCTCAAGTAAGTAAAATGGCTGACATACAAAAAGTTTTGAAATGTTAAGGAACTGCAGAAAATGAAAAATATGAAAGAAAGAAAATTGTACTGAAATGGTAAAGTAAAGTAAGTCTGAAATGTAAAGAAATATGTAAAGTAACTGTAAAATGTCTGAAAAGTAAATATAAGTAATGTTGATTAATATACTGTACTTGTGAGATATTCTTACTTAGTCTGCCAAAAAGTAAAGTTCATCTCGTAATCTAGGAGAAACATCCTAGATTAAAGTAAAGTTCCACTAAAAGAGGCATCTAGGAGAAACATCCCAGATCCTAAAGTAAATCCACAAAATATCTAAAGGGCATATAGGAGAAACATCCCAATGCCAAAGTACTATAGAGGAAATTCCCTAGGCAAAAGCAGTCCTAAAGTAAAGTCATACTAAGTGGCAGGCTAAGTAAAACATAAATCACAAGTATTATGTTGTTTATTAATATTTCTTTTAAAATTATGCATATGACATGTGAATGAAATTTAAAGTATAGCATAAAGTAAGTATCAAGTATTTAAGTATGTCCAAAGGTATAAAAAGGCTCAAATGACAAGAAAGGCATAGCATTTCAATTTCAAGGAATTAATAAATAGCACTACACAAATTTTGTGACATCATCTGTTTTCTAATTTAAATGTTCTAACTACTCTAAGTTACATAAGATTCAGAATCATAAATTCCTACACTATCTATAACTTAGAATCACGAACCTACATGTTGAACATAATTAGGATTAACTACGTCCTAATTATAAATGAATCAAATGTCGCCTATAAAATTAAATAAGTAAATCAATCGTCCTAAGTTTATTATTTTTATAAATCCCAAACTAAATCTTGATTAGCCAAATCAAGATTTAAAGATTAAGAATCAAACTCCACAGAATGAAGTTCAATTACTTAATCATAGGATCATCTTAAGGACTAAGATTTAATCCCATCTCACTGATTAAATGTTAAGGAAAATCCTATTAAATTAAGTTAAGTTCAATAGGATAGAACTCTAATCCTAATTCTAATGTTAAAAGATCAAATAATCAATTAATAAACTATGAAAAATCTAATAAACTAGTAAAATCAAAGTCTCACCTTAATGAGTAACCCACTTTACCCATCAGATGAATTCTAACCTAAGATATAATCATAATTTTAGGAATTAAAGCTCTTAAGTACTAAGAGTATCACTCATACACATATCCTAACTAAAGTTATAAGACCTAAAGAATAATCTAAGAATGATTAAGGAAAGAAAATTCTCTCATAATTTACTTAGTTTTATTTAAGACTTAACTTAGGATTTTCTTCAATTTTCTAATTTAAGAATTAGAATTATCTAAATCAAGGTCTAAATCTCTTTAATTACTATTTATTATGATTTAGAGATAAAATTAGGACTTAGAAATATTAAACCCTAAATTTGGGCAAAATGACCATTTTGCCCCTACTTAAGGGTCTAAATTTCACCATTATGAATTAGGGCTTAACTCTAGATTTTAATGATGTGGAATGATTACTTACTATCTATTATGAGTTTAGACAGTAAATTCATTAAATTTGGTTAAGTATTAAGCCTTATAGGGTCAAATTAAGGAATTTGACCTATAAGGGTATTTTGGTAATTTTACCCTAATGAGATATCATTTTTCTATTAGTTTACTGTAGGTTATGCCCTAAGGTTTCAATAGAACCTTAAATTATTGAATTCTGATTTGTATTAGCTAAGTTATAGCCAATACAAGATCTAGGGTTTAAAGGGTAATTAAGGATTCTTAACTAAGGGTAAAAAATCCTAACTTTGTCAATTATGATTCAAATTGAGCAAAATCAGTGGCTATGGTTTACAATTGGTCCACTGATCACAATGACATGTGATAGGCTTAATTTGGACCTAAATTGGCTAAGTTATGACCTAATTAGGGTCTAGAGTGATTAGTGAAATTAATCACCCAATCACTAATCCAACATTACAGTTAGGTTCTAATAGGTTCTAGGAGTTCTCTGAAACTTAAATTGTTCAATTTGGATTATTAGATTTACTAATCAAATTTTTAGGTAATTAAGGGGTGATTAGCAAATCTAACCGTTAGATCCCAAATATTTTTATAGATTATTGAAATTTAGATTTTTGCTGATCTAATTTAGTGTTTGGATCACTTCATTTGGAGCTAAGATGACCAACTTATGGTCATTTGAAGTTCTAGGTCAAATTAGGCTAATTAGGGTTAGGTCCTAAATGTCATAAGTCAAATGCTAATCCAAACAACAAAGTTAATAATACTAGAATGTTCCTTAGGGTTTTGTGAGTATTTTAAGACCCATATTGGGTATGTTTGGATTAGTGAGTGCAAAGTTATTGTTAAATGAAGTTTTGTGATAATTAGGATTAATTTCGGGTTCCTACTGTTACAATGTTAAATGCTGATCCCAATGAAATTTTTGGTAATGCCAATAAATTCCTTATAATTTTCTGATTCCAGTAATATATAATTTCACTATTTTTGGAGTTCAGGATTTTGAGTTATTATTACTTAAAATTTAGTAATTTATTTATTTAATTAATTAAATCGGCTAATCCCAATTTAATTAACATTCCATTTCAGCCGACAGCGGGAACACATTGTGCGGCGTCTGAGGAGAGCACATGGCGTGGGGTCCACAACTTCGCTCATGACTTTGACTCGAGGCAGAGCCCTTCGTCCCAGCCTCGAGCCACCGATGCTCGGGGAAACCATTTAGGGCATGCCATCCGGCAGCCCTAAGATTGAGGAGGAAGACCGGACCGCATACCTTTAGGTAGAACCCACTGAACCCTGTCCAACGATACTTGAATCAGAGACGAAGATGCTCAGAATCGTCAACGGACAATAGCCCTAGGGTAAGCGATGATCACAAGAAATACTCTAAACGCAATACGATTTTTGCGAAAATGACAACTTCAGAAATTTCTAGAAGTAAAATCGAGCCATAATGATTCCTAATATGCATATGAATCGAATTCATTAAAATTGATATATAAATTTTCGAATGAAAATTTTTATTATTTTTGAAATCGTTTTTAAAAGAAATTGTATAATCCAACAAAAGAATATAATTCAAACTCACACAGAATGCTCGATACGATAACATAGATGAAAGATTTATTTCGGATTATGGAGTGGATAGTACCTTAATTGAACAGTTTGAGTCCTATGGTTTCGCCGAAGGTTTGATTCAAAACTTCTTGCCATATTTCCTTTCAAGACTCCGGACTGAGGAAGGTTTAGTGGGGAGATAAGGAAACATTCGAAGCAATGGATAAGCCCTGATCGCAGGTCATCCTGGCCACGCGTCCAGGCGACTGCCGCGTGTAGGCATTCGCTCCACGCGGATGACCGAGCGGAGAAGAAGCATCCCAGCCGTTTGATCTAATGATCAAATAGCTTGAATAAGCCGTTCGATTTAACCGAAGGGATTAAGAAGGTCAGACAGCGTGCGAAAATAACTTAACGGCATTGGATGAATTTAAATTAAATATTATTATCTTATTAACATAATAGATTTTATTAATTAGATTATTTCATTAACGGCATTTCAAAAATTTTCCAACAAATCACCCCTAGCTAATTGAGGGGTTCTGAACGCAATGGTGCGATCAGATTTTTGATTTGATGAGTATTTAATTATTTGAATTTTCGAGGTATTAAAATAATATTAAAATATTTGACAAAAATTCAATGACTTCCAAAAGCCTCCAAAATTTCACCCCAAGCTAATTTGGGGGTGGTGAACGTAATGACGAAGTCAGATTTTTAATCTGAGGTCAAAATAAAAAGTTAATTTCCAAACTTTTGGGGTTTTCTAGAAATCAAGTTTTGATCCAATAGATCTTTGATTTGATCCAGATCTAAAAAGTGAGTTCTAAATGATGTAATTAAGACACTATAGCCATTTTTTAGAATTTAGAATAATCCTAATTGACCTAAGTAACAACCTGGGTTGTTACAGACTCCCCCACTTAAGAACGATGTCGTCCTCGATATCACTCAAGTGAGAAGAATAAGACATAATAAAATGATAAATTTGAAATGAAATGAAGATAAGGAAGTATAATTAAATAAGTATATATTAATTTAGTTGAAATGGAAGAATCATCCATTAGATGATTTTGATATTTATCCATAATCTTGACAAGCCTTAAGTTTGGTTAAATTCGTACTAGAGAAGATGGAGATTTTAAGCACATAAAGTCATGTAATCATTGAACTAAAATTATGGTACTTCACCACTAGTGCATAAATGGATTTAGAAATGAAATCCTCAACAGATAGACATTGTCTTAAGAGTTGAAGATCTGATTGATGATAACTTCTTTTTGTTTGTTATAAATTCTAAGAGTTAAAACAAGATTCAAATTATCCAAAATACTTAAGTCTTAAGGTTAATTGAAAGATCAAGGATTCAAAATTTAGAATTCCTCATCAACTTATGATTTAAGGCTAGACCTTTACTATTTTACCTGAAAGGCTAGGAAATTTAAGCTAATTTCTAAGCTCAAGCTAGTTAACCAAACTAAGTGACAATCATTACTTAATAAGGATAGTAATAAAAGAAAAAGAAGCTATTTTTCATCCAATCTGAATACAACTTCAAGGATTTGAAGGTTAATTCTAAATTCATAACTTAAGGCTTAACATTATAGTATAAATTTTATACTTAGTAGGTGACATGACAACTAAATATAGGATGCTGTAGATCAAAGATCCTAAAGGCTTTGCAATTAAGTGATACTCACTACTTAAGAAAGTTTAGGTGAATTAATTTAAACCACTATAAGATGGATGTCACAGATTTAAATTTAGTGATTTAGAATTTTAAGGTTAAGCATTAAAGAATAAAAGTTTTTTTTTTTTTGATTACTTATTCTATTAAAATTTTAGAGTTTGGACATATATCCATCATTAAAATCTAAATTTAATAATGAATACAAATAGTCTGGCTTATAATTTCTAACTAAGGATAAGATAGAGATGGATTAATTATATGAATTAATTCATACAAGGTTTGAACTAATAAAGAGACATTCATCTCTCACCAAGAGGTTCCATTAGGGTAATAAAATCAATATCCATTTATGATACATAACTTAAGTTAAGGAGGGCTTAGGTCGTTATGTCACACGTGATGACTCGACACCCAAAATTTAAGAGAAGTTGCTTCTTAACATAAGTCATGAATTCTGATCTGATAATGGCAAGGAATTCATTTATCCATATGGATAAGTGCTAGAAGATTCAATAAGAATTAAGGCTATAATCATAGATCATATTTTATGACTTCTGCCAGAGTTCTTAGAACTGGTTGTTAAGATCCAAGTCACTAAATGTGGTTTAGAAATCTAATGGTTATATTTAACTCATCTTAAATGAGAACTCATTTCAAGGGAAGAATCAATAAATGCTTAAGTCATATCACGACTTAGGCACATATTCAAGGATTGAACTCAAATTAATTGAGAAGTAAATTTGTCTTATTAAAAAGGGATAGGATTTTCTACAATTAGATTGTTTATTTAAGTGACATTCATCACTTAATGAAGATTATAATTAAGGAATAGAATTTCTACTCAATTCAGATAGACAGGGGAAAGTACAAGGTTGATATATTAAGTTACCGTAAGTAACCTTAACGAAGACGGTGTTTTCAAAAGGGTTAACTATAATTTTAATCAAAATATTAGAATTCAGAAATATTTTACAATTTAAAGGAAGGTCTAATTTTTAAAAGAACAAAGATTCTTTGACTTAGAACGTGTCCTATGTTTAAAACTAAATAGAATTTCCTCATAAGGCTAGGATTTAAGAATGAAACAAAGTTCATTATAGCTAACTTATGCATGTTAGAATAATCTAACCATTATGTAATCTCTCCTTAAGGAATATAGGGTGAACTAATCATATAATTAATTCACTCTAAGGCTTCTATTATTAACCAAGTGATCGTACTTGGTTAAGAAATGCTACTTAGGTAAAGAGGGTGATTATTCAACTTGAGTATTTAATGTTACAAGAGAGGGAAGCTAATAGTATCCTAGTCACATAAGATGACTTGATATTTCGAAATTGTAAGAGTTAGAAAAATAAATCAAATGATCGATTGCTTATCATTTATGATAAGATACAATCATTAGTTATTACTAAGAGTTTAATTTTAACTATATAAGATTCTAAAGTTATAATTTCTCATTCCAAAGGAAATGAGAATACTTATTCTAAGGAAATGAAGTGTTTGGAATTTAAGGAATAATATAAGCAGATGATTCAGGTCATAATTGTGACTTATTCAACCAATAGTTTTGAGGAATCTGAGTCGATCCAAACTAAGAAATGAGAAGTGATTCCTCCTAACTGGGTAAGTCACTTCTCAAAAGAAGAATTATTTCTAGTAATCACAAAGGTATGATTTTGTCAAAAGAATCTAAGATTTGATTAATTAAATTAAGAATTAGGTATGTACCAAATCAATGATAAAACACTGTGAACACTAGGTTAAGCTTACTAACAGTATATTCCATGTATCCATAACTAAGGATTTATCTTACCAAGATAGGGTGGAATTATCTATACTATAATATTTAGGTTTAGTCAAACTGACCAAATATCAAAGCTTATAAATGATCAGGAATTAAAGAGTAAACTATAGGCATTAGCTTTTCTTTAGTCTAAAGAGTGAAATAATTCTAAAAACATAAAACTTATGTTTGAATCACATGGTTCTAAATTAAAAGTTACTTACTAATCATAGTTTAAGAATATTATCGTAATTTGAGATTCTGTGAGTTATTCCGAGATTACTGGGCCTAATATTTAAGCCAAACTCCAACTAAATCCATAAGAGATTTGATATCTTTGATTTATTAGAAGAAGAGTCTGTGTTCTAATTTGGGACCCCTTATAGTTGTGTAGAATAAAGTTTGGAGGAATCATAGGGTATGAAGTTATAGACATTTGTGATGGATAATTTTGGTTGTATTAAATAATGAATGATCTTTCTATTATACTACTTACTTTGTTTGAATATTTGCTCATGCTATAATAGTTTTTTTTTTTTTTTTTTAATTATCAAATGAAGATAGGATTAAAAGGTGATTTCCCATGGTTTATTTTTATTATTTTTTTTTATGTTAGTTTCTTACCTTAACTTGTAAGAGAGAAGCTGTAATTGAAATAAAAAATATGATTGATATACTCAATTTCTTCTAAGATGGATTCTATATGTTTTAAGTCATCTCTTAGTCAAATGACAAAAATCTAATTCTCCAAAGATAAGGTGGTATGTTGAAGAGTCTGTCCACTATAAAGTCTTAAATTTCTATCTCCTTGATGTATTAACATTAGAATTTTTTTAATATCTTTTAGTATAAAGGCCAAGGTTTAACCATTTAGTTTTTTCTAATCCTAGAGATTTTATAATCATCTTTCTAAGTTAATAATTTGTATGTCATTCTCTAATTTGGTCCTTAACTTCTACTAATTATGAAAGTACTTTTCCATTCCATGCCTTTCATTCTGAGTAGATGGTAATATGGATGTTACGGTAGTATTCATTTAGTGATTGCATGGCAAAAGAACTATCCATTAGGTAGATAGGAATATAAATTCCAATCTGACATCTTATGGAGTTCTCTGATACCAACTGTGGCGGCCGCCCCTTCTAATCATAAGGCTTAAGGAGTGGTCATCACTAAGCACATCTCATACTTAACATTAGGTTAGAATTTAAGACTCAAATCCAATCTTAAGGAAAAGAGGTGCTTTTCTAAATAGGGTAAAGATTAACAATCACTTAATGAGTATCAGAGTGCGGAAGAAAATATCAACTAAAGTAAACATCCATACTATAAAATAAAGATATCCAGCTCAGAATATATACAATGCAGGAAAGTAAAGTACAAATAATTATGTATTATTACAACCATTTAAAGTTTAAAGAAAATTGAAATGAAAAGAGTCACTCATCCTCACAAAGTAAAAGTAAAGCAAGCTAGTAAGACTAAGGTCCCTTAGTAGTCTGAACCTCCTCCTGGATCTGCTCCTCAGTAGGCTCAATTTCCTCAAAAAGCACAGAATCTACCATTATCAGTTTCATAATGGTAGGGCCCCAGTTAACAAAAGAAAAATCTTGTTAGACAAAATGTCTAAGTACATTTTAAGATAATGAATTTTAATGTATTTTAATGACATCACAACTAAAATTAAGCATAATATAGCGATAAAGCACAAAGAAAGGAAGAACAAATATTGAGGTAGAAACAACCTCAACTCAGGCTACAAAATAATATAAGTAAAGTACAAGGTAAATCTACTAAGTATAAATAAAGGTCCTAAAAAATATGATCAAATTAACATGCCAGTTATAGAATAAGTAAAAGTACTGTACTGAAAATATAAAGACTAACATCCTAACATGCTCTCAAGTAAGTAAAATGGCTGACATACAAAAAGTTTTGAAATGTAAAGGAACTGCAGAAAATGTAAAATATGAAAGAAAGAAAATTGTACTGAAATGGTAAAGTAAAGTAAGTCTGAAATGTAAAGAAATATGTAAAGTAACTGTAAAAGGTCTGAAAAGTAAATGTAAGTAATGTTGATTAATTTACTGTACTTGTGAGATATTCTTACTTAGTCTACCAAAAAGTAAAGTCCATCTGGTAATCTAGGAGAAACATCCCAGATTAAAGTAAAGTTCCACCAAAAGAGACATCTAGGAGAAACATCCCAGATCCTAAAGTAAATCCACAAAATATCAAAAGAGCATATAGGAGAAACATCCCAATGCCAAAGTAAAGTACCATAGAGGAAATTCCCTATGCAAAAGCAATCCTAAAGTAAAGTCATACTAAGTGGCAGGCTAAGTAAAATATAAACCATAAGTATTATGTTGTTTATTAATGTTTCTTTTAAAATTATGCATAAGACATGTGAATGAAATTCAAAGTATAACATAAAGTAAGTATCAAGTATTTAAGTATGTCCAAAGGTATAAAAAGGCTCAAATGACAAGAAAAGCATAGCATTTCAATTTCAAGGTATTAATAAATAGCACTACACAAATTTTGTGTCATCATCTGTTTTCTAATTTAAACGTTCTAACTACTCTAAGTTACATAAGATTCAAAATCATAAATTCCTACACTGTCTGTAACTTAGAATTACGAACCTACATGTTGAACATAATTAGGATTAGCTATGTCCTAATTATAAATGAATCAAATGTCAGCCTATAAAGTTAAATAAGTAAATCAATCATCCTAAGTTTATTATTTTTATAAATCCCAAACTAAATCTTGATTAGCCAAATCAAGATTTAGTGAAAATCTGGGTCAGACCCCGACCCGCGCAGTTTCGATCTCGGGTTAGTCTATAATTAAGGATTTTCTGAATTAATTTTCTTAAATAAATTAATTTAGAAAATCAAATCATATGGTTTCAATTTAATTAAACATTTAGAATGATTTATTAGAATAATTTAATCAATACTTATCCAAATAGTATGATCCAATATACCATTTTAATCAGAAAAATGTAAAGAATAATAATATGAAATAAAATTCAAGATCCAATGGTTAGATTTTAGTTAAATTATTTAATCTTTCTTTGATCTTAATTAATTCATAACTAATTTAGTTAATGTCCAATAATTATTATTTAGGTCTCTTATTGCTCATAAGATTAGGGAGAACCTATTTAAACCATTAGAAATAATTTAAGAGATTTAAAATTATTAATCACCTCTTAATTACCCTAATCCTAGATTAGTGAAATTAGGCATTAATTATCCTTTTGATTTTGATGAACCAAGTTCATAATGCTTTCTTAAGAGTATTATAACTCTCCTATGTGCTTGGATCATCTTAATGAATCCTAATTTTCTTAATCACCTTAATTAGTCTAAAAATATGTTTAGTACTGATTAGGCTAGTTATGACACCAAAATTTGAGTTAAGTATTTGTAATCAATAATGAAATATATTAACATCAATTAGTAAGCTTCATTTACCTCATGATTGAATCTTAGTGCTTAAGTCTAAAAATCCTTAAGTAAGCTCTTAAAATCTTAAGTGCTCTTAAGACCCTCCATAAAATTAACTTAATCAATATTAAGCTAGAGTTTCTAATCCCAATTATTTTATTAAAGATTAATCATGAATTATATTCTTAAATAAAATACCTTATAAAGAATCTTAAGTTTAGACTTTTTAGCCTTAGATTTAAAGTGATCAAAACTTTAGATCTTAGATCTTAGATCCTTTGATCATCTGATTGAATTATATCATCTCATTTTAAATTCTTTATTTGGTTAATTGTCTAATTCTTTTGAAATCTCCTTGTAGGTGTAGAATTTATTCAATATATAAAATGATATGATTATTCTATGGATGGAAAGTAGATCATAGATTCTTATAATTAATTGATTGATTATTTTGTCTTATAACATAGAATAACCTTTCACTAAAATCTTAGCTTCTGAATCCTTCAGCTTATAAGGTTCTTTATCATTAGATTAAGGTTGTGTGTGAACCATATATCTTTGATAGGGTGACACCTTGGATTCAAGATTTGAATATAATTAGGAATTTCAGTCTAGATTCCTTAATCTTGATTAGTATGATCAAGATTTGGGTTTAGTGAGTAAAACACATTAAATTAAGTTGTTAAATTATTTACTTTAATCTCTTACAGTCATCATGGATTATGAATTAGAACTTGTTAAGTTCTAATGTTAACATTAAGGTCAAGAATCTGGATTATACTCGATAGCTGGATATTGGAGATCCTAAGCTTGTATCTTCTCAGAAAAGTTAGAATGATTAGAAATAAATAATAACAGATATCACATAAGTCTAGTTAAGTTTCTTACTTATTTTGACTATTGTTGCTCTACACACCTTGTATATTATGCCTTTTTCCTTGGACATAATCGGTGAACTCAGGATATTGATAATGTATCTTAAGTTAGTATTTGGAAAGCATAAAATTCATTCAGTTCATTCTGTGCATTCAGTTTAGTAGGGTGTGTCCTAGCTTAGTTTGCCTCCTTAATTTTAATTTTGTTATATAATAAACTCGAACTTAGCTCTGTGCTTGGCTAGGATGGATACATGTCTTATTCTATAAGTTCAACTCAGACCTAGCTCTGATGATATCTAGGATGAATATATGTTGAACTTTCTGTTCAAAGGTCCTGCATGACATATTTCTATTATGGCAGTACTATGTTTAGGCATGCTTTTACTTCAGTTCATTTTCAGTGCTTTGGTTTGTTTTGCCACATGCTTCAATAGATTTTACTTTTAGTTCATTTTAGTGCTTAGGCTTGCTTTGCCATATGCTTCAGTGGCCTTTTACTTATTAGTTCTGCATACTTGTATAGTTATTTCTATTCAGTAACTATTAAGAATTGCCATGTTTAGGATGCTAGTTTTGTATACTTATTTCAGCACATTTCAGTACAGCTTTCTTTTATGAAATCAGCATGTATTCATGTGATCATAAGTATGTGATGATGAGTTTTACTTTCCATACTTTGCAATTATTTATACATTTTAGCCTTACCTTGTTCAGCTTAATCTTTAGTATGTATTTTGTATACCTTGTTACTGAGTTATGAATGTATTCTTTATAGCTATCCTATTCATTATTGCTTATAGAACCTTAAATTACTTGCATGCTTAAAGTAATAATGTGATATCTTTAAATGTTTAGTTCTCTTAATCAACCTAAAATGTACTTAAATAATTATCTAACTGTAACATTTTTCTTTTGTTGGCTGGGGCATGGCATTTGTGATACTGACAAATGTCAAATTTGGAGCTGTTCGTTGGTGGTTATGCTGGAGAGGAGCTTGGACAGGAGGAGGATCTTCCTATTGCTGCTTAGTTAGATCTCATTTTTTGCTGTGAGGATGAGAGCTATTTTTTTTTCATTTAAATATTCAGTCTGTAATAATTCTTAATCTAGATGTATTTACTTTTTGCACTTTGAGCTAAGTTACTGTTGTATTTACCTTTATATACTATGCTGTGATGTGGATGTTATATTATACTATTTTTTGCTTTTGCTACTTTGATATGATGCATGCTTTCAATTTCAGGTGACAAGTCTTCTACTTAAGGCGAGTTGGGTTATACCTAACTCTACTTAAGTTGTGGATTTTCCATAGTTGGAGCACCGTACTCCTCGTGATTATATTAATATCAGTATTAGCATGGGCGCGAAGGGTACGGAGCCCCACAGTTTGTATCAGAGAACACCATAAGGTATTAAAATGGGATATGTTATTCTTTTCTACCTAATGGACCGTTCTTCTGAAGTGTAAATATCAAGATATAACATCTATAACATATTACCATCAGTAACTCCTTGAAAAATGTAGAATGAAAATACTAGAAGCTTTAGTCACCATAGTTAACCAAAAAATCAATAAATTCTTCTAATAGGTTAAAAATGAATCCTGAGGAGTCCGACTTGGACTATTATCTCCATATCTTTGAGTTGGCTTGAAACTATAGCTTCAAGTGGAGACAAGAGAGTAAATGGTAGATTAAAGGAGTTTCGGCACAAGGAGTCCAAGTCTTGGACAAATTTCTTCACCAATCAACATACCGAGGGCTTGACTTCCCAATTTATGCAAAGGAGTGGTTGAGTCGAGCAGAATCAGTCTTAAGGCACATAGAGTGTCCAGAGTCCATATGCATTGACATTGTGATATATCAAATGCTGGACTATGCGGGAAAATGGTGGTTTGATACCGTTAGGAAGCTCGAAAGGAAGTGACCGTTGAGGATTTTTGTTTTGCATTTAGTGCTGAGTATATTAAGGGTATTTGAGTATTAGTTAACATGATTACCATTCCCTATTACTTTAATGATTCCAGTAGTGTTATGATTTTTGGCATTTTCTTAATCTTATGTAAGCCTTCATCTTCAAAGTAATGAGAATTTTTGGCATCTTTTGAAGCTCGAATTATTATTTTCCTTTAAAATAATTTTGAAACTTATATTTATATTGCTCAATCAGGATGAATTCCGGATCTCCTCCTACGGATACGCCCATTAAAACTGCCATCACTTTAAGAAGTTCTTTTGACAAAGTAACCAACCTTCGAGGAATGGTGGCGGCCCTGTTAGAAAGCCAAGCTTAGCAAGCACTGGTAATGCAGAAAATGATTGTCGATCGTTCAATGCTAACTGCTACTGCTGCTCCTGCTATCCCTATTCAAAAAAATTCTTTTCCTTCCCATCACTCTATAGATGTTCTTCTTCATAACTTTTTAAGGCTAAGGCCTTCCCCTTTTAGTGGAAATCTATCTTCAATGGACACAGCCAACTAGTTGAAAATAGTCGAGAAAGATTTAATCAGTTTGAAGATCCCAAATTCTGAAGCCGTCTGTCTCATAGGGCATATGTTTTATGCTGAAGCAGAATACTGGTGGGACAACATTCGAAATACCAAATTTGTTGGCTACAAACTTGAAGACATCCCTTGGGATGAATTTGTAGAAGCATCAAGGCCAAGTTCATTCCTCCGTCTGCACAAAACATTATAGCAGACACAATCTTAAGGATGACGCAAGAAAGCCGCTCTGTTTCTGGTTATGAAAGAGAATTTCATAGGTTAATTCGTTTCGCTCCAGAATTGATCCAATCTGAATTAGCAAAGTGCCATTGATTCCTTAGCAAATTATGAGATTTGTTAAAAGATCTTATCGTCCCGCTCAATTTGACTAGTTTCTTTGAATAGGTGGAAACCACCAAGGTGCTTGGGCACCATCATTCTAAGAGGGATCATGAGCACAAGATGCAATCAGTTCCCCACCACCATGAAGCTTTCAAGAGGCATAGACCTCAATCTACAAAGGTTTATTTGATTGAAGCTACATCGTCTGCTGAACCGATTCAAGTGTTATCACTTCGGCCATAAGTGCTACACATGTGGATGTCCAGGCCATCTATTTTATCATTGCACTTACACAGAAATAGCATATGGATTTCAAATTAAGCAATCACAAAAAAATCAAGTTTTCAGAGTGACTACGTTAAACAAGAGAGAGCCCAATTTGACAATAATGCCAGCCCCTACTTCTAAAATTGCTTGGGAGCAACCTGCTGCCCCAAAGTTTCAGAATAATTCTAGGAAGCAGGTGAACAATCGTCCTGCTGTTCCTACTCGAGTCTACGCCTTAACACCTCTTGAGGTTGCAGAAGATAACAACATGGTTTATGGTACACATTTCTGAACCTCTTCTTTTAAATTGCATTTCTGCATTTTAAATATTACAATTTTCTAATGCGATTTATATGAATAAATTTAGGAACACTATATTTTAATGACCAGCACTGCAACATGTTATTCAACACTGGTTCTAGTAATTTCTTTTATTTCTGAACATTTTGCCAATATTCTTAAACCACACTCATATAACTTAGCTAAATCTTTAAGTATTAGACTTCCATCTGGAGCCCAACTCAGTGCTCGTAAGTTTTGTAATATCAAAATTCCATTAATTTGTCAAGAGTTTGACTCTAAGTTAATCGTTCCGCCATTAGCAAATTTTGATATCATCCTTGGAATGAATTAGCTCAGTGATCATAATGCCGTGATAAATTGCCTTAAGAAGAAGGTCACTCTTCATTCCCAGGGAAAGTCTGAAACTTTAATAGGAAATGTTAGTATGCAATTATCATTAATTAATGCTATCAAAGCTAAGCAATTAATCAGTAAGGGTTGTGATACTTTTCTTATCACTATAATGGGTGAAGCAAATGAAAGTATTCCTCTCTCTGATTGTAAAGTAGTTGGAGAGTTTGCTGATGTGTTCCCAGAATATTTGCCTAGAGCACCTCCACATAGAGAAGTAGAGTTCTCTATTGAATTGATTCTCGGTACTCAGCCCATATCTAAAGCTCCATACATAATGGCACTTAAGGAACTGCATGAGCTTAACGAACAGTTACAAGAGCTATTGAATAAAGGCTTTATTAGGCCAAGCATGTCTCCTTGGGGAGCGCCCATTTTGTTTGTAAAGAAGAAAGATGGATCTATGCGGATGTGCATAGATTACCGCGAATTAAATAAAGTCACCATAAAGAATAAATATCCGTTGCATAGAATTGATGATTTGTTTGACCAATTATCTGGAGCCATTATATTCTTTAAAATTGACTTAAGGTATGGATATCATCAGTTGCGAGTAAAAGAAGCAGATGTAGGAAAGGCTACTTTTCGTACTCGTTATGGTCATTTCAAATTTTTAGTGATGTCTTTTGGACTCTCTAATGCGCCATCAATTTTCATGGATTTGATGCAGTGAGTACTTAAATCGTATTTAGACAAATTCATAATCATCTTTATCGACAACATCCTTATCTATTCTTGAACCTTGAAGGATCAAAAAATCATTTGAGGTTAGTATTAGAAGATTTGCATGATCATCAGCTTTATGCCAAGTTTTCCAAATGTAAATTTTAGTGCAAATCCATTTCATTCTTGGGGCATGTAGTCGATGCCCAAGGTATTCGCATAGATCAGAATAAAGTAAGCGCTATTCAAGATTGGGTTTAGCCTAAGTTAGTCACCGATATCAGAAGTTTCTTGGGATTAGATGGATACTACAAAAAGTTTGTCAAGGGCTTCTCCCAGATTGCCTCGCCTCTGACTAAACTAGCTTAGAAAACCATTCCATTTGTTTGGAGTCTTGAATGCAAAGAAGCATTTCAAACCTTGAAGGACATGCTCTCTACTGCTCCAGTGCTTGTTCTGCCCAAGGAAGGTTTGAACTATCAGGTGTATATCGATGCCTCTGCTATTGGTTTAGGTTTTGTGTTAATGAAAGAGGGTAAGGTAATTGCTTACGGCTCTCGACAGTTAAAACCCCATAAGAAAATTTATCCAGTTCATGATCTTGAACTTGCCGCTGTAATTTTTACCTTAAGAATTTGGCATCATTATCTATATGGAGTTCAGTGTTTAATTTTCACTGATCATCAAAGCTTAAAGTACATCTTCACTTAAAGAGAATTGAATTGCCATCAGAGAAGATGGTTAGATCTAATTAGTGATTATGATATAAGCATTCAGTATCATCTGAGTAAAGCAAATGTGGTGGTCGATGCTCTTAGTCGTCGTGCTACTCTATCTGCCCTGATTGCTCCAATTCTTTAGAACAAGAATTTTGTAAGCTTGCAATTTCTCCAGTCAGTGATGATATGCTTAGTTCACTTATAGTAAATATCAATGTGGAACCCACTTTCCACTTAGACATCTCCATCTCACAGACTAAGGACAAAGACTATCTGAAATTCAAAGTCGATATTGAAGGTGATCGTTGTCAAGATTTGTAGTTGCTTAATGGCATAATTTATCAAGGAAATTGTCTGTGGATTCCTAAATCCATGCATCCTGAAATTTGGTAGAAGGCCATAATTCTGGATATCATGTTCATCCAGGAAGTACTAAGATGTACTAGGACTTAAAGTAATCATTTTGGTGGCCTGGCATGAAGAAGAGTGTAGCCGATTTTGTGGCTAAGTGTCATGCCTACAATTTGGTAAAGGCTGACCACCAAATACTTAGTGGTCTTCTACATCCGTTAGAAATTCCTGAATGGAAATGGTTTGATATATCAATGGATTTTTTTATGGGATTGCCTCACGAAAAATCTGGCGTCGATGCTATTCGGGTTATAGTAGATCATTTAACTAAATCAGCGCACTTCCTTCCTATCCGGTAGACTGACTCTGTAGAGAAGTTAGCAAAGCTCTATGTTATATAAATTATCAGGCTGCATGGTATTCCGACATTGATAGTATCGACATAAATATCAGATTTACTTCTAAGTTCTGGCAAGCCGTGCACCAACATCCGGGGACTACCTTAGCTATGAGTACAGCGTTTCATCCTCAAACAGATGGTTAAATTGAAAGAGTAAATCAGGTTCTGGAGGATTTGCTTAGGCTTTGTGTTCTTGATTTTGCCTGTTCCTAGGAAGATCACATTCCATTATTGGAGTTTGCGTACAACAATAGCTGTCAGGCCAATATTAAAATGTCTCCTTTTGAGGCATTGTATGGTAGAAAATGCAGTACTTCGCTAGCTTGGTCAGAAACAGGAAGCATTTAGCTTTTTGTATTTGAGTTACTCAATGAGACTAACAAGAAGATTCATCTAATTCAGTAGAGAATCTATTCTGCTCAAGATCACCAGAGCAAGTATCATGATGCTCATCATCATCTTTTAGAATTCAGCATTGAAGATTTTACTTATCTGAAAGTTAGTCTAATGAAGGGTGTCTATAAATTTGGTGTAGCAGGGAAACTTAGTCCCCACTATGTTGAACCTTTTGAGATTTTGGATAAAGTAGGATCATCTGCCTACAGGTTGAATCTTCTTGATGACTTTGTAGCCATTCACAATGTGTTTTATGTGTCATCATTAAGAATATGTCTCAGAGACCCTTCTCATCTTGTTCAGCTTCCAATAGTAGAAATTCAACCTGATCTTTCTTATGCTAAAGAGCTAGTAAAAATTTTAGCTCATGACCAGAAGTACCTAAAAAATTGCTCAATTCCAATGGTCAAAGTCCAGTGGAAGAATCATTCATTAGAAGAATCTACTTAGAAAAAAGAAGTGGATATACACAATAAATATCTGCAGCTCTTTACATTCCCAGGTACCATTCTTTTCCTTTCCTTTCTGTTCTATTTAATATTTCAGTCCTTGTAGTACTTTCTTCACTTGAGTGATGCCAGGGACGACATCATTCTTAAGTGGGGGAGTCTGTAATAACCCTAGTTGTTACATCAGCAAACTTAGCTAAACTAAGCTAAACTAAGCTAAACTAAGCTTTGATTTTGATTCTATTAGACTCAATGGGTCATTTAAACCTAACACTAGAAGTTTGAAATCAATCGAAGCTCAATAGAGTATTTAGTATTTTTGCCTATTTTTGAAACCTGGAAATTAACTAAATTAATTTAATCTTCAAATTAAAATTTGAGTTCATTTTTAAATTCCTCATACCTCAATTAGCTAAGGGTGAATTTTTGATAATTTTTGGAGCTCATTTAGTCCTAAATTAGATTTAAAATTATTAGGATTATTAATGATTCAATTAAAGGATTTATATTAATTATATTAATAATTATATATATTTTTATTATTCTTTGGAATTTGCTGCTGGGACCGTGGCAGATCCACTGCGGGGTCTCGAAAACTTGTCCAACTTATAGATGTCGTTGCGCTAATCACGATGTATGATCAAACGACACTGATCATTATCACCCTGATCCTATACCACCCATCAAATCTAATAGTCGATCCAACAGATGAGGGGATGCCCGTAGTTCTGTTAGCCAGATAAAGCATTAGGTAATCCATCTTCAATTGTCTCGCGATCAGACGGCTACCAGTAGATCAATCTTGTTAACCTTCATCTTCATTGCGATCCTTCCCCAACAGAAAAGATCCTCTCGCTCAAGCCAAGCCAGTATTGTCCCCCACTCTCCCCTGCCTTGTCCCATAGGCCGTTAGGACCCTTCCGCTAATGGTCAATCCTAGCTTGGTGACCCGAAGGAATGGAACATCCTAATGGAAAAAGGCTGAAGATGCCCCTCGGCCCAAGCCTAAACCATGGCTCCCAGCCTTGCCAAGCAAACCTAGACCCCTTTAAGGCTTATAAATACCCCATTGAATTCACAATGAGCTCTTTTGCTCACTGTGAATCTCAATTTTTTCCACTCCCGGCTCTCAGTGCTCCCCAACATGTCCGGCGGAAGTACTGCCATTGCTATGTATCGCTGATAGAAGTGCCGTCTGGCGTTCAGACCCCTTATGTAGCTGCCGAGACTACATGAAGAGCTCATGAGCTTACCAGTTCCCCTCACTCACAGTCGCCCTTCAGTAGTAGGTACAATTTTTGACCTTCTCTCTGCCGAGCTGGTTTCAGTTCGATTTGCGTCTTCTTTGTACTATATGCTGTGTTAGGATCACACCTTAATGTTCCACTAGGCAAATTTTGCCTTGGTAGAGACTGGCAAGTGAAGCAGAAGGGGTAATTCCATCTGAGAGTGCACTGGCATACGACCATTAGGTCAGCGATTCCTTAGGCTTTGGAGTCCCCAATTGATATCCAAATCCCTCCTAGAGTGATTGTAGACTCGTAGCAATTACTGGGTTTGATTAGATTTATCAATTCGACTAGAATCGATCGACTCAGGTGCAACTTGCGCCTGTGAAATCTCGTGAGTAGCACTCCCATGATCCAACCACCCTCTGGATTTGCCGACTTTCCCAAATGTTTCTCCTTAGATCCCTGAACATGTAGGTATAGATTTCAGCTCGTGGCATTGTCACTATGAGGATATTCACTCCTCATAGGTTCTCCTTAAGAGCCATCTCGATAGAGTAGCACTCCAGTGATCCGGCATATTCCAGATGGGGGTGGCTAGATCGATGCGCCTAGTGCCACTGATGGTATAGCCATCGATATCCAGGTGTGGCGTGGCATGAGCATGGAGAATTGGCCGTCAGAAGCTAACACTAGGGATCCTAGTGTAGGGTATTTGGCACGGGGACGGTATACAGTGAAGGGCCGGGTCTGACCCCGACTCGTGCGGTTTCGATCTCGGGCCAGCCTTTAATTAAGGATTTTTCGAATTAATTTTCTTAAGGAAAATTAATTCAGAAATCAAATCATATGGTTTCAATTTAAATAAACATTCAAAATGAATTATTAAAATAATTTAATCAATACTTATCCAAATAGTATGATCTAATATACCATTTTAATCAGAAAATGCAAGAAATGATAATATGAAATAAAATTCAAGATCTGATGGTTAGATTTTAGTTAATTATTTAATCTTTCTCTGATATTAATTAATTCATAACTAATTTAGATTATGTCCAATAATTGTTATTTAGGACTTTGATTGCTCACTTGTTCAGGGAGAACCTATTTAAATTATTAGAAATAATTTAAGAGATTTAAAATTGTTAATCACCTCTTAGTTACCCTAATCCTAGATTAGTAAAATTAAGCATTAATTAACCTTCTAATTTTGATGAACCAAGTTCATAATGCTTTCTTAAGAGTATTAGAACTCTCCTATGTGCTTGGATCATCTTAATGAATCCTAATTTTCTTAATCACCTTAATTAGTTTAAAAATATGGTTAGTGTTGATTAGGCTAGTTATGACACCAAAATTTGAGTTAAGTATTTGTAATCAGTAATGAAATATATTAACATCAGTTAGTATGCTTCATTTACCTTATGATTAAATCATTGTGGTTAAGTCTAAAAAATCCTTAAGTAAGCTCTTAAGATCTTAAGTACTCTGAAGACCCTCCATAAAATTAACTTAATCAATATTAAGCTAGAGTTTCTAATCCTAATTATTTTATTAATGATTATTCATGAGTTATACTCTTAAAGAAAATATCTTATAAAGAATGTTAAGTTTAGACTTCTTAGCCTTATATCTAAAGTGATCAAAATGTTAGATTTTAGATCTTAGATCCTTTGATCATCTGATTGAATTATATCATCTCATTTTGAATTCCTTTTTTTGATTAATTGTTTAATTCTTTTAAAACCTCCTTGTGGGTGTAGGATTGATTTAATCTATAAAATAATATGATTACTCTATGGATTGAAAGTAGGTCATAGATTCTTATAATTAACTAATTGATTATTTTGTCTAATAACATTAGAATAACCTTTCACTAAGATCTTAGCTTCTGAATCCTTCAGCTTATAAGAGTTTTTATCTTTAGATTAAGGTTGTGTGTGAACCTTAGATAAGGGTGACACCTTGGATTCAAGATTTGAATCTAATTAGGATTTATAGTCCAGAATTCTTAATCTTAATTAGTATGATCAAGATTTGGGTTGAGTGAGTAAAATACATTAAATTAATTCATTAAATTATTTCATTTAATCTCTTACAGTCATCATTGATTATGAATTAGAACTTATTAAGTTCTAATATTAACATTAAGGTCGTGAATCTGGGATTATACTCAATAGCTGGATATTGGAGATCCTAAGCTTGTTTCTTCTCAGAATAGTTAGAATGATTGAAAATAAACAAAAATGAATATCACATAAGTCTAATTGAGCTTCTTGCTAACTTTGACTATTGTTGCTCTGCACACCTTGTATATTGAACCTTTTTCCTTGGACATAATAGGTGAACTCAGGATATTGATAATGTATCTTAAGTTAGTACTTGAAAAGCATAACATTGACTTAGTTCATTCAGTGCATTCAATTCAGTATGGTGTATCCTAGCTTAGTCTGCCTCTTCAGTTCCTGTTTTGTTATAGAATAGACTCGGATATATCTATATGCTTAGCTAGGATGGATACATGTCTTATTCTGTAAGTTTAACTTGGACCTAACTCTGATGATGTCTAATTTGGATACATGTTGAACTTTCTATTCAGAGGTCATGTATGACATATTTCTGTTATGGCAGTACTATGTTTAGGCATGCTTTTACTTCAATTCAATTTTAGTTCTTTGGTTTGCTTTGCCACATGCTTCAGTGGCCTTACTTTTAGTTTATTTCAATGCTTGGTCATGCTTTGCCACATGCTTTAGTGACCTTTTACTTATTAGTTATGCATACTTGTATAGTTATATTTGTTCAGTATCTATTAAGTATTAGCATATTTAGGATGTTAGTTTTGTATACTTATTTCAGCACATTTCAATACAACTTTCTTTTATGAATTCAGCATGTATTCATATGGTCATAAGCATATTAGGGATGAGTTTTACTTTCCATACATTGCAATTATTTATATATTTTAGCCTTACTTTGTTCAACTTCATGTTAAATATGTATTTTGCATACCTTGTTGCTTAGTTATGAATATATTATTTATAGCTATCCTGTTCCTTGTTGATTGCCACACCTTAAATTACTTGCATGCTTAAAGTAATAATGTGATATCTTTAAATATACAGTTCTCTTAATCAGCCTAAATGTACTTAAGCAATTTTCTAACTATAACATTTTCTTTTATTGGCTAGGGCCCTGGCATTTGTGTTACTGATAATTGTCAGATTTGGAGCTGTTCGTAGGTGGTTATACTGGCAAGGAGCTTGGACAGGAGAAGGATCTTCCTGTCGCTGCTTAGTTAGATCTCATTTTCTGCTATGAGGATGAGAGCTCTTTTTCTTTTCATTTAAATATTCAGTCTATAATAATTCTAATCTGGATGTATTTACTTTATGTACTTTAAGCTGAGTTATTATTGCATTTACCTTTCTATACTATGCTGTGATGTGAATATCATATTATACTATTTTCTACTTCCGCTACTTTGATATGATGTATGTTCTCAGTTTCAAGTGACAAGTATTCTACCTAAGGTGGGTTGGGTTATACCTAACTTTACTTAGGTTGGGGATTTGCCATAATTGGAGCATCATACTCCTCGTGATTATGTTAATATCAATATTAGTATGGCTGCGAAGGGCACGGTAAGGAGACTAACAAGAAGATTCATCTAGTTTAGTAGAGAAACTGTTTTGCTCAAGATTGTTAGAGCAAGTATCATGATGCTCATCATCATCTTTTAGAATACAACATTAGAGATTTTGCTTATCTGAAAGTCAGTCTAATGAAGGGTGTCTATAAATTTGGTGTAGTAGGGAAACTTAGTCCCCGCTATGTTGGACCTTTTGAGATTTTGGCCAAAGTAGGATAATCTTCCTACAGGTTGAATCTTCTTGATGACTTTGCAGCCATTCATAATGTGTTTCATGTATTGTCATTAAGAAGATATCTCAGAGACCCTTCTCATCTTCTTTAGCTTCCAGTAGTAGAAATTTAACCTGATCTTTCTTATGCTGAAGAGCTAGTAAAAATCTTAGCTTGTGACCAGAAGTAGCTAAGAAGTTGCTCTATTCCAATGGTCAAAGTATAGTGGAAGAATCGATTATTAGAAGAATCTACTTAGGAAAAATAAGTGGATATGCACAATAAATATTTGCAGCTCTTTGCAAGCCCAGGTACCATTCCTTTCCTGTACTTTCTATTCTATTTAATATTTCAGTCCTTATAGTACTTTCTTCACTTGAGTGATGTTAGGGATGGCATCAGTTATTAAGTGGGGGAGTTTATAACAACCCTAGTTGTTACTTCAGCTAAACTTGGCTAAATTAAGCTAAACCAAGCTTTGATTTTGATTCAATTAAACTCAATGGATCATTTAAATCTAACCCTAAAAGTTTGAAATCAATCGGAGCTCAATGGAGTATTTTAATATTTTTGCCTATTTTTGGAACTGAAAAATTAACTAAATTTATTTAATCTCCAAATTAAAATTTGAGTTCATTTTTGAATTTCTCATACCTCAATTAGCTAAGGGTGAAATTTTGGAGCTCATTTAGTCCAAAATTGAATTTAAAATTATTAAGATTGTTAATTATTCAATTAAAGGATTTATATTAATTATATTAAATATTTTATTTTATTTTGTTAATCTTTGGGATTTGCTGTCAGGATCAGTGGCAGATCCCCTACGCGGTCTTGTCAGCGCGCAGCTTATCCAACCTATAAATGCCGTTGCACTAATCGCGGCGTATGATCAAAGGTCGCTGATCATTATCGCCCTGATTCTATATCACCCATCAAATCTAATACCCGATCCAACAAATGAGGTGATTCCCGCAGTTCTGTTAGCCAGATAAATCATCAGGCCGTCCATATTCAACGGTCTCGTGATCAGACGACTACTAGTAGATCAATCCTGTTCACCTTCGTCTTCGCAGCGATCCTTCTCTGACAGGAAATATCCTCTCGCTCAAGCCATGCCAGCATTATCCCTCACTCTCCCTTGCCTTGTCCCTTAGGCTGTTAGGACCCTTCCACTAATGGCCGGACCTAGCTTGGTGACCCTAAGGAGTGGAACATCCCAATAGAAAAAGGCTATAGATGCCCCTCGGCCCGAGCCTAAACCATGGATCCTTGCCTTTCCAAACAAACCTAGACCCCTCTAAGGCCTATAAATACCCCATTGAACTCATAGTGAGCTCATTTTCTCATTGTGTATCTCAATTTTTTCCACTCCTTGCTCTCGGTACTCCCCAGCATGCCCAACGACTGCCATTGCTTCTGACCTTCTCTCTGTCGAGCTAGTTTTAGTTTTATTTGCGCCTTCCCTATTCTAGATGCTGTGTTAGGATTGCGCCTTTGTATTCTAGTAGGCAGCTATTGCCCTGGTAGAGACTGGCAAGTGGACCAAACATGGCAATTCTGTCTGAGAGTGCACTGGCAGCCGACCATTAGGCCAGCAATTACTTAGGCTTTTGAGTCCCCAATCGATATCCGAATCCCTCCTAGAGTGATTGTAGACTCCTAGCAATTGCTTGGTTCGATCAGATTGATCGATTCGATTGGAATAGATCGACTCAGGTCAAACTCACACCTGTGAAATATCATGAGTAGCACTCTCATGATCTATCCATCCTCTAGATTTACTGAGTTGCCAAAATGTTTCTACTTTGATCCCTGAACGTGTAGGTATAGATTTCAGCTCGTCGCATTATCTCTGTGAGGAGAATTCACTCCTCACATGTTCGCCTTAGGAGCCATCTCGGTCGAGTAGCACTCCAGTGATCTGCCACATTCCAGATGGGGGTTCTTAGCTAGATCGAGCATCTAGTGCCACTGATGGTGTAGCCGTTGAGACTCAGGCGTGGCGTGGCCTATGCGTGGAGAATTAGCCATCGGAAGTCAACCCTAGGGATCCTAGTATCGAGTATTTGGCACGAGGACGATACACATTGATGGACTAGGTCAGACCTCCTCTCGTGCGGTTTCAATCTCGGGCCAGCCATTAATTAATGATTTTCCAAATTAATTTTCTTAAGGAAATTAATTCAGAAAATCAAATCATATCCAAATGGTATGATCCAATATACCAATTTAATCATAAAAAATATAAGGAACAATAATATGAAATAAAACTCAAGATCCAATGGTTATATTTTAGCTAATTATCTAATCTCTCTCTAATCTTAATTAATTCATAATTAAATCAGTTAATGTCCAATAATTAATATTTAGGTCTCTGATTGCTCATAAGATTAGGGAGTACCTATTTAAGCAATTAGAAATAATTTAAAAGATTCAAAATTATTAATCACCTCTTAATTACCCTAATCCTAGATTAGTGAAATTATGCATTAATTAACCTTTTGATTTTGATGAACCAAGTTCATAATGCTTTCTTAACAGTATTAGAACTCTCTTATATGCTTGGATCATCTTAATGAATCTTAATTTTTTTAATCACCTTAATTAGTCTAAAAATGTGGCTAGTTTTGATTATGCTAGTTATGACACCAAAATTTGAGTTAAGTGTTTGTAATCAGTAATGAAATGTATTAACATCATTTAGTTAGCTTCATTTACCTCATGATTGAATCCTAGTGCTTAAGTATTAAAAATCCTTAAGTAAGCTCTTGAGATCTTAAGTGCTCTTAGGACCCTCCATAAAATTAACTTAATCAATATTAAGCTAGAGTTTCTAATCCCAATTATTTTATTAAAGATAATTCATGAATTATAGTCTTAAAGAAAATTCCTTTTATAAAGAATCCTAAGTTTAGACTTCTTAGCCTTAGGTCTAAAGTGATCAAAACCTTAGATCTTAGATCTTAGATTCTTTGATCATCTAATTGAATTATATCATCTCATTTGAAATTCCCTATTTGATTAATTGTCTAATTCTTTTGAAACCTCCTTTGTAACAACCCCAATAATTGGATAGGAAATTAATCCAAACAATGGGATGTTACCTTAGCACCCAAGACTCTATTGAAGAAAATAAATCAAGTAAAAATGCCAAGTGACCAAGTCAATTTATGAGTAGTTGTTAAGTTAGAATAAAGTTATACAATTGAATGCAATAGATGATACATAATAAGGAGATACATGTAAATACAACATTGTAAGAATTTTTAATATAAGTAATTAGAATAATCTACTCATTTATCCCAAGCAGTTACAAAATAGTAAATACAATATAGATTATTTAAGAGTAGGTAAAAGTAATATAAGCAAACTCAAGCAAATTATAATTTAATTAATACAAACCTTTTAAACGTAATAGTAAGAGAAAGTAAGTAGGTCACTCTCTCACTTGTAATAAAATACAAGTAACAATTTAAAATTAATCAGAAGCAAAAATTCTTTGAAAGTTCTTTAAGCACTTGGACATGCATTACCTGAATCAAAGGGCTCTTGATCTATCATATTTTGGTATTTAAATATGATAGAACAAAGCTAAAAAAAGAAAAAGTGTAGTTAGACTAAACATTCTAAGAACATTTCAAGATTGGCTATATTTTTAAATTAATAAGATATCACAAACATAATTTACAATTTAGACTAAGCAGTGAAGCCTTAAAAGTAGTCAAGTATGGAAAAAAAAATCAAGCATAACTATAAAGAAGACAGTATGAAATAAGTTGAGTAAAAATACTCACTTATATATAAGTCCTAGCATACTTCCAAAATTGGTATGGGAAAGCATCCTAAAGAGCTAGAAACTACTATGTGCATTAAAGTAAATAAAATGAAAGTAATACACATTCAATAAAATTTATGCTAAGTAAGCAAATAAAATACAGTGAAGCATTAAATAAAATTAAGCAACATACACTATATTTTAAATGAACTGTAAGTGAGCAAAACACAATACTAGAAATAGAGAGTGTAAGGCATAGAAAACAAAGAAGTATCTTAGACTCTTGATCTAAGACAAACATAGCTGAGGACTATGAAAAGTTAGCATAAATAAACAATTATGAAGATATCTTACAATCAATAAGATTGCAGAAGAACTCTTATATTATTAGTTGAAGTTATATTTAGAAGATATCTCATTCTGCGGGAGTACTCAACAGAATTGGACAAGGAGTTAAGCATGTCTGCCTAACTAGATACAGTGGGGGATCGAACATTCACATTTACCCTCTCTAAAAGGTGAAGTTCTTTTATAAGTGCTATCTTTCTTGTTCAAATTTGCCATAAGGCATTCCCCATAAAGTTTTATGAAACTTTTTATTTATGCACAATGATCTTGAATGAATGTTCAAGGAAAAATGCTCAAAGCTAAGTAAGCATTCAATAAATTTCAATAATTGTAAACTATATGATATCATTTTGTTATATAAGCTTTAATAATCTACTTAATAATTGGAGCTAATTGAACTCCAAATTGCCTTATAAATATTGATCTTTAAGTCAATTTTGATAAAAATAGAAGGAAGATAAGTTTGGAAAATAATATTTTCATATAATTGAAGTTCATCCTATACTAGTCCTAAACTAATCAAATAAAATAGATTTATGATTAAAGTTTAAGGAAACTAGTACGGAAGAATTGTGTTTATAGATTGCTAAATTAATGAAAGTATTAACTAAAGGATATTCTATTAGCTTTATCTAATTAACTTATAAACTAAAATATATCAACTCAATTCAATCATGAAATTATCTAAGATTAATTGATATTGAATATTTGAATATAAGGAAAGAATTAGATTTTATCATACAAGTAATAATTCATTTTTAGATGTAGGAGCTTAAAAATCTATAGCTTGTAAAAAGCAAAATAGGAAACTATTATTCTCAATTTAAATCACTTGAGAACTAATTGAAAGATTTAAGGCTTTTGGGATGTGTGCTAATTATCTAAGAGATTATTTGAGCATTAGTCTTATTATGGGCTCTTTTAAAGAACTTTAACTTAGCAATTGAAAATGTTAAGCTAAATTGAATATAACAGAATTTAAATGGATTCTTAATTAAATCTTACTTACAACTAAATAGGAAGGGATACATGTAGAATTTGAGGATGAAATTCCAATTCTAAAAATTTCGGCATGATCTCCTTTGTATTTGCTCAAAATAAACACATACAACATCAATATATAAGTCAATCCATTATATGGAATTGACTATTTTCAGTTCTAATAATTTCAGCAATTGTAAAGAACATCAATTTATAAGTCAATTCATTATATGGGATTGGCTATTTCTAGTTCTAATAATCCTAACAATTGTAAAGAACATAAATTTATAAGTCAATTCGTTACATGGGATTGGCTATTTCTAGTTCTAATAATTTTAATAATTTTAAAGAACATCAATTTATAAGTCAATCCATTACATGGGATTGGCTATTTCCAGTTCTAATAATTTCATGTGAAAAAATCAAATGAAGCAATTTGCTAACCTAAGATTCACACATCCTAAATCGAACATCCATGAAAATAATAAAAGATGCAGTAATTAATTTAGCAATATGAAGGACAACATCATTTGACTTAATATGCAAGAAGTAATGACATTTAGTTCAGCATTTCGATTAATATTTGCTTATAACTTTACCCGCAAAGCATAATAGTATTTAGTTTAGCATTTATATATAAAAGAAACAATAATCATTTAAATTGAACTCTAGCACAACATTAGTTTCTTATAATGTATTTAATGATAGAAGTTAATTTAATTCAAATAATGTAAAGGATAATATTAGATCCCACATGATCCATTGATTCTCTCATTTATATAACTAGCCACATATGATTTTAATAAAAGTGATTGCATTTGATCCCAAATGATCTTATTAATCTCACTTTAGAACATAAAGGGCATCATATGATTTCATTTAAAATATATGGTAGCATTTAATCTCACAAACTAAATGGTAGCATTGAATCTTATATGATACATGGCAGCATTTGGATCTCACAAACTAAATGGCAGCATTGAATCTTATATGATACATGGAACCATTTGAATCTCACAAACTAAATGGTAGCACTGAATCTTATATGATACATGGTAGCATTTGGATCTCACAAACTAAATGGTAGCACTGAATCTTATATGATACATGGAAGCATTTGGATCTCACAAACTAAATGGCAGCATTGAATCTTATATGATACATGGCAACATATGAGTCTAATAAGAGAAATGGCGGCATTTTATCCCATACGATCTTATTGATCTCACTTTAGAATAAGAGGCAACATGTGACTATATAGATTTAACTAACAGTATTTGATTCACATATATCTAACTAACAACACTTGATCACATAGATTAACTAGCAGCATTTGATTTACATAAATCAATTGACGGCATTTGATCACATAGATCTAACCAATAGCATTTGATTCAAATAAATCAATTGACATCATTTGATCACTCAGATTAACTAGTAGCATTTGATTCACATAAATCAATTGATAGCATTTGATCACATAGATCTAACCAACAACATTTGATTCACATAAATCAATTGATAGTATTTGATCACATTAAATTAACTAATAGCATTTGATCACATGGATCTAACTAACAATATTTGATTCACATAAATCAGTTGATAGTATTTGGTCACATTAAAATAACTAATAGCACTTGATCACATGGATTTAACTAACAATATTTGATTCACATAAATCAATTGATAACATTTGGTCACATTAAATTAACTAATAACATTTGATCACATTGAGCTAATTAACATTTCAGCAGATTTAAAGCTAACACATAAAGAATGAAGGAATCAATAAACTTCCTTGAAAACTCATGATTATTTGTTTGTCCACATATTAGAAGATTCAAAGGGGGAACATCCAAGGTTAGTTTGGTTTGGCTTGCAATGTCATATTATTAGTCGACAATATAACAAGTATTTGATTCAGTGTAACATTTGAAGTTTGAACGCAATATTAGAACACTGAAAATTGGCCAACATTATTAATTTTAATTGAACAAAAATGATATTACAAATCATATCCTTAAGATAACATTGCCATATTTACAATTAAAAGGCTAGATCTCCCTAGATCTTCTGCAAATAAAAAAAAAATTCATTTTAGACAGTACATAATCTATCCAACTAACGTGCTCAAATTTAAGAATATCAACAAACTTCTAAGGGTTTTGTTGTACTCTTGAAGCCAAATGGACATTTCGATGGATGAAGATTCAGTGGCACGAAATTATTGATCGGTTCAATATTCAGTTTCATTGCACTGCCAATTTATCTCAACATAGGGTGTATATTCCCTGCCCCTTCTAAAACATAGATAAGAGGGTCCTTACTAAGGGATAAGGTTGAACCCACATTCTCCAGAATGAGAGAAGGCATCCCCTCTACAACCCAAGAATGTCATAGCAAAGTGTTTCGAGAATAATCCTGATGCAAGATTAATATTATGATCATCTGTTATACATTGAGCAATACTTGAGTGGGTTCTCATAGATTGCCTTATGCTGGAAATAAGAAGAGTTTGTACCTATTCAAATCTACAAAGGAAGGTCTACAATGATGTCTATCTCAACCAAAATCTTGGCCATAGACTAGCGACATTCAAATTGTATAAGTGAACCAAGTTTCAAAATATGATGAACTAAGAAAAAAAAGCAATCAATGGAGATTCAATGTAAGGATCAAGATTATAGATCTATTTAGCAAAGTCACATAATGAAATCCTTAATTTGGAGAAAAATATTGGAATTAGTAGTTTAATTTACATTGTTCGATAGCATGACGTGAACATGATAGTGATCGATAAAACCCACTGACTAATAGTCTTAAAAGCCAAAATGCCAAACTAATGTTATAGATATTGGCTCAATAAGGTCATAAAAGTTAAGGAAAACATATTGGATGAGTTGAGGGGGTATTGTGATAATGATGTGCTTTACATTATTTCTAATCAACTAAATACATTTCTTTAGTAGATCAAATGGATGCTACCAAATCCTAATGAAACTTCACAGCACATCTACTACTTGCTAGAAATGAAGTAAGGTGAAGGAGACGATGTACCTTGCAGTCCAATGTAATCTAACACTACGATGATTAAGAATCAGCTCTGTTTCTCTCTGATCCCAGCCATCCTTCACCTCGAGCAGTTCTCCTTGACCTCCCGCTTGGGAAAAATGAATGCCAACCTCTGTAACAAGGGGATTCGACCAAAGATAAGGCAGAGGGAGGCCAGCGGGAGAAAAGGATGAACTCAGCGTACGCTCTGTATTCCACTCTTGATCACAGGTAAACGACATACTGTGAGCTTGTCTCTGTCATTGAATCATCATGATTGTACCTTCAGATGGGTGAACAATGCAGATCAAGATCTTCGTAGCCATCTGATTACGCCTAATCGACATTAACAGTGGACGACTAAACCTCTACCTTTACTCGTTAAATTAATAATTGACGGCTTTGATTATAGAGATGAGCTGCACCGTGTTCCAATCAGAACAACGAATATCCACATTTTGTAACTTATGACTATTTGAGATTTATTAATTAAAGATATACTTGATTACTTTAAATGAAATTTTAAAGTGTTAAATCATCCTATATATGTAATCAAGCTTAAATATTTAAACATACATATAAAAACTCCAATTTTTTCACCTTTTTCAAATAGAAGGGTCAGGAACTCAAAAATGCTATCAGATTTTTGATCGAAGGTATATTTTAATTTTCATATTTATGTGCATTTAAATATCATTAAAATATTGATGAAAAATTTGATGACTTCTAAATATTTCTAAAATACCACCCCTAGCTAATTTGGGTGTGGTGAGTCCAACAGAAAACTCCATTTTTGATTCTGAGGTATAAATAATTTAGGTATTTTTAGAATTATCAGAAACCCAGGAAATGTTGGAAATTGTCAAACGGTGTCCAAATTGCACAAAATTTGAGGTGGAGACTTCTGACTCTATTATAAGGGTAACGGAAAAGGTTTGGAGTCAATTAGATTGCTAATTAACAGGTAACAACATCTGGGTTGTTACATCCTTGTAGGTGTAGGATTGATTCAATCTATAAAATAATATGATTATTCTATGGATTGAAAGTATATCATAGACTCTTATAATTAATTGATTGATTATTTTGTTTTATAATATTAGAATAACCCTTCACTAAGATCTTAGCTTCTGAATCCTTCAGCTTATAAGATTCTTTATCTTTTGATTAAGGTTACGTGTGAACCTTAGATCCTTGATAGGGTAATACCTTGGATTCAAGATTTGAATCCTAATGTGGAATTTAAGTCTAGAATCCTTAATCTTAATTAGTATGATCAAGATTTGGGTTGAGTGACTAAAACATATTAAATTAAGTCATTCAATTATTTACTTTAATCTTTTATAGTCATCATTGATTATTAATTAGAACTTGTTAAGTTCTAATGTTATAATTAAGGTCATGAATCTGGGATTACACTCAATAGCTGGATATTGGAGATCCTAAGCTTGTATCTTCTCAGAATAGTTTGAATGATTGAAAATAAAGAACAATAGATATTACATAAGTCTAGTTGAGTTTCTTGCTTACTTTGACTATTGTTGCTCTGCACACCTTGTATATTGTGCCTTTTTCCTTGGATATAATAAGTGAACTCAGGATATTGATAATGTTTCTTAAGTTAGTACTTGAAAAGCAAAACATTTATTCAGTTTATTCAGTGTATTCAATTGAGTAGGGTGTATCCTAGCTTAGTCTACCTCCTCAGTTCTAGTTTTGTTATAGAATAGACTTAGACCTAGCTTTGTGGTTGGCTAGGATGGATACATATCTTATTTTTTAAGTTCAACTTGGGCCTAGCTCTGATGATGTCTAGGATGGATACATAGTTGAACTTTCTTTTTAAAAGTCATGTATGAACTATTTCTGCTATGGCAGTACTATGTTTAGGCATGCTTTTACTTTAGTTCAGTTTCAGTGCTTTGGTTTGTTTTGCCACATGCTTTAGTGGCTTTACTTTTAGTTCATTTTAGTGATTAGTCTTGATTTGCCAAACGCTTCAGTGACCTTTTACTTATTAGTTCTACATACTTGTATAGCTATTCCTATTCAGTATCTATTAAGTATTTGTATGTTTAGGATGCTAGTTTTGTATACTTACTTCAACACATTTCAGTATAGCTTTCCTTTATAAAATTAACATATATTCATGTGATCATAAGCATGTTAGGATAAGTTTTACTTTCCATACTTTGTAGTAGTTATTTATACATTTTTGCCTTACCTTGTTCAACTTCATGTTTAGTATGTATTTTGCATACCTTGTTGGTTAGTTATAAATGTAATATTTATAGCTATCCTGTTCCTTATTGCTTGTCGCACCTTAAATTACTTGCATGCTTAAAGTAATTATGTGATATCTTTAAATGTTCAGTTCACTTAATCAGCTTAAATGTACTTAGACAATTGTCTAACTGTAACATTTTTCTTTTGTTGGCTAGGGCCCTGGCATTTGTGATACCAACAAATGACATATTTGGAGCTGTTCGTTGGTGGTTATGGTGGAGAGGAGCTTAGACAGGAGGAGGATCTTCCTGTTGTAGCTTAGCTAGATCTCATTTTCTGCCATGAGCATGAGAGCTTATTTTCTTTCATTTAAATATTCAGTGTGTAATAATTCTTAAGCTGGATGTATTTATTTTCTGCACTTTGAGCTGAGTTACTGTTGCATTTACCTTTCTATACTATGTTGTGATGTGGATGTTATATTATACTGTTTTATGCTATTGCTACTTTAATATGATGCATATTCTCAGTTTCAAGTGACAAGTCTTCTACTTAAGACAGGTTGGGCTATAGCTGATTCTACTTAGGTTGGGGATTTTCCATAGTTGGAGCACCGTACTCCTCGTCTTTATGCTAATATCAGTATAGCATGGCCGCGGAGAGTACGGGGTCCCACACCAAGTTACTTAGTCATTCAAAATTTTTCAAATATCATTTTATGTGACATAAATTTTTTTCTCAAAATTGTGCGAAGCTAAGCATAAACATATGTAAAAATAAAAGTAAAGGAAGATATCCAGTACCTTGATCTTGGTGTGTTTTATTAAAGTGCCAAAAGTCAACGCTAAATGCATCTGCATAATTACGTAATGGGTTTATTAAACTTTTATTTGATTCATTTCTCATGTCTGAACTGATAATTTTTATCTTTAGGCTGAATTCTATCCTTGACAACGTTTAAGTTAAATTTGATTTTGAAGTTAATTTGGCTAACTTGGGCTAGCTCAATTGGGCCTATCCTAAGTTTGGCCAGCTATTCATTAGGGTGCTTAAACTTGACTTACGACCAAATAGCTTGCCTCAAACCTTTATTAGGCTATATTTGACCTGACCTTAACCAAGCCCTAGTTTGGACCTACTTTCATTTTAGGTCAATTTTTTGGGCTAGCTCGAGCTAGCAAGTGAACCTCTTGGCTTAGCCTTAAATTAGCAAGTTTTTAAGTGGCAACATACTTTAGGGTTAACTAAGTGGGAGGAGTTCAAAGTAGTTCTTATGAAGCTTGAGAGTTTGATTGATCTATACTCAAGTTGAGCTAGCTTGGGTTAACTTTTTAATTTGAGGATGTAGGTTTTAGGAACCTTACAATCATGCTCTACAGGTAGAAATGAGTTACTATGGAGCGTAAGTTTGACCCTTGACCCGAATCAAGAGGCGTGGGCTCTACATGGTTGAGAATTCTCTTTGGGATATCTTGGGCTAGCACAACTAGATCTCTTATCCAACATTAGCCTTTAAGCTTTTAAATTGCCTGCTTATGCTACACAAGAAGTTCTTATAGTTTATAATTGTTTCAAGCCTCTACCCTATGGGTTAGGGATTTGACTTGGATAAGCCTAGCTTGGGCTAGCACATGGCTAGCTCAATTGGCCAACTGGTCTTCATCATAGTCTAAGCAAAGATTTCTTGGCATCAAGTTGGGGCTAATTTAATCAAGTGCTGTATGGTTGTTTTAAGTCACATGCAAGTGGTTAAACTAGCCCTTAGCTTGGGCTAGCCCATGTGAACCCCTTTTTCTCATTTAGTGGGCTTTGGGCTAAATGGCCTTGATACAGCCTATGAAGGCCAGCCATGGCTTTAAGCTAACCCCAATCTTCTCATATAGGGTTCGTTCATCCAAAATCATGGCTTGAATTAAGTTATCTTGAGTATGCTTAATAGCAGATCAAAGAAGTTTAGGGTTGGGGGAGACTTACTTGATGCTTCCAAGGTTGTAGGGGACCAGCTAGGAGGGTTGATTGATCCTTGGGTTTGGATCAGAGTAGTATGAGTGAGCATGGACTACAATTCATCTCCCTTGGGTTAGGTGAGGAAGAGGAGGCTTTGTATTGCATTGGAGACTCGAGCGCAGAACTCAAAAGACCTTCGGGAGTCCACCGAGATCAGTGGAAGCAATGGGGAGTAGCTTAATGCTTAGGAGGCTACCGATGAGCTTGGAAAGAAGCCGAACCCAAGGTGGTTGCTTGTGATGCCCTGAGTCAACCACCAATAAATAACCCGAGACATCAACGAGAGATAACTCACCCTAATCCGCCATCAACTCAACACTCATGCTGAATTGACTGGATCATACGAGTTATCTCTAATTACTATATCTGTGAACTAATCTTTATAATAATTATGATTTTCTTATCCCAAGTATTAGTCGCCTTATCCATATGCATTGGTAGTATATTTAAAGTGTAATGATTTCCAATGAATATGAGGTAAGGTTAATAATAGAAAGATCTCATCATAATATTTAGTATAAGATAACATGAAATCAAAGTGCAAAAACTAAATATCCGTCCATAACATCCATCACAAAAGCTAAAATAAATATTCATCTCAAAAAAGAAAAATGAAAGTACATCTAGAGTTGTCTAATTATTACAAACCAAAACTTTAAATGTTCAATAAAATAAACTCTCTAATCTCACCAACATAAAGGATAAATCTAAGAACTAAAATCAGCAATCTTACTTATTGCGGCTCCTCTGCCTCCTCCTCCTAATGCTCCCGAACCTCCTCAAAAGTAGCTCCTTGAACCGCTACAAATATGACAAGTTGGCTTCACATGCTAGGGCCTCCGCCAAGAAAGAAAAAATTATGTGTTAGATAATAAGTCTAAGTATATTTTAGGTTAACTACCGATTCCATATTATTTAAGGGATATTACTGAATGATAAGAAGCAAAAAAATTATGTAGTTAAACTGAAATAAAACTGCATAACACTGAAAGTAAAAATGTAATTATAAACCAAGGTTACTGAAAAAAAACTATAATTGAGACTGAATAGTACTAAAAAAAAGAAGCATAAAAATGCCATAAACAAAATAACTGAAAGTAAGACTTCAAACTAAATAAACTGTTGGAAATGAAATATGATGCATGATAAAGTATATGTCATTAAATATGTAGCTAAATATGCATCATGATTGCATAACCCAGATGCTTGAACTGTATTCCATTGATCCTAGGTGTGCTCTGAATCACACCACTAATAGATCCCAAGTGTGCTACGCATCGCACCACTATTGAAATATTATGATCATGCAAGTTATGATACACCAAAATTGAGGGAATTAAATAGACAAAATCAATAATCTTAATTAAAAGAAAAGATATCCACTTTATCATCTAACTATTTACACTGACATTTCCTAATATATATATTTAATTCCATGCCACATTATTCAGGAGATTTCACATAAAACTGCTTAGTTTACATAGCTTTCAAACCTCTTTAGGTCTTAGAGTAACAGGTTTATCCGAAAATATATGCACCAATCTTATTAAGTGAAATCAATCTGAATAAGATGGATCTCTAATCTTAAGCTAAAGTTAAAAGATATAATAATAAAAAAAAAGATAGATTTAGAATTTAAAATCATGGATTAATTCCATTGGATAACCTATTTATCCAAAGAATGAAATATAACATAAGTATACTACCAAGCACTAAGAAAGAGAGTCTTAAGAGTTTATGAGGGAAAATATACTTAAGGAATTTCCTAATAAAATGACTTAAGAAAAGCATAATACTTAAACTAAGGTTTAGTAATAAATTCAATTAACATTATTTAGAATAAGGGAAGACATACTGTGGGTTCAAATCCACATTATAAAGCATTATTATTTAACATAAGAAACTTTTAGAAGAAAACTAGGATCAAATTAACCTATCTAAGTGATCTAAAGTTGATTCATAAACATTTAATTTATTGATTTTAAGGAAAATGATGGGCTTAGGAACACTTAAACCTAATTTTGGGCAAAATGACTGTCAAAAATGTGATTTTTAGATTTAGGACTCCAAGTTGAATTCTATTAATATCAAATGGTTTGTCACTATCCAATATGAAGATATACACTAGGAACACCTAATTTGACCAAGGATTAAGGCTAATTAGCTCAAATTAAGGTTTAAGCTCATTAAGGGTTGATTTGCAAAATTACATAAGAAAATATAAAATTTTTGTTATACTTAGGTTCTACAGTATCTAAGGATTCCATAGAAACTAAGTTTGCTAAATTTTAAAGTCAATTGACCAAGTTATGGGCAAAATATGATTTAAACTAAAAGGGTAATTAAGGGAGATTAAGAATGGGGTCCAAAAACTCAACTTTACCAATTGGTGTTCAAATTCAACGAAGTCAGTGGATATGGGTTCCCTATAATACATTAAGCATAATGATAATGAGTTTGCTCAATTTAAACCTCAAATGATTAATTTAGGCCATAATTAGGGTTTAAGGTGATTAGAGAGTGATTAGTGAAATTAATTACAAAAATATTATTTTGACTTTGCCAAAGTGTTCTACCATATTTTGTGAGTGATGAAAAACTTGAAATTTGAAATTTGTATAATTAATGAGCTTAATATTCACAAATAAGTTATAGAGTAATTAGGGTTAATTAAAAATTCAACTCACAAAAATATAAATTTTCTTACAGTTTACTAATCTTTGCAATTTTCTGATCAAAATAGAATATTTAATCATATAATTTGGAGCTAAATTGGCTAAGTTATGAGCTAATGAAGATTTAGGGTATAATGGGGGTTTAATTAGCTTAAGAAGATCAATAGCAAAAATAAGCATCAACTAGCAAAACCAAGCTACCAAAATATTCTTTACATTTTTTTGAGCAAAATGAGATGTAATTTTGCTATGTTTGGATTTTTAAATTTATGGTTATGAATGATTAAACTTTACTAATTAAATTAAATTTATTAACTAATTAATTAATTAATATTAATTAAATTCCTAATAATAACAGTTTTTAACCAAAGGTGGGACCCCATGGCAGCATAGGACTGGCGGGGCCCACTGATACGGCTAACGGGACTGGCGGGACCCAGCGAACAACTAACAGATCTGCTGGACCCACTGCCTCAATATTTAGCAATTGACAGCGAACGACGAGACCCACAATATGGCTTGGAAGCATTTCAGTCCGGTTGAAGTGACGCGGGTTGGGTCCGACCCGACTCCGCTCAAGATGGGGTCTTCTTGCCTAGCGAAATTGGAGACAAAGGGCTATGGCACAAAAAATGGAGGCCTTCTCGATGTCATCGGAGGTTGGTCCACCCACCATTAGAAAGGTCTCAGAGAGTCCTTTTGATGGTGGCTGGGCCATTGGCAGAATCTAACCCTAGGAAAAAAGAGACGGATGCGGAGCTTGTGAACAGGACTACTGTGGATCACTATGCATCCACCGTGACATTTGCCTTATAAAGCTCGATTGAGATTGATCGGGCTCGATCATACAATCATCCATTGAATGGAAAAAGATTACGAAACAAGATGATTGAGATTACGTGAGGAAATGAGGGAGATCAGAAGTACCTGATCGACGGCTTAGGCGTTCGGGATCCTCGTGCCGAGGGTTCGCAGCTTCGGGACATAGCTATGGGCTTGACCAATGGTAAATGTTCAAAGGTGCAAGTCTCAATGTGGCTTAATTGAGTTTTAAGGGAAATTGAAAAGGTGGGGAGGCCATTTGGTGGATGAGACTGCCGCGTGCAAGAAGGACGGCCACGCGCAGGCTCTGCGCGTGATCGCATGAGGAGAGAGACCCAGGGCCATCCGATCAGGATGGCCTGATTGATCGGCTCAGATTGAGCAGCTCAGTTTGAGCTGATCGAGTCCAATCGGGCTCAATATGATAAGGCGAAGGTGGGCCCCACCCTAGTAGGAATGGCGGGCCCCTCGCAAGAATTATTTAATTAATTAATAATTAATTTAAATGAAATTTCATGTTTAAAGTTAAGCTATTAATTGAACTCTAAAAAATCTCAAAATTTCACCCTTAGCTAATTTGAGGGTGAGGAACGCAATGACGAAGTTGAATTTTTGTTTTGTGGTCAATTTATTTATTTCATTTTTGGGGTATTTTAAATATATTAAAATATTAGGGAAAATCCGGCGACTTCCAAATACTTCTAAAACATCTCCCCTTGCTAATTTGGGGGTGATGAGCGTAATAACAAAGTCAGATTTTTGATCTAAGGCTAATTTAATTATCTTATTTTCCTAATTATTTTGATTTTCCAAAATTAGGGTTTGGTCCGATTGACTCCTAATTTGGACCAAAATTTCAGTATTTGCTCCCAATGACTTATTAAAACTACTGGAATGAAGATTAGGACTTGGTTTTGCCCCGATTGATCTGGGTAATAACTTTGGGTTATTACAGACTCCCCCACTTTAGAACTATATTGTCCTTGACATCACTCAAGTGAAGAAAAATGTAAAGCACTAAAATAAGGAAGTAATGATAGAATGGTTTAAGAAGAGATTAGAGAGGTACCTGGATTTTTAAAGAGCTTTGGATATTTGCAATGCATGTCCTCCTCTTTTTTCCAGTTAGATTTTTCAAGAGAGATTCTTCCACTGGATTTTGACAGTTATAATAGAACAATTTCTTAGCTATTTCTGATCACGGCTTAATATTTTAATCAGCTCTTCGGCATATGAAAGATAAGGTTGAATATTAAATACAGGAAGCTAGATAACATGAGAAGGATCCCTGAGACATCTTCTTAATGAGGAGATGTGAAATGCATTATAAATTGCAAGGAAATCTTGATGAAGATTAAGCCTATAAACTGCATATCCTACTTTTTCTGATACTTCAAAAGGTCCAATGTAATGGGGACTAAGCTTCCCTGCTATGCCAAATATGAAAAATTATTTCATCGGACTAACCCCACCAACAGTGAAATCCAGAGAACGATGATGAGCATCATAGTACTTGCTCTGCCAATCTTGAGATGTACAAATCCTCTACTGAATGAGTTGAACCTTTTTGTTTAATTTCTTCAACTAGCTCCAATCCAAATTGCTAAACACTTCCTATTTCTGACCAAGCCTGAGGAGTATTGCACTTTTTGCCATAAAGAGTTTCATAAAGAGCTATTTTGATACTAGCTTAAAAGCTGTGTTATTGTATGCAAACTCCACAAGTGGGATACGATCTTCCCAGGAACTAGTGAAATCTAATACACTGAGCCTAGGCAGATCCTCAATAACTTGATTCACTCTTTTAGTTTGACCAATAGTTTGAGAAAAGTTGTACTCCTAGCTAGGGTGGTCCACAGATCTTGATGCACAACCTGCCAAAACTTATAAGTGAATTTGTTATGTCTGTCAGAAATGATCGATTTAGGAATACTGTTCGACTTGACAATTTCTGTAATATAAAGCTTGGTGAGCTTTTCAGCTCAATGAGTATGATGGATTGGGATGAAGTGTGTAAATTTAGTAAGAAGATATATGATGACACAAATTGCATAAGCATAGGATCTTATGCGAGGCAATCCCATCATGAAGTTCATTAAGGTGTCCAACCCCTTCCACTTGGGGAATTTTAGCGGATGCAAGAATACTCCAGGCCTTTAATGCTTGGCCTTAACCAGATTACAATCATGACACTTTGCTTTGAAATCAGCTGTGTGTTTCTTCATACCGAGCCACCAGAAGAACTGCTTTAAGTCTTGGTACATTTTTGTACACACATGGTAGACATTAAAATCAAAATTGTGACTTACAATTAGAACCTCCTAATACATGGATTTTGGAATCCAAATACGATCTCTTTGATAAATTACACTTACACCCAATTGCAGGTCATGATGGAGACTGCCTTTAATTTTGGATTTAAATTTAAGATAATCATCATCTTTGGTTTGAGAGATGGAGACATCTCTATGAAATGTTCTAGGAGAGGTGAATTTCAGCCATAACCTTCAGCATACATACAACTGGTATGTTCCAGGAGAGGTAAATTTGAACATGGTTGCTTAACTACACTTATCCCCATTCATAGGGATATGAGACATACCTCATTACACAATTTGTTCTCTTAAACTAAGGTGTCCAAATCCTAACTCATAACATACATTGAGATTGGGATATTTATCCAGAAATGAACTGCACTTATCTAATTACCTAAGATAAGACTGAATCTCTACAATTCCTTACAGGGCAAATCAACCGATCCCTAAGTGAAATAAGGAATTAAATTTAGATTACAGATACAAACTTCATTCCCAAATGATAATCCTAAATATTATCAACAAATTAAGTTCTAAATAAACTATTTTAGGTTTAAAGATTTTTAAGGATATAGGAGACTTGAATTGATAATATTTTAAAAATTGTAAGTTCACAAGTAATAAGCATTTAATCTTTCATTTGGATTTAACTACCATAAGAACTAAGTTCAATCTTAAGTTTTACTAGGCATGACAAGTATAGGGTTCTACCTCAAAGTATTACCTTTAAGCCAACCTACCTCAAGGTTTAATTGAACTATGGTTCTTATAATATTAGCTTAAGTTTTTTTATAACTATTTGAGAAATTTCTACAATAGCTCTAATCTCTTCCTAATGTTAAGGTGGTATTAAAATATAAGATTCTAAAGCCACAACAAAAAGCATAATAAATCTTAAGGATTATAAACCTTTACACCTATCACTTACTAACTTGACTTAAGTGTTACACACATAGGGATATTGATCCTCTACATTACACTACCTCTTTAAAGGATTAATAATTAATACTTCAAACATTATTTAATAATTCATTTATTCATAATCAATTGAGGTTTAAAATCATGAATTTCAATATCTTCAAATGAAATCAATTAGGACTTCTAAATACTTAAATAACTAATTCTAAGAGGAATACATTGATTAAAAACCTACTATTGGGACTTAGGTTTCATTTAGTTTAATCATTCAAAGTTAAGGGTTCTAAAGTTGATTCTATGAAATTGTGTTAAGAAAAATGGAATTTCTCAATCATGAGTGATTTCTCACTATCCAATGAGAACATAAATAGTAAGTAGGCTGAATTTTAGTTAGCAAATTAACTTAATCCTTACTAATTAGAGTTTAAGCTAATTAAGAAGAGATTAACAAATTGAACTTCATAAAATAAAGTTATTATTAGGTTCTTCAATGTCTAATGAGTCATTAGACACTTTGATCACCAAAATTAGACCATTAATGACCTTGATGTTCATAAATCAAGCTTTAGAGTGATTAGTGAGTGGTACAATAAAATATTTCTAATTCTATAATCATGTTCTCCTCTATTTAATGAAGAGAGTGAGACCTTAATCACAAAATTAGGCCAAGGATTTAGCCTAATATTCATTAATCAATTTTGAGGGTAATTAGGGCTTAATTAAGAAATCTAACTATAGAAAGTGAACAATGATTGCAGATTAATTTTTTACATGCTCTCCTAATCAAAATAGTATATAATATTATTAGAATTAGATCTGTATTGACCGAAAATTATAAAACCCTAATTTCTATTAATTTATATTAATTTCTCTATGATTAGGACTACATGTTTCATAAGAATGTAATGAAATATTTCCATTTGTGGCTCAGGATTTGTTGGGTTGATTGGGACCTAGCAGGCTGGTTCATTTTGGAACCACATAGGTCGACTGGGACCCGACGACCTGTTACTATCGAACAACGTGAAGGGGCGACCTGACCCGCATTGTTCTCCTTCATCCGTCGAACAGAGAACATGAATCAGAGACTTAGGGTTTTAGAGAAACACTAAATTCTTGATACATGGAGCACCAAACCATTCATTTAGTTGAGTTCTACCTAATGGAACACGAAGCCCCAACTGATGTGCACTTAGTTGACCAAACCTAATTCCATCATCTCAAATCCTAAGGTTTATTGTGGAAAGGGAATTTCCCTCCACAGTTAAGGATTCAGCTCAATTAAACTCCCAACACATTCCCTAGGTCCTAACTAAGGCACATGCACTGTATGTGATGACCCCGATATTGAGAATCACTAAACTCAATATTGATACATCACCATAATATTTAATACTAGATTAGAAAGAAACTAATCCAAATCATTAGATACTATGTTTGCTCAAGGATTTAAAACAGGGTCTGAAGTTAAGATAGAAGGGAATTTTTATGAAAATGTGTCATATGAAGTACATATTAAAATATAATACATGTAAGGACATGTGAGAATGTAATTTAAAAGCAATTGATGTGAGTACTTAAAATTCTAGATATGAAAAATTCTAAATATTTAACATGTGAAACATGAGTCTATAATTTTCCAATTTATCCTAAGTCATTAAATTCTTAAAAAAATTGGCATGGTTTCTGCTATATTTGGCCAAAGAAACTCATGCAATTTAGATATACAAGTCTTCCATTCCAATGAAAGATTAATTTGAAAGAAAAGCAACCTAAAACTAACATTAAACCAATCCATTACATAGGATTATTTAGTTCCAGTTTGAATATAAAGCCAATCCATTACATAGGATTATTTAGTTCCAGTTTGAATATAAAGCCAATCCATTACATAGGATTTACTCATTTACAATTCTAATATAAAGTTAATCCGTTAGATGGGATTGCTTGTTTCCAATTCTAAAGTAAAGTCAATCCATTACATGGGATTGCTTATTTACAATTCTAATAGTTTGAAGTGAGAAAACACATGTATAATAATTAGGTATCCTAGAATATGCACAATTCAATTATCACTTAATACATACAATATGGATAAGGAGAGATTCTCAACTTAAATATGTAACTATTTTCCAATTCTATATGAAATCTAGTATACAACTAATTCCAATTAACATACAAAGTAAATATGCAACTAATTATTTAGTTAATATTCATTTACATGCATTCATTTATATTAATCCATTCATCACATCTCAAGCATTTAAGTATAAAACTAAGCTCCAATAGAAGCTTAGTGAAAGTAAAGTAAATGACATAGGTATTACAAACCAATAGTAAACTAAAATGAAAGTAAGAAATTAAAAGCTCACTTGTAGAAAATTTATAAGCTATATATTTATGATAATTTTAAGCGAAAGCATCTAGCTTTTTGCACTTGTTCCAGCTTCACTAGCATCCAAATGCACTTGACCTATCATATTTTAGCATTTTAAATGTGATAGGGCAAAGCCAAGAAATAGAAAATATGATTAGACTAAATAGTTTAAGTATATTTTAGGATTGGGCTAAGCATATTATTATTTAATTGGATATCACTACTAGTTACAACATAAGCATAACATTGGTGCAAAAAGGTAAGCATACAAGAGTGAAAAAAATAAGTAAGAAAAAGGCAAAGTGAGTTAGAATACTCATTTAAATATACATCATATCTTGTAAATAAAATAAGGGTAAAAGCATCCTAAATATGCTAGAAAGAAACTAAAGTGCATATGAAAGTAAATGAAGTAAAGCATGCATATGTTTAAAAGAACTTATGCTAAGTAAAGAAAAGAGAGTGAAGCATTTAAATGTAATCTTAACAAGATTCACTGTAATCTAAGTAAACTGTAAATAAGTAAAGTACATTACTAAAACATAAAAAATGTATAGTATAGAAATTGAAGGAAGATCTTTGACTATTAGTCTAAGATTCACATAGTCTAGAACTATGTAAAGTAACATAGCTAAAAGCTATGATGAGTCTTAACAATCTATAAGATTGAAAAAGATCTCATATGTTAATTGATTAAAGTTATTTTAGAAAGTAATCATTTTGCAGGCAAATACAGAATGAGGCGAGGAGTTAAACACGTCTGTTTAACAAGTAAAGGAAAGCAGGGTGAAAATAAGAAACACTCACATTCACCCTCTGAGAATGTGAGGTCTCCTTATTACTCCTTATTAGACTGCCCTTGGTTGATCCAACAATATAAACCCCTATTGTTTTTAATATGAAAGTCTTATTCATGCACAATATCTTATATAAATGATTCAAATGAATAAGGCTCAAAGCTAAGCAAGCATTCAAGGAAAATTCAATAATTGCAACTAAGTGATATCCAAAGTTATCTAATTTTAATGATCTACTTAATGATTGGAGCTAATTGAACTCCTAATTAACCTTGAGATATTGATCTCAAGTTAATTGTAATTAATAGTAATAATTGGAGTTTAGAAAATAGTAGTTTCATTTCATTTATTATGTTATGAAAAAATAATTTATAAGTATAATCAATCCAAATAGAAGCTAGTTCTATTCTAGTCCTAAACTATAAAATTCAATTATGATAATTAAATCAAGGCTTAAGTGACTAGTAGGAAGAGATTGAGATTAAAAAACATCAAACTTAAGGAATTGTAAGTTAAAGTTTAATCTGCTAAAGTTCACTAGCTAGGTTGTAGCTTGATTATTCTATCAAATCAAGTACTAATCTAGTTAGGTTATAATAAAATGAAAGATTTTAAGTAAATAAGAGATGGGCTTTAAGAACTAAAAATTATAAGTATCCTAGTAATTAAAGTTTTAAGGAAAATCAGTAGGATTCCTAAATTACCCTAAGTGAATTAGGATCCTTATTTTTAGTTCTTAAGGAAATTAAAAGAAGAATTTAAGTGTTAGGATAAATAAACTAAGCTTTAGTCTAATCACTAAAGGCTAGTCCTAGTTAATTCAATAATCTATAATTACAAAGGCATTAAGGCTAACTACTCTTAAAAGATGCAACTAATAGATCTAGGGATTAACTACAATTTATGTTTAAATCAATCCTAGGGTTTCTACCTTAGGGTTGAAAGGTGAATCAAGCAATTTATAATTGATTCACATATCTAGAATAATGAGAACTAAGCTCAACCTAAAAGTAATATAATTTGATATAGGAGATAATAAATGTGACATGTTAGCTATCCTAAGGTTTTATAATACCTAAAACATGCCATCTAGGAAATTAAAATTATCACAATAACACTTAATTAAGAGTCAACAACCTAAAATCACTAGTTGTTGTCCAATGGAAATAATATGCATATATTTGAAATCCTTATTTCATAAGGAAAAAAATGTTACTAAGTATGTCAAATTTGGATAACATTTGAAATTTAGGGTTTTTAGGACTCCTAATCAGGGTTAAAAAGTGATTAAAAAAATTATGGATCAAATGTTACATTTGATTTTATATTATTGTTCCTTATATTTTTGTGAGTGAAATGGACTATTTGATCATTTAATTAAGACATTAACTGATCAAATTGAGTCATACAAAATGATGAAATTTATTTATAATTAATTAATGTATTTTAAATATTGACTAATTAAAATATTTATCAAAATAGAAATTAAATTGCATATTATTGTTCTACGCATTCTTGCGATCGAAATGATATATAATATTGCATATTTTGGTTGTGTATTTTTAAAGTTATGATTATATGAAATTTACATTAAACAAAATTAGTTAAAACTAATTAATATCCATTTAATTAAAATGATCGGCACAAAATTTGAAAACATGGAAAATTGCGGGATATTGAAGTTAATGCGGCAGCTATTTGCAATGATTAAGGCATAGTCAATGGGCCCCACTGCGTTAATTTATGCACTCAATAATGGTGGGCTGCACGCGGGTCGGCTCACGAGTCCGGCCCGCAGTCCACGATTCGCAGGGAACCTGCAGTTGACAAATGAAATCGGGCTGAACATACTCGATCTGAGTCAGAACAAAAGACTCACCTCGATGGGCTCAACCTAGGGCAGCATGTTTCTGCTGACTCAGGCCACCTTACGCCTTGACTCGCATGCCGTTGGAAAGGTATTTGTGAGACCTTTCTAACGACACTAATAACAGAGCCGGTGACCACCCATATCATCAGAAAAGTTCAACCCTAGGACCGACCCTACTGTGTGCTACAAATGGGGATGATAGGTTGCATGACACCGTGGATAACTAGCCGATTGAGCTGGATCGACATCGATCGAGCTCAATCTGACTTCGGTAATCTATCCTACTCAGATTGAAATAAAGATTTGAATAATAGGAAAAGTAATTTCATGCTCAGATAGGAGTAATTAGGGCATACCTTTCTCCTTCTTCTTTGGCACACAACAATATTTAGGGTTAGGGTTAGACCTAGCTTCCTCTTCGACAGCAGCTCTCCTGGCGCCTCTCGAGCACTTAGACAGCCAAAAGGAAGAAAAATTGGAGAAGTTGAGCCAAAGAGGAAAGTCTAAAGGTCGCGGAAGGGACCACCGGTGTAGCCATGCTATGGCCTAGAGCACACGACCGAGCACAGGCGGGAGACGTATAGGATTCCATCTGGACCATCAGATCAGATGTGTGATCCAACAGTCTGATCAGACCCACGCTGGATTGCCTCTGATCTGGATCTTAAACTGATAGATGGCTACGATCAATTTGGATCACAGACCCATGTAATGGGCTGTGCAGCGGATCCCCGTGATCCAAAAAATATAGCCGAAGGAAAGTAAATAAATAATATGTTAAAATACCTTATTTAATTAATTATTATACTAACTTAATTTCTCATATTTAAATAATCAAATGGACTCCAAAAAATCTCAAAAATTCACCCTTATCTAAATGAGGTGTGGGGAACTCAAAAATGCTATCAGATTTTTGATCGAAGGTCAATTTAATTATCTTAATTTTTTGGGTATTTAAAATATTATTAAAATATTCGAGAAAAATTTGACGACTTCCAAAGACTTCCAAAATACCACTCCTAGCTAATTTGGATGTGGTTAATCCAATGGTGGACTCCATTTTATATTCTGAGGTCTAAATAAATTAGACATTCTCAGAATTATCAAAAAACTAGGAAATATTGGAAATTGCTAAATAATCTCTAAATCACACAAAAATCAAAATGGAGACTCCTAATACTATTATTAGACTAATGGAAAAGGATTAGAGTCAATTAGGTCACTAATTGATGGGTAAAATGGTTACACTGTACCCCACTGTACATGCCCAAGCAGATTTCACTTCGATCGAGTTTGATCGAACCCAATCAACAACACAATCACTCTAAATGGGTTTGAAATTTCAATCAGTGCATTTAATTTCAAGTGAAATAGATTTAGCACTCAAAAAGGGAGTACCTAGAGTGAGGAGAAGATTGACTAGTTGCTGGCAATTGGGGGCAATCTAGGGGCTGAACTCAATTGCTGAAGCCTCCATAAGCTGGCAACAGTCTTCTGGGGACTTGAACACCAAATCACACTCACAGTAGTGCTTGGAGATGGAGCTAGATATTCATCGAGGTTAGCTGGATAGCAAGGAAGGAGTAGCCAAGATTCAGGGCGTATTCAGGGCAGTTGAGAGTTTCTCAGTTAGCAATGAGAATCACTTAGGAGTTTTGGAGACCTTTTATATCCTGAGGAGGCTCATGGAAGTCGATTCATAGCTTTCAAGCCTAACCCATAAATGATCACTTAGGAGTTTTGGAGCCCTTTTATATTATAAGGAGGCTCATGTTAGCTGAATAGCAAGGAAGGGGTAGCCGAGGTTCAGGGCATATTCGAGGCAATTGAGAGTTTCTAACTGAGCAAAAAGGATCACTTAGGAGTTTTGGAGCCCTTTTATATACTGAGGAGGTTCATGTAAGTTGATCCATAGCTTTCAGGCCTAACCTAGGAGGTGGCCTCCCGACTATCAGTTTGAGCAGGACCGAGCTGAATTGGCCTAGTGGAGATCCTTTCCTATAATGAAAATAGAGAGTAATGACTTGCTGACATCGAGAGGGAGTGGGGAGCAGTCTGTGACGCAAGTAGTACATGCGAATTTTTCTTATCAGGCATGGAAATTTTGGAGGCGAAGATGAACAGCTCATGGGCTTTAGTTGGCTATCTAATTTATTTTCAAGAACTACGGATGACCCTGATACATAGGCCTGTAACGACTGAACATGGAGGAATTTGGGCTGCCTGTTCCGAGCGGATGGATGGCCCGATGGCGCTACATCGGGTTGCCACATAGAGGCTCCTCAAAAGATTGCCAGATCCCAGGCGTAGCCTACCATTGAAGGTTTCATAATACAATTATTTAAATTATTGATCCTAATTTTGCAATTTCCCCTATTTAAGTTAAATCAAAATTAGGCTTAAATGATCTCCAAAATTTTCTAAAATTTCACCCTCAGCTAATTTGGGTGTGAGAAATTCAAAAATATAATCGAAATTTGATTTGGAGATCAATTTAATTTAGTTAATTTCCAAATCATTAAATTGACTAATTAGCTACTTAATTAAATGTTTTCAATAAATCCCTAATTTCTAGGGTTTAGTCCAAATGGTATTTAGAACTTAGTGGAATAAGGGTTAAGACTTAATCAAACCTAGATTGGGCTTGGTAATAACTTTGGGTTATTACATTGCTCCTTGAGGATGAGATGAACTCAAGCTTCTAAACGTGGTTTTGAGCCTTATCTTGAGTTGTTGGGATTGAGACAAAGTTTGAAGGGGAATAATGGGATATAGTGGTGGCTGGCGGCAGGCATGGGAGGTTACAGGAAGCGGGGTGAGAGGGTGAGATTTTTATGTTTTTTTATGAGAGGGATGTGGGGGTTTTTATATTGGAGGATTGGAGGGGTACCAGTCGGCATGGGGTCACATGCAACGATGGGACGTGAAGGGTGGTGTTAGGTGCCATCCAAAGGTTGCATCTTGCGACTTTTGCATATGGGGGGGGGGGGAGTTAAAAAAAGAAACTTAAATAATTTAATTTCAATTAAAATTTTCATATTTTTTCATCATTAGATTTTTAAAATTATCGAAATTCGACCAAGAGGTACATTTCAACTTGCACAAGAATTTCACAATTTAGAGTTATAATTTATTTTATATAATTTTTGAATAATAAAGCTTCAAAAATTAATTATGATTAATCTAAAATTCCAAATTAATGAAATTTTTTATACAGTATTTTTATAATATTCTTAATCCAATGGTACTAAAATTGTTAAATTTGGATCTGCATTAATTTTCTTAATTTTTTAAATTTTAAATATTTAGAAATTTATTTAGGAGTATTTGTTACTAAGAGTGCTTCCTAACTTTTACATTATGATCACAAGAATATATTTCATCTAACAATATTTTTAGTTTGACCAAATTTTGAAGTCGACTGAGATCCTAATTTTTGTGTCGGATATAGCCCTTAATTTGCCTAGTAATGACTTAAGTTGTTATTATAACAACCCTGATGTTATTACATAGTTTTAGATATCCAAATTAGGTTTCCAAATGATATTTGGAGTAATCCCTAAAAATTTATAATAATTTGGAAGTCATTTGAATTTAACAAATATTTTATTATATTTAACTAATTAAAAAATTAAGAAAATTAAATGACCTATGATTAAAAACCTGACTTCACTTTTTAGTTTCTCACCCCCAAATTAGGTAGGGGTGAATTTTAGGAATTTTTGGAAGCTCATTTGGTTATTTAATTTTGTTTAATTAAAAGCAATTAATTATTAAATAATTAAATTAATTAATTATAATTATAACAGTAGATCCAACAGTCATCAACCGTTCACCCTTCGGACAGCAAAGGATCCACTGTGTGGATTAAGCACCGAACAGCGGGATCCTCCAATCCAAGCTATCACATCTTTTCGCATGAGCAATCTGACCACTGAAAATCCACTCGCTAAGCCCAATCAGATCTGGCTATTGGATCAAGCCATCGATCCAATGGTCAGAACATGACATTGATCCAATGGTACTATTCCCTATTGTGTTCTTCTGAGCTGGCCATGAACACGAATGGAGCAGGCCTCCGTGCTACAGCCGCGCTGGCTACTTCCTTTCAGCTGCAGGTAACCCTTGCAATACCATTCGAACCATAAGACCTTCTCGCATTGTTTAGTAGAGCCAATTGGAGCTGGGAGTAGAGGAGCTGCCATCTAGAGCTCACTGATTGTTCGTTGTCATAGTGAAAATTACACCATTTTAATATCTTTGGAATCATATTGATCCTTTCCTTCATGTTCAATATTGCATTGATAGAACTTAAGGGTCATTTTGTAGGTTCAATTTGACCCTATCAATCTTGTTGAACTCACAATGGGTAGGGCATATACAATACCCAATAGAGCCTGAGCCATCAGTGAGCTCAGTTCGTAATCCTAGCAGGTTAGGCTGATGGGAGTGGTTTCTTTAGGTAGGTATAGTTGTGAGGAATAATAGGGATTTTGTCACTGGTGCTGAGGCTCACCATGGGGGTTGGAATTTGATCCCATAGTGAACCCTAACCCTATAATTAGGGTAGCTAGATTAGCACGTTAGGGTAAGAATGGATAGTGTTTTTATGGAAAGATGGAAGGTCTTGGAGAGAGCTTCATTTCAAGGTGTGATGTGCGTGCTAAGGAGCTCGGAGCTGAGTGAATGATGATGCCCTAGGTTTTTCTTCTTGGCATCCCAATGAATAAAGGAAGATGAATAGTACCGGGTGGGTCAGCCCCGACACGTGCGACACTGTCTATCAAACCTATGCACGCGGTCGGCCCACATGCGTGCAGTGGCTGCGGGTTCGTATAGAAGGATGTCATGCATATGGGCAAGAGCTAAAGAATAAAATATCATTAAATTATTTTAATATATTTAATAAAAATTAAATTAATTCATTTACTTTTAAAATATAAATCCAAATATAATGAAATTTATACCAAAATGATGAAAATAATGTATAGAATATTAATATAAAGTTTAATTGCAACTATAACAGCTAATCTTATTAATCACCTCATAATTATCATTAAGTGTAATTAAGGCCTAATTATGCCCTTTGAAGTTCAATTTGACCATGCTTACAGTCATTGTATTCATTATACTATAGGGAAGCTATAGTCATTAATTAAATGCCATTTGGACTTCAATTTGAAAATATGAGTTTTTGACACTTGATTAATTGAATAATAAATTATTATAATTAGGATTTTCCCTATTTAGGCTTCCTAAATCCTAGGACATCTTAGGGTGCCTTAGCTTATGATATACTTCAACATTAGATGATGAATTGGATAGGAAAACAACTAGATTTTCCTAGTACTAGTGAACTTAGATTGAATCCTAACTATTAGGGGAGAGAAGTCATAAGAGAATTTCCATGCCTTGATCTTGTGAACTATTTAGAATAGTAGTGAGTAAACATTAGTGTAGTAAATGTGGCTAGGAAAGAATCCTAAGATTATAGGATTGAACTATTTTAGGAGGATTAGTGTGATGCTCATTCTAGTTTAATTAGTGGTTAGACTCCTTTTGAACTTACTAAGTTATTTAAGTAACCTAGTGTGACCTTCCTAGTGTAGAATAATCTGCCATATCATATTAAGTGTAATGCTTAGAATCAATAAGGATGAAATATTAGTAAGACTCAAAACTTGTAAGGAGTATCTAATAAAATTTAGTTATAGTAATACAAAGACTTGTAACTTTAGGATTAAAAAAATAAACTTGATGTTTAGATTAGTAAATTAATGTGAGATAGATCTAGATAACTGTAACTTAAGTAATCCCATCCCTTAAGCCTTGCCACATTAGACTAGTAGCCATGTAAAACCATTATGTCTAAGGATAGATTATAATTGACATACTAGCGGCATATCTAAGGATAAGACAACCTAAGTTATTAGATAAAAGAACTTTTTAAGTGTAGGACATTAAGATGATTAGTGAAAATAGGAAGATTAGAGAGAGTAATGTTAGCCTAGAAGTTTGAACAGTGTAGTTATAGAAAATCTATAACCTAAGTAGTGAAACTAATTATATATAAGTTAAGTTGTTATATCATTGTCTAGAGTAGAAGTAAATTAGATAGCTTAGATAATTGTAGTACTAGAATTAGGATAGGATCTTTTTAATTGTAAAATTGCAACTATATTACAAATTATTTTGTTATTTAAATATGACCATAATCAAATAATTATTTTCAAACTTCATTAATATATATATATATATACATTATGTATTAATTAACTGAAACATTTGATGAATTTTTAAGTTAATTAAGGGGATTGATTAGCTCCAATTAGAGGATAGATAACTAAAATAGATAATAATGGATATCACATGGCTTACAATTAGATTTGAAATACTTGAATATTGCAATGCATTGAGACTAAATACTTGAAAACATTTATTAAGATAATATGAATAAATTAAACATTTAATATTATACATAGGGGTTTCAAGTGGTGAACTATTAAGCAAGGGTAGGCTATAGAGTGAGCTAGAGGCCACACATATGCTAGAGGGGGAGCGTGGTGTTACTAGGAAACCATGCTTTACTTGGTTAAGCAGATGTGCATAACTCCTCATTTGTTCTAAAATTTTGCCTGTAAAATAAAATACATATTTAATTCAAGATAAATAAATAACATTGATAATTTATAGTCTTTATGATGTATTTACAGTTTATTCAGTCATGGAGTTTGAGATCTCCTTACTCTCATATACTATAGTATACTTGTATTTACAATTCTTTTACTTAAATTTATATAGTGTATTAACTTTATATTTCTATTTTTTTACACTGCTTTGCTTACTTAGCATATGTCATGTTGTACATATTTCTATTATTTTGTTGCACAATTGTGTGTATAGTTGTACCTATTCTTTTTGTTTACATATTTGATGTAGATTGTGATCAGCTTTTCTCATTTACTGCATTTACACTTTTTACTTAATACCTTATAGTTATTTATTTATTTTCCTTTTTACTGCATTGTGCTTTGTTTTTAAAACTATAAATGGCTAATGTGAAATCCACTAAATTAAAATGATTTAGTTGCCATAGAATGTACTTAGACTCTTTAACTTTAATCACATATTTTTTTTCTTTTATTGGCTGTGCCCTATCTTAATAAAACTAAATATGGTTGTTCAAGAGCTTCGAGTGGATCTTGAACTTGAGGTAGATCGACTATAGTATAGGTAGCTTGAAGACCCTTTCCTTTTTCTATCTTTTACTTTATTTTCCCATGAGAACAAGTGTTATTACGTCATAAATGTTTGCATAACTTTAATTAACCTCTAGATGTTTTACTTTATTGTTCAATGTTGTGTTTTTCTTTCTTTTCTTGATGGTTGGAATGGTATATATTTATATAGTTTATGCATCTAATTCTCCACTTTATAGACTTTTGGCTCCCCATAGTGCTTAATAGTGGGTTCAGACTTACAAATATAGTACTAAGTACTATAGTAACACATAGTGTTAGATTAGATTATCTAATCTAGCAATAGAGTTATTACAGTAGGTATTAGAGCAGGTCTAAAGAGAGGAAAATTAGAGGTATGAACAAATACCCTTCAAATCATATAGAAAACCACATAAAAGTAAAGTCTTTGCATCGATAATTTAGGATAGCAAACACACTCTTGCAATAGATCAATAGTTTAATAGACATTGAGTAATGTATATTAGTTAGACTATCACTTTAGGTCATTCTATCCAATTCCCTTATCTTCTTCTAAACCATCTTTTGTTAAAATTTCTCTAGTAAGATGGATCCCGAACCCAACACTCCTTTTATTTCTATTGAGAAAGCAGCAGACTCCAGCTCTTCTTCAACATCAACAAAAATTAAGACCTTGATGGAGATGATAAAGATCCTGATGGAATTGCAGACTCATGTAGCTCAAAGAGCTCTCAATCAACATAATCCCCAATTCATCCATGTAAATCCTCAAACAGCATCAAGCTCAGTTATTGATGAATTTCTTCACGTTTTTCTTTAATTTAATCCCTCAACCTTCAATGGATCTAATTCTCCCATTGAAGCATCCAATTGGTTGAAGATTATAGAGAAGGACTTGCCAAGTATTAAATGCCCAGGAAGCAAAGTTATTCACTTGACTACCCACATGTTTGTTGATAAAGTCGAATACTAGTGGGATAATGAGCTAAAATCCCATTTTGTGGAAATAGACATTGACGAACTTTCTTGGGATGAAGAAGTCTTCTGAGAAGAGTTTATTCCACCCTCCGCTTAGTTGATTATAGAAGATGACTTGATTCAACTAACTCAAAGAGATAAGATAGTCCTAGCCTATGAAATGGAATTTAGAAATCCATCAAGATTTGCTCCAGGCTTGGTGCAAACTGAAGAAGCTAGGTGCAGTCATTTCCTCAAAGGACTAAGAGACTCAATTAACAATCATCTTGTATCCCATCACCATGATAATTTTGCAAAGTTGTTGGAGGGTGCAAGATTAATAGAACAACATCAAGTGCAAAAAAGGTAGAGGAAGAGATCCTTATCCTCCTTAGAAAATTCTGAAGAAGCCCAGAATAATAAGACCCCATCAACTCAAGTTTACCAAATGACTCAGCAATCATCGTAGCAGGTGAAGCAAGCACCCAAGTGTTTAAAACCTCATCCTTATGGTTAGTGTTATCATCAAGGGAACAAGTGTTATACCTGCAAAAAGCCAGGACATAGGTTTTGGGAATGTCGAGCCCATTGGACGGTGGATAAGGTAAGGATCAACCATCCTCCATCAGTCCAAAATCTAGTTCCTATTAGATCTCAAGCTCCATCTCTTGCATTCATGCCTCCCCAATGATATAATTAGTTTTGTTTCCAAGGAGTAATCAGTAAGGAAAAGCAAGCAATCCACTTGCTGCACTGCCAAGAGTGTATGCTATAACTCCCATTATTACTAATGAAGACAATGAGGCTGCATCAGGTAATTTTTTGCAAATTTTAATCTCTTAAAGTTTTGTTTATTTTCATTCTAGCTTATTGTAATCTTATTTTATCATTTTGGAGTTTGAAGAAGTAAGATAGTTTATTAATTAGGAGTAAGATAATAGCTTGTTAATTTTTTATTTAGGTTAGCAGATAGAAACCCACCCTAGCCTCTAAGTGCTTAAGATCCTAAGTTAAGAAACTTTAACACTATATTTGGAGTTCAACCTCTTGACTCCTAATCTTGATAGATTATATCAAGATTGGTTAGTATAGTAAATTAGGATAGTTTATTTATACCATTTAACCTCATTAGGTGACACTGATTGATTTAAGTTATAACTTATTGAGTTCTAATATTTTGATCTTTATAGGACTGTAAATATAAGATTATACTAGATAGTAAAATCTTATGGATCCTAAGCTTGTGAATTCTCAGTACAGTTAGAATGATTTAAATTAGAGCAATTTTATAACAAATAATAGAGAATTGAACAACAAATATGAAATCTATAAATTTGGCTACAGATGATCTTACATAAATTACATTTGTATATATTCCTTCGATATTTTTGGGTAGCTTAATCAACTTTATTTTTGATATCAGAGACAATTTTATCTGATATAACCTTATAGTTAATTAATCATTAGGGGATGAGGATGACACCTGTTTTAAGAGGGGAAGTCTGTGACAATCTCGATATTGTTACTTAGTCTTAGACTTCCAAATTAGGTTGAAACCATTGCCATTAGTCTCGAAATGAAGTTTAGAGCAATCTCTAAATATTTAATGCAATTTGGAAGTTGTTTGAATTTATCAAATATTTTAATTATTTAATTAACTAGAAAATTAAGAAAATTAAATTGACCTCTAATTAAAAATACAATTTATTTTTTGAGTTCCTCACCCTCAAATTAGATAGAGGTGAATTTTTAGGATTTTTCAAAGCCATTTAGTTTCATAATTTTGATTAATTAAAACTATTAATTTTTAAATAATTAAATTAATTAATTATAATTATATATAGTGAATCCAAAGGTTATTAACTGTTCACCCTTCGAATAGCGGAGGATCCACTATGTGGATCGAGCACTAAATAGTGGAATCATTCGATCAAAGCCATCGTGTCTTTCGCATGAGCGATCTGATGGCAGAAAATCCACATGCTAAGCCCAATTAGTTTTGAATGTTGGATCGAGTGATAAAGTACTCTTCCTTGTCACGCTCCTCTGAGCTGGCCATGACCGCGAATGGAGTAGGCCTCCATGCTATGGCCATGCCAACTCCTGCCTTCTAGCCGCAATTAACCTCATCCGTGATACCATTCGAATCCTAAGATCTTCCAGCATCATTTGGTAAAGCTAATTGGAGTTAGGAGTAGCAAAACCACATTATAGAGATCACCAATTATTCTTTGTCACAATGAAAGGTACGCTATTTTAGCATCTTTAGAATCACGTTTATCCTTTCCTTCATGTTAGATATTTCATTGTTAGAGCTTAGTATTATCTAATAGGGTCAATTTGAGCCTATCGATCCTATTGAGCTCACTATAGCTTGGGAATATACAACGCCCAGTAGTGCTCGGGCCACCGGTGAGCTCAGTTCACAGTCCTAACTGGTTTGGTCGATGGGAGTGCTTCTTTTAGGTAGGTATTAGTTACAAGGGATAATCTAGACTTGGTCGCTAGTGCTAAGGTTCACTGTGGGTGTTAGAATTTGGCCCCACAATGAACCCTAACCCTAGAATTTGGGTAGCTAAATTTGGACATTATTGCAAGAAAAGTATAGGGGTTTTAGGTTCAAATGTAAGGCCTTGATGAGAGCTTCATTTTGAGGTACGACATTGTTCCGAGGAGCTCGAAGATGCTAGAATGGTGATACCCTAAGTTTTTGAAAAATTGAAGAGTGCTTAAACTCTAACATGCAGTTCATCCAAGTTATTGCATAACTTCTCTTCTTATAATTTCATGCCATAGTTGAGCTATTTTACTATTCATTTTATCAACAAGAGATTTAGCTTTTCTAATTGAATAAATAAAATTGTTAAATCCTATCTAAGTGCTCTAGATGAACTCACTAGAGTTCAATCTCAGCACATAGATATCGCTGTGATCTTTTCCTGTGTGAGAATTGCCCTTACGTCAAAGTGATAAAATTCACATTTTAATATCATGATCACTTGGTCTTGATACCATTTATGGCTCACACGCTGCTACTCTTAATTTAACTATAGAAATGTGTTTTGTAGCTAAATTAGCCTATGCCACATCACTGAATGCTTAACGCGCTTGAATATCTCGCATAAATTAAGAGTGAGCTATGAAACTCTATAGAAGGATCTTGGCTCACATGCATCAAGTTCAAACATTAACTTGGAGTTGGCAATGGCCTACATGAATAATGTCACCTCATCCACTGCTTAACATGCCTCATCAAAGTGTTATGGATTGAGCTATGGAGCTCAGAGATTATTTATAATTTTCTCATGGCTCAAATGATCAAGCTTTTATCCAAAAGTTATGCACAAGATGTTTCGCATAGTGAATGATGTCACTTTCATTCATGGTGTCAACACTAAAAAATGCACAACTTTTTGACAATGCGATCATCAAGCTCAACGAGGTTTCCATTGAAGATAATTAGTTTTAATTAACATTCTAAAACATGCATCACTTTACAACTCATTCCATTTGATATTACATAAAAATCTCTTAGCTCAAATAAATGTTTCATTAATAAGAAGAGATCTTATATGCACAAGTACTAAAATTCGCTACATGTTCTTGCCATACCCTCCCCAAAGGGAGGTTTAGGCTGCCATTACAATGGATACAAAAAGAAAGTTATTGGAAATGTTGAGCACATGCATTGCTCTTATAAGGAATAAGAATACGATATGCAGGAACAACCATAGGCGTTCTCTTCGATTTCTCTTCTTTTAAATATCCTTCTTCTCCCTTTCTCTCTATATAATGCTTTATATTTTGAATACTGAATGATAATTGTTAGTATAAGTAAATTCTACTAATGGAAAATTACCATCTCAACAACCTCCAAAATCTAAACTATAGAGATTGAGTAAATCTTCAAGGATCTGATATACCCTTTTAGTTTGCCCATTAATTTGGGGACAAAAAGTTATCCTCATGCATAATTTCAAACTTAAATCTACATGAATAATGCACCATAACTTATATATAAAATGACTATCTTAATCTGATACTATTATTTTAGGTATTCATTGTAATCTTATGATTTCACTCAAATATATAATTGCTAACTTCTTAATTGTATCTGCAAATAAATATGAATAAATATGATAACTTAATAAGAAGATTTGATATTACATAAACATAATTATTTTGATATTCATTTATGTAAATCCTATTACAAAATTCATATGAATATTTTTTCTAGTGAAAACTGATTAAAAGAACTTTGATAGCTTTTAATTGACTATTTTCAATTTTAGTTTAATAATGTTAATTGATATAAATTATACTTTCTACTCAGCACATCAACTACTATTACAACTCTAATAGATGGTATTGAAAATCATTTATATGTTCTAACCATCAACTATTATGTTGGTTTATTTTTTTTGAGTGAATATATACTTTAAACTTTGATAATCAGTGTAGATTGCTCATTAGACTCCGTATAAAGAGTGCCTCCTGTGAACTTTAAATCTATATTCAAGAATGAGCTTTTGTATCTAAGGGTTATTTAAGAAAATTTACATTCTAAATGATTCCTTAAATGCCCAAAAGCAATATGCTGAAATAATAGCTTGATTATTCCCAAAACTTATATATTATATATATAATCAAAGCGTAATTTTTGTATAACGCTACCTTCCAATTTAAGGTTTTTTTGTATTGTTCGACTGTGTCATGAGGATGACATTATAGCTTTGTGTCATCTCTGGCCAGGTTGAAAATGGGGGCGAGGATTGAGGGATTAACTCCATAATTATATAAAATTTCTATGGTTAACATTAACTATTATATTTTGATGGCTATTGATTAGGCATTATACATAAATTAAAAACTATTAAATCTACATTAAAGTTTTTTAAACTATTGGATTTGGGCACTAAAGTCTTAACAATTTCATATTTTGATGATGACAATCATCAAAAGATAAATTTAAAGTATTAATAATTTTTGTTTAGATTAGCAGTTTTTTAGGAACTTAGCATATTCACGAAAGTGGCCCTTAGATAAGAATACACAATAATTATGAAACCACTCATTTAGTAGCTAAATTAAGAATAATTTTGGTTTCTGTTTTAATTTTTGTCACTGTAATTTAGATATAAGTTTTTTGGAATGTAAAATAGCTAAGCTTTGAGATTAAGCTAAAGAGAACACACAATAGTTTAAATAAAAATTACTTTAATATGGCTACACATCCAAATACCTAGTTTGCACACTCTTGTGGTTAAGACCCAGATGCATATATACAATGCATCGAACTTGTTTTCATGATGGGATTAATGTGACAAGAAAAATTGGTTGATATATAATATTATTATACGACTAGACACGTGTATGCATGCTTAAGCGCATCTCCAAATTTCCCAAAATATGACCATAGCCATATTTTGAACCTATATCTCACCACTATATATAGGAACCCCAGGCCATCATCAAATTAATCTTCCAAATAGTCTAAGGCTACATTAAGTAACATTTAACAAAACCTTAGGTTCTTTTTTCAGCTATTTAGGATTAATCCGACCCAATTAAACCCCACATTTATGATTCCTTAAGAATCTCAAATAAAAAACTTTATTTTTTATTGACTATTCAATAAGAATTGAAGAAGGCTACATTTTATTATTTTTACATGTCTTATTCATTATAATTGCCCATTATTTAGAAACTTTCATATAAAGTTGAATGGGTTTACATGGCTATGTGCCACCTTACTTATATGCTCTAGGACTTCCTCTAATATCAACTATAACAACCCATTGTCAAATTATTGGATAATTAATATAGATAGTATAATAAATTAAAAATTCACTCACATTTCATTCGATGCATACAAGTTAAATGAAACATAGCATCTATTCATTCATATTATTTAACTATCTTGATTATAGTCTATAAAATACCATACACAACATTTAAACTTATGCATGGATTTTTAAATAAAAATAACATAAAGATGAATTTTGTTATAATAAAATGATTAGAATTACTATCTTAACGAATTTCTCATTCAACCTTTTCCTGCTTGTGCCGGACACATGTAAGGTGCCAAGGAATTTAAAAGCAATTAGAACGATCAGCGTGCAGAAACAAAATATGCAGTGTGCAGAAAAAAAGAAATATATAAAGTGTATTTAAGATAAGATTGTGCAGGGAAAATAGAAATTAATCATTTAAGAAAATGTACAACAATATTGAAAAGCTAAATTTTATTCATACAATATAAAATGTTTGGCTGCATAAAATAATTTAACATTTCAGCAATAATTCAACTATTTGCTCTAAAGATCCTGTAAAATATGTGTCACATGCAAATATATATATATACACTACAGAAGCTTGAAAATCTTGTTGATAAGAAAATAAAGATACAAAGGGGGTTGGGAGGTTACAAAGCTCCTAAAACTAAGAGTTTGAAACCAACTCTAATAGAAAGGATCTAAAGTATAACCTAAGAGGTCCTTTCAAAATGAAAAATCAATCTAAATAAAACATACAAAAATTGTGAAACTAAAAATTACAAGGATGTGAAAGTAGCCTAGAATGACAGACAACAACTATGCAAAAGTGAAGCAACTACATCTTGTAGAAAACTAAATCTCATAAAAAGACAAGCACAAAACCATCAACAACATCTGCTAGAGCACCAGTAGAGGAATACAATTTTCCATCAACTAAGACTAAACAAAAACAACCATTCTTACACTAAGAAGGCCATGAACCATTGCTAGCAGCAACAAACAAAAATTAAACACCAACAACTCCTTAATTCAAAAAGCAGCAAAATGCCTAATAGCTCAATATGAAAACAAACTTAGGGAGGTTTAAAATTAAAAATCAAGTCATTGATTTCTTTTCATTCAAATTTCCCCAATCACATATTTTTGCATTATAGATAATGATAGTAGAATACACATTCGTAAGGATGGATTTAATGATCTGAGATGAACAAATTGGAATATTATAATATTTTGATTTCTTACGAGCATTCCATATGTGCCAAAGAGTATAAGCATAAAAAAGGTATCCATATGAAGATTTTTTGATGTTAGATTAGTGTCGGGCCACCATTCCATTAAATAAGGAATACAACTGTAATTGGTCAGATTTGTGTTTAAAGCTAGAGTGTTCCAAGCCGTGAGGTTGAAAATTTTCAATGAAAACATGATTGAGAGTTTCTATTTCAAACCAACATTGACATTTCGAGGCAAGATGATAGCCAATAAATTGATGTTTTTTATCAACACTATTAAATTTATTGTAAATCCTCCAAAGGAAAACATTGATAAGCATGGGGATATATTTATGCCATAACTATTAGGGGAATGTAAGAGAGGTATGGGGGCAACAAATGCTCCAAATCTTAGACAAATTTATCTTTTTATGCTCATAAATCTTGGAGTTATCTAGTTTGACCTACGAGAGGGAAGGACCGAGGGAAAGAATGTGTTAGTTGATTCAGTAAGAAGAATTTTTGGAATGATAGAAGAGTCCCAACTATTAGAATTAGTGAAGAATTTGCTTAACATTAACTTAGGGAGAGACACATTATTATGCATATTTCCTAACACTTCCAAGAAGAGATGGGAAAAGCTTTATGACGGGAGTTAAGAAATCTCAGCCCAAGTCTGAATTCACTTATAAGATGAGAAATTTGATTCCAAGAACACCAAATGATTTTTGATCCCTTACTATGAACCCATAACAACTTATTAAATGAGATCCTATATTTCTTAATGATATGACCAGTTGAAGAAGTAACATCAAGCCAATACAGTGGGATATGTTGGTAAATTAAATCTAAACACAACTGAGAACACATTCTACAGCGAAGTGGTTTGATGAGTATACTAGATTGAGGACCGGGGTTGCATTGACGGTTACCAAGCAAATTCAAAATCACAAAAACACAAGTAGAAAATTGCACAACACATGCATGCAAGGTAAGCACAACATACAAAACATCCAAACACAACGAATAATGTGGAAAACCCAAGTACGGGAAAGCTACGGAGCCAAACCACAGAAAATATCACTATAAAAACTTGAAAATTATAGAGTTACAAAGAGCTTATCCTTTAACTGAAAACACACAAACTCTTACTCTAATATGTAGAGGAGAGAAAGTAGCCACAACCTGGAGTGTCTTTTCCAACATGCAAGATGTTTCTTGTACTATATCTTCCTTAGAGCTTCACCTTGGTATCTCCTCCTCACAACAGCCTTGGCCTCCCAACTGAGAATGTTAATATTTTAAACTCTTTCTTACTTATTTGCTTAAGTACCCAGCTCATTTCGAACCCTAAAAGTTTTAAAATGCCCCCCAATATACTTTGGGCATAACCTGAACTGGAGCAGAAATCTACCAAGCGATATGGCGCTCGGTAGCATCTGCCTTTCAAATTGCTTGCTACTGCCCACCTTTTGAATTGCCTGCCGTTGCGGCACATGGTAACACCCATATTTTAAGTTGCATGCCGCTGTGGTGTGCGATAGCGCCCATATTTTGAATTGCCTATTGCTGTAGCATACGGTGGCACCTGCCTTTTGAATTGCCTGCCGTTACAGCGCGTGGTAGCGCCTGCCTTTCAAATTGTCTGCGACTTGGGATGGACCTGGTGCGGTGCACTGTAGCGCTTGTGTTATTGCAAAACTTGACTCTTTATTCTGAATTGCCTCGGAACCTCTTGGAAGCTCACCAGAGCACCATTAGCATCTCCATGATAGACTAAATAGTCTATACAACACAATAATCTCCCACTTGGAGACCTTTAGAAAATCACCCCCTCCTCTTCCATCTTTAATTCTTTATTATTTTCCTCTATTCTTGTCAAGTACATGGTGTGGCTCACCTCCACTCTATTTTCATGTACCAAGGCTAACTGAAGCTGCACAAAGCTTCAGTTTCTTTGCTGTTACTACTTTTGTAATCATATTAGCTGTATTCTTAAAAGTATGGATCTTCTCCAAATCGAGCTGCCCTTATTCTAATAGTGTCCAGATGAAATAGTAACGGAGTTGAATGTTCATTTTCATGGAATGAACTGCAGCATTATTTGCTTGGTTAATAGTGCTCATACTATCACTATAGAGCTTCACATCCTCCTGATACTTGCTCAATTCCACCATAAAACTCTTCAAACTGATCATTTCCTTACTTTCCTCCGTAATGGTAATGTATTCCACCTTCGTGGTTGATAGTAATCTAACTCACCACTATATTTCCCAATGTATACACATAACTTGTAGTACTTCTCAAGATCTGAGTCTACATAGCCTTATAAAATATAGTCAATTCTTCCAAAGCATAAACCTTTTCCCACTGTACCTTTTAGATATCTTAAGATCCACTTGATTGCATCCCAATGATGCTTCCCTGGGTTTCCTATAAATATGCTAACCACTCCCACTGCATGGGCAATATTTGGTCTCATGTAGATCATCGCGTACATCAAGCTCCCAACTACTGAAGCATAGGGAACCTTCAGCATATGCTCCTTTTCTTCTTTAGACTTTGGCATCTGCTCCTTTGATAAGTTAAAGTGACTTGCTAAAGGAGTGCCCACTAGCTTTGCCTCATTCATATTAAATCATTTCAGCACCTTTTCAACATATTTTTCTGCTACAGCTTCAGGATTCCTACACTTCTTACCTTATTGATTTTTATTCTAAGAATCTGCTTGGTCGTCCCCAAGTCTTTCATATCAAACTCTTTTGACATAAGCATTTTTCAGCATCCTTATCTCATCCAAGTTCGATCCTGTGATCAACATACCCTCCACATACAGCAATAGAATGATTCAATGAGTTACACTATTTTATGTAAAATCAATGAGTTACCTTTTGTAACAATCCTAGGTTGTTACCATAGCTAAAACTAGATTAATTAAGCAAAACCAAGATTTGATTTTGATTCCATTGGATTCAATAGGTCATTTAAACCTAAACCTAGAAGTTTTAAATCAATTGGAGCTAAATTGGAGAATTTGGTATTTTTGGCTATTTTTAAGCCCTGAAAAATACCTAAATTATTTTGATCTCTAAATTGAAATCTGATTTCATTTTTAAATTCCTCACACCCAAATTAGCTAAGGGTGAATTTTTGGGAATTTTTGGAGCTCATTTGGCCCTAAATTGAAATTGAATAATTTTTGAATAATTTAAATATTATTTAAATGATTTTAATTAATTAAATTAAATTATTTTAATAAAAATATTTCGGTGGGATTTTCTGTCGGGACCATGGCAGATCCGCTGTGGGGTCCCGACAGCGGCGCATAGTAATGAGTCACCCGATGCGCTAGCGCGCATCTCAGCGCCGGATCCAAGGGCTCGCGTAGCTCCGTCCCGTGATCGAATCTCAGACGCACGATCAACATCTGGGATCCAACGCCTCGAATTTAATCCGTGCGGCCATTACCTGGGATCTTCATCAGGCCATCCATCCCCAACGACTTCGCGCATCAGATGGCTCCCGATCTCCCGGTCGCTGTTCACCTTCGTCTTCGCAGAGATTCGGCCGACAGCAGAAATTCGCCACGTCGACATTGTCTGCCACTCTCCTGCCAGGTCATCCAAAGCTGTTAGCACCCTCCAGTTTATGGCCGAGCCTATCGAGGCAATCCAGAGGGTGGGATCACCCCCATTTTGGGCTGGCTGGAGGAGCCTCTGGTCCGAGCCCGAGGCTTTGGCCCAGCTTTGGAATCCATTCCTAGGATCTATCCTTGCCTATAAGTACCTCCCAAGAATCACAGTGAGCTCCTTTGCTCACTATGATCCTTGTGCTAGACGGCTAAAGTTCTGGAACTCTCGGCAAACCAGACGATGGGACCTGCTGCAGCTGCTGATAGAGGGTGAGGTCTGGAGTTCAGACCCCCTTGCAGAGCTTCTGGAACCTCTAAGTGCCTTCGAGACGGCCTGCATTGCCTCCTTCTCCGCGAGTCTTCGAGCTGAGGTACAGCCTTCTTCCCTCCTCTCTGTTGAGCTGGATTCAGCTCGATCCGCTTCTTCGCAAGCCTTAAGTGCTGAGTAGGATCGTACCTGAGCTCCCCGTGAGCAATCGAGTCGAAAGACGTGGCCTGGCAGTGACCCAGATGATGAATTCGTCGTCTGTGCACACCGCCAGATGAGATTCCTGGTTCGCCAAAAGAATTGGCGTTCCAGTTGGAATTGATTGTCCATTCGGCCCTAGGCATGTCTGGACAATAATTACGAGCTGATATCGCGGGTTGAGCCCGATCAGTTCGATCGATTCGACTGGAATCGACTGAACCAGTCGCAGGTTGAAACGACAGAAAACACCGAGTAGCACCCCGACGATCTAGACCACCTCAGGATCTCTCGTTGCGCCCTATCGCTCCCTCTTCGATCCCTGAACGTGTAGGGATCGAGATATCGGCAGCTCGTGGACTCTGCGAGGAGAATTATCTCCTCATAGGTGCGCCAGCTGAGCGGTTTCGGCCGAATAAGCATCCCGTGATCCGGACCTTCCCAGTTAGGGCTTCGTGGTTTGATCGAAGCGTCTAAGGCCAAGGGACGTGCAGCCATCGAGATCAGGGCCTGGCATGGCCTGTGCGCGGTGAATTAGGTGACGGAAGGTAACCCTAGGGTTCGGGCTGCGAGCGCTCGCGGGAGGAAGAAGACGGTGATTTTGGGCCGGGCCGAGCCCCGACCCGCGCGGTTTGGAATTTGGGCCGCGGTTAATTAAATGATTATTGGAATGTATTTTTAATGGCTGTGATTTAATTTAATTAAAACCTAAAGTTTTGATTTAAATAAAAATATAGATTAAATTAATTAAATAACTTTAGTTATATAAATCCAAATGATATGATCCAATATACCATTTGAATCAGAAAAATTCAAGGAATCTGAATATAAAATAAAATCTCAGATCCAATAGTTGGATTTGAAAATATTTGCCAAACCTTCTATGTTCTTAAATAAATCATATAAAATCATCTAATTATCCAATTTTTGAGATTAAGGGCTCTAATTGCTCCTTGTACCCTAAGGAACAATTCTAGACCCTTAAAATTAAGTTTTGGATAATTAATTTTCTTAATCACTCCTTAATCACCCTAATCAAGGATTAGTAAATTAAACCCTAATTAAGCCTCTGATTTTGGGTCGAGATGGTTCCTAATATCATATTAGACCTACTATAACCTAAGTATAAGGTTTGATTGCCCTAAAGTGCCCTAATTTCACTAATCACCCTAAGTGGCTTAATTAAGTGATTAGTGCTAATTAAGACTATTTAGGTCATCAAAACCTAAATTAATGGTGTTTCCCACTTCATTAAGTAATATGAAACACATTAGAATAGTCTGGAATAATTTGGATAATTAAACCCTTAAACCCCAATTTTAGCCTTAAGAAGGGCATTTTGGTCATTTTGACCAAAGTATGATTTAATGTTCCTTAAGGATTGAAAATTTCAGTAAATCACTACAATGTAGGGTGGAAATGTTTCTCTGAAATCCTAGAACAATAATAATCACCAATCCATGAAATCTTCATTAGTCCTTAATAAAGATACTTAAATCTTAAGTTTTACTTATAAAGATCATATGGCATAAAACCTTAAAATCTAGTAATTGAAAAAGTCAATTATCTCACTAATAAGTTCAGTTAAGATAACTTAAGAATTAAGTGCTAAAAGAAAAGTAATTGGAAATGTCTAAGTAAAATCTTAGCTTAAGGTCTAAAGTGATCAAAACTCAGACCCTTAGATTTAAGTGACCTAAGAAGGTCAAAATGGGTTCAAAGTTAATCTAATGCTTGAAATAAGCTCCTTATAGTAAATCATGAAATTAGATTCTAAAGAAAATCACAAATGGAAACTTTTAAGTCAAAACTCTAATTATAAGTCTAAAGTGATCAAACTTCAGATCTTTAGATCTTAGATCTTAGACTTAGATCTTCAATTTGAATCAAACCACCTCCAATTGAAATTCTTTAATGATTGATTGTTTAATCTTTTGAAACCTTCCATGTGGGTATAGGATGATTCCATCAATAAGATAATGAAATTATCTTAAAGATTGAATATAGATCTTAGATTCTCAAGTTCTTAATTGATTATTTTATCTTATAATTAGTAGAATAGCCTTTCACTAAGATCTTAGTTCCTAAATCTTTCAACTTATAGGATTCTTTACCTTTAAATTGGGTTTAAATGAGAAACCTAGATCCTATTTAGAATATCACCTTGGATTTGGAATTTGAACTCAACATAGGGTTTAAGTTCTAAATTCTTAAATCTTGATTTATTTGATCAAGACTTGGGTAAGAGAGTAAAATATTCATAAAATTAGGTCGTTGATTTGCTTAATTAAACTATATAGTCGTCACATGATTTTTTGGATTAGAACTGGTTAAGTTATAATATTTGACTTTAAGGACGTAAATCTGAGATTCTACTCGATAGCTGGATATTGGAGATCCTAAGCTTGTACCTTCTCAGAGTAGTTAGATTTGGTAATTAGACAACAATAGATATCACATAAGTCTAGATTGAGTCTCTTGCTTACTTTGACTAGATTGCTTTGCATACCTTGGATTTTGAGTTTTAGCCCGTGAGCATAATAGGAAAAACTTAGGATGATGCATCCTAAGCTAGCATTGAAATTTCATATCATTCAGTTTTGTTTTGCTTACAGTTAGTAGAATATGACCTAGCTTAGTCTGCCTCTTCAGTAGTAGTATTGTATAGACTGGACTCAAACATAGCATATTTGGATGGCTAGGCTGGGGATTGATTGATTGATATTGGAGGCCCTGTATAGCCTATTGGTTGGTATGGCAGTACTAGAACTTAGGCTTATTACTACTTCAGCTGTATTGCATTATTTTCTAGTTTGCTTTGCCACATGCTTCAGTGGTTTTATCTTCTGTATTTGCTCTCTTTGCCACATGTCTCAGTGGCTTTACATGTTATACATTGCTTTGTTTTTGCCACATATCTCAGTGGCCTTTCTTTTCATATTAATCTGCATGTTGTATATATACTTTTATGGCCTAGATATATGTATGAATGGCATGTTTAGGATGCTAGAATTTTATCGTATTCCATACTTGTGTTCTTTTATACTCAGCATGTTTTACTTTGATCATAATCATATTGGGATCATGTTTATTTTAGTAGTTGCAGTTATTTTGCTTTTGGCCTTGCCTTGCTTATTTAGTGTTTTGTATGTTACTTCACATACATGTTGCATGCTATAAATAGGTAGTTTATGATATTCCATTTCTTTCATAGCTTGTTGCTCCTTTACTGCTTGCATGTGTAATTAAATTAAATGTGATATCTTTTAATATTCTGTTCATTTAAATAACCTAAAATGTACTTAGACAATTGTCTAACTGTAACCTTTTTATTTTGTTGGCTGGGGCCCTGGCATTTGTGATACCGACAAATATCAGATTCAAATGTGTTCGTGGGCAGTGTCGCTGAGGAGGAGCCAGTTCAGGAGGAGGACCTTCCAGCAGCTGTCTAGCTAGTTTTGTCTTATTGATTCCAGTGAAGACAAGAGTCTTTTATTTTCAGTTATTCATTTCAGTTTGTAATAATTAAACTTTCTGGATGTACTTTACTTTCTGCTTTGTGATGAGTTACTATATTGCATTTTCTTTTCCTACTATGTATGCTTATAGATGTTACTCTATTTTATATTGCTTCCGCCACTTTGATATTTATATTGATTAATATTATAACACTTGGTGACAAGTTCTTGCCTTAAGGCAAGTTGGGTTTGCCTAACTTTACTTAAGTTGGAGATTTGCCATAGTTGGAGCACCGTACTTCCTTATTGTCAGTACGGGGGGCCCCACAGTTGGTATCAGAGAACACCATAAGGTGACAGAATGGGATCTATGATTCCTTTCTACCTAATGGATCGTTCTTCTGAAATACACACATCAATATAAGTGACATCCATAACATAGTAGTGCCAGTAACTCTATGCACAATGAAAGAGGAGAATACTCCCAACCTAATAAATTTATTCATTTAGGGTCTAACACAAATATAGTAAAATTCTGCCCCTAGAGTCAGATGAGATCTGAAGAGTCCGATATAGACTACTATCAGCGCATCTTCAGGAGTGCTTGGAACAGTAGCTTCAAATGGAGGCAGGAAAGCAATTGGCAAATGTATCATCCATATCCTAAGTTCTCCTATTATGCTCAAGGAATAAGGCTCAATAACTAAGGTATGCAAAGCAATCTAGTCAAAGTAAACAAGAGACTCAATCTAGACTTATGTGATATCTGGTGTTATCTAATTACCAAATATAGCTACTCTGAGAAGGTACAAGTTTAGGATCTCCAATATCCAGCTATCGAGTAGAATCTCATATTTACGTTCCTAAAGTTAATATTAGAACTTAACAAGTTCTAATCCAAAATCATGTGATGACTATATAGTTTTGTAAGTGAATCAATGACCTAATTTATTAATATTTTACTCTCTTACCCAAATCTTGATTAAGTAAATCAAGATTTAAGGATTTAGAACTTAAACCCCAATTTTGAGTTCAAATCCTAAATTCAAGGTAGATGCCCTAATAAGGACCTAGGGTTTACACTCTATTCCAAAGTTAAGGATAAAGGATCATATAAGCTGAAAGATACAAGAACTACCAACTTAGTGAAGGGTTATTCTACTGATCATAAGATAAAATAATCAATTAAGAACTTGAGAATCTAAGATCTATATTCAACCTTTAAGATAATTTCATTATCCTATAGATTGAATCATCCTATACCCACATGGAAGGTTTCAAAAGATTAAACAATTAATCATTTAAAGAATTTTAATTGGAGATGATTTAATTCAAATTGAAGATCTAAGTCTAAGATCTAAGATCTAAGGATCTGAGGTTTGAGACTTTAAGCTAGATTTTAACTTAAAATTTTCCATTATTATTTCTTTTAGAATTTTAAGCTCATAAGTTAACTTAACTGAACATATTAATATGAGATCTTAGCATCTATAATTTTTTGGGTGCAATTATTAAGGCAATGGTGACCCCTTTAAGATCACACAAGATCTAAGTTTTTAATTAAGACTAAATGAAGATTCTTTAGTTTAATATGAATATTATGGACATTATTAGCTTAAGAGTTCAGAGAGATATTAATGATCTAATTTAGAGTTAATTTACGGAATTTCCCAAGGTTTTAGGGCACTTAAGCACATTTTGGTCAAAATGACCAAAATAACCTCACTTAAGCTTAAAATTGGGATCTTAGGGTTCACTTATCCAAATTAATCCAAATTTGTTTTAATGTGTTTCATCTTGATTTCTAAAGTGGGAAATACACTTATCTTAAGTTTTGACCCCTTAATTAAGCTAATTAGCACTAATCACCTACTTAAGCCAATTAGGGGGGATTAGTGAATTTGGGATATCTTAGGGAAATCCAGCCTTACCCTCAAGTTCTAATAGGCTTACTTTAGCATTAGGAGCTTACTTACCCTAAATCTGAGACTTAATTAAGGTTAAACTTACTAATCATTAATTAGGGTGATTAAGGGATGATTAAGAAAAATAAATATCCAAAATTAGTTTTAAGGGTTTGATATTGTTCTCTAGGGTCTATGGACCAATCAGAGCCTTTAATCTCCTCATTTGGATGTATATTCAATTTTTTATGATTTAAACAAGGACAGTAAAAAGTTGGGCAAATATTTTTAAATACAACCATTGGATATATGATTTTATTTTATATTTAGATTCCTTATATTTTTTCTGATTCAAATGGTATATTGGATCATACCATTTGGATTAGTATAGCCAAAGTTATTTAAATAATTTATTCTGTATTTTATTTAAATTAAAACTATAGGGTTTAATTATTTAAATGCATAACTGTTAAAAATATCTTCCGATAATTATTAAATAGACGCAGCCCAAAATCAGAACCGCGTGGGTCATGGGTCGGCCCGGCCCAGGAACCACGACTTCGTCTTCCTCCTCTCGATGGGTCCCGAGTCAGCAGAACTTCCACGCTGAAATTCTAGGCGCTCCGGCGATGACAGCGGCTCAACTCAATCCCTAAACATTCCTAGAGTCGAGACGTATTGATTGGACCAAGAACCCCCATCTGGATCCCTCTGGATTGATGGGGTGCTACTCACCCGAGACGCCTTCAATAAGGCATCTCAGGCCGACTGTGAGGGGACAATTCTCCTCACAAAGGCCTCGATTCGACCGGGGTTCGATCCCTACACATTCAGGAAAGTGAGACAAGTTGATCCCCCAATATTTTATAACCTGGGGTGCAGCCAATCACTGGGTCCTTACTCGGACTCAGCCATTGACTTGACCACTAGCTCAATCGATCGATACGATCGATTAAAGCTAGCTTAGCCCCAGGCGACAATCACCATAGTTTACTTAAGTGGCTAAGGTGCTCTAGACGACATCCAGGGCTCAGTCTAGAAGACAGAATTAAACCGAGCTTAAGGAAATTTTAATGGGGAAAGGCTGTACCTCCAGTCGGGCTGCAGACTTGGCCGAGGGAAATTAAGGTGTCCTTAAGCTTCCTGAAGATTAGACAAAGGTGCACAGGGGGTCTGAACACCAGACGGGCCCTCTATCAGCGGTTCAAGCCTTCGGGAATGCCGAAAATTGCCGAGGAAGATGAGAGCTCCAGAGGCTTCAGCTGGGGAAATTGAGGAGTCTCAGTGAGCAAAGGGACTCACTGAGTGGTGCTGGAGGTATTTATAGGCAACTGGGAGCTCTGGGGGTGGTTTCCAGAGCTTGGCAATGGGAAGGAGGCTCGGGCCGATTAGAAAGGCTCGGGCCAATGGCTATGGGTAATTTGGGGAGAAGATGACTGGCAAGACAAACGCGCCGAGGGGAGCAGAGGAATTTCAGGGCCTTCCCGTACTGCCACAGGGGCTGGGAGGTTTCTAGCTATCATGGGGGGGGGGGGACCAGACGCAGACGGGTCGAGAGGTGGATGATGATCTACAGTGCTCGGGTTCATGTTCACCGTCTGATGGATCGACCGTTGGTCTCGGATGGCTCAGATGTGTTACTTAAACGGGATATGATAGTAGCCGTCGAATGCTAGTGATAAATCCGATGCATAGGATCTAATCTTAAGGCGGAGGAGATCCCGCCGTTCGATGGTCCGCGCCAGGATGCGTGCCAACGCATCGAGTGGCTTAACCCGGTGCCCCGCTGTCAGGACCCCACAGCGGATCTGCCGCGGTCCCGACAGCAAATCCCGCCTTTTAATTTTAATTAAATTTATAATTTAATTAAAAATAAATCAATTAAATAATGTATAATTGTTTTTAAATATTTTAAATCCAATTTAGGACCAAATGAGTTCCAAAAATTCCCAAAAATTCACTCTTAGCTAATCAGGGTGTGAGAAATTCCAAAATGAAATTAGATTTTAGTTTGAAGATCAAATTAATTTAGGTATTTTTTAGGGCTTAAAAATAGCCAAAAATACCAGGTTTGCCAATTTAACTCTGATTGATTTTAAACATTTAGGGTTAGGTTTAAATGACCCATGGAATCCAATGGAATCAAATTCAAAGGTTGGTTTAGCTTAATTAATCAAGATTAAGCTTGGGTAACAACAAGGGTTGTTACATAGAAGCTCTTCTTGAACTTGCATGCTAGCTCAGCTTTTCTCTTTTCTTGAGCCTTGTACTCTTCAAGTTGTTGCATGTACAGCTCCTCCTCCATATCTCCATGAAGAAATATAGTTTTGACATCCATTTGCTCCATATGCAAATTCTCAACTACAACAATGTTTAACATAACCCTGATGGTTTTCATCTTCATAATTGGGACAAATATCTCACTATAGTTGACCCCATGCATTGGCATTTGCTCCGATTCAGTTCTTCCTTTACCTGGTAAACCCACTTATTCTGGGGCCTACTTCCCAACTGGTGGAGGTACCAACTACCATTTCCTATTTGACATGAGTGATACCATTTGATCATTCATAATAGCCACTTGATTAAATCTTTAGCCAGAAGTTCCTCTTCCAAGCTCTCTGGTTCACCACCATCTATTAGTAATAGGTAAATTAAGGAAGCTGTGTACCTATGTGGCGGTCTTGTGACTCTTATGATTCTTCTTAGAATAGTTGTTTGTGGTTCAACATTGACACCCTCCTAAGCTTCTTCATGAACTCCAACATCTGGCTAAGCACTGTCATCAATTTCTATGTGCCAGGGCTTAATATTTAAAGTATCCTTGGAATCAATCTTGACTCTAATATAGTTATTGTACATTTCAAAATTAAAAGTGACATCCCTGCTTTTGATGACCTTCTAGTTCTTATTGTCTCATAATCTGTAACCAAACTCACCTGCGTCATATCCAAAGAATGTGCACTTAATCGCCTTTACATCAAGCTTGCTCCTGGATCATGCATGAATGTGCACATATGATGAGCAGCCAAATATCATGAGGTGGTTCAATTTCACCTCCTTTCTGTTATAAGCTTCCTTGGGAATCCCTTCATTCAAGGGTATAGAAGGTCCTTGATTTATAAAGTAAGCATTTACATTAATAGCTTCAGCCGAAAATTGTATTGGGAGACCCTCATGTAATCTCATACTCCTGGCTCTTTCTGTGACTATCTTATTAATTTATTCTGCAACACCATTTTGTTATGGTATTCTTGGGACTATAAACTCCCTCCTGATGCCTTTCAAGGCACAAAATACTTTGTACTCTCTATCATAATACTCATCGCCATTATCGGACCTCAAGCACTTAAGCTTTAATCCTGTCTCGTTTTCCACCAAAGTTGACCACTTTCCAAACACAAAAAATATGCCAGATTTATGTTTTAAAAAGTAAACCCATACCTTATTCATATGGTTATCAATAAAGCTGACAAAATATGTGGCTCCACCTATGGAAGAAGTAGGAGCTGGCCCTCATATGTCTATATGCACCAACTCAAGTTTCATGCCTTCCAACTCTCTTCCAACTTTGGAGAACAAAACCATCTTCTATTTGCCCAGCACATAGTCTTCATAGAAAATTAACTCTACTCACTTCAGTCCTTGGAGCTTCCCCTTTGACTGTAGAAATTTCAATCTCCACTCGCTTATAAGGCCAAGCCTTTGGTGCCAAAGATTTGCATCTATCTCTTATGCAGCTGCAATAGAATCAAACAATTTATTGATCAGGTAAAGTGTACTTTCCATATTGCCCCATGCAACAATGAGTGCACCCTTGGTGACCTTCCACTAGTCTCCAGTGAAACAACTATTGTAGCCTTCTCTGGCTAATTAGCTCACAGAAATCAGATTTCTCTTTAGACATGGCACATGCCCAACATCTTTGAGCTTCCAAATTGCATCGCTTGGTAGCTGAACATCCACATCACTGCTACAAATGATGTCACACTCCTTGTCATCTCTAATATACACTTTCCCCAAGTCACCCTTGGTGTAGTTTTTGAAGGCACTCCTCGAATGAGTCGCATGAAAGGATGCGCTTAAGTCCCTTACCCAGGATTCTGTGTTGGCAAGTGAGAGGATCAATGCATCCTGATCCTCCTTAGTTAAAAAATAACAGTGGGGTTCATCATCTTACATCCACCACTTGGCTTCTTCATGGTTAGGTAGTCCTTTTTGAAGTAACCTGCCTTCCCACAGTTCCAGCAATCTGGCTTTGCTTTTCTAGCTCTTAATTTTCCTCATTGGGACATTGACCTATTATTGTTTTGTCTCCTTTCAGTATGTCTACCCTACTTTGAGTATTTAGTACTGAAGTGGATGCCTCCCCATGGGATTTCTTCTACACCTCCTCATTTAGCACAAGCCTGACAATGCCCTCGAATATCAATGATGCATTTCCTGATGAATTGTTGATGGTTATAACCAGCCCATCCCAACTATTTGGTAATGAAGAGAGGAACAATAAAGCTCGAACCTTGTCATCAAAACTGATGGCCACTAAACTTAACTAGGTTGTCACCATGTTGAACCCATTGAGGTGTTCAGTCACTGATTAGCCATCCATCATCTTCATGTTAAACAATCTCTTCATCAAGAAAACTTTATTTAAAGTCGAGGGCTTCTCATATATTCTCATCATGGCATCCATGAGATCTACAATAGTTTTCTCATTAAAAAAGCAATAGAAGAAGACAATGATAGATGAATCAAACCAGTGTAGTTCAATCGAGAACTTCCCATTCATTGTCAGTCATAGTTGCAAGTTTTTTGTCAGCTCCTTTTAATGGAAGATATAACTTCTTCTGATAATAGCAGATCCTCCATCTATATTTTCCAGAATGCAAAGTTCATTCCATTGAATTTCTCTATATTGTGTCTCATCTTGTCAGCCGTTACTCCTATTCAAATAGCAAACCCTTAGAATCATCAAGGAAATCTCACCCTGATACCACTTGTTGGTAAATAATATCTGAACACAACTAAGAACACAGTCATAGCGGAAGCAGTTTTATTAGTGCACTCCATTGAGGATCAGGGTTGCGTTGACAGTAACCAAGAAAATTTAAAATCACAAAACCCATAATTAGAAAATTATATACCACTTTCATGCAAGGTAAACACAAGCACAAAAACATCCAAACACAAAGGATTACACGAAAAACCCACGAATAGGAAAAATTACAGAGCCACGCCATAGAAAATATCACTATAAAAACATGAAAGTTGCAGAGTTGCAAAAAAGCTTATCCGTTTACTGGAAACACACAAGCTTTTACTCTAATATGGAGAGCAAAGGAAGCAGCCACCACCTGGAGTGTCTTCTCTAACATGCAAGAGGTTTTTTGCATTGCAGCTTCCTTAGGGCTTCAACTTGGTATCTCCTCCTCACAATAGCCTTTGCCTCCAAACTAAGAATGTCAATATTTTAAACTCATCCCAACTTGTTTGCTTATGTACCTAGCTTATTTCAGACCCTAAAAGGTCCAAAATGCCCCCAAAATTACTTAGGGCATAACCTGAACCAGTGCAAAAATCCATCATGCACTACGGCGTGCGGTAGCGCCCGTTATTCAAATTGCCTTCCATTGCGGCGCGCAGTATTGTCCGCCTTTCAAATTCCTAGTCACTGCGGTGCACGGTAGGTTTTGCCTTTTGAATTTCCTGACAGGTGGGCGCACGGTAGCGCCCACCTTTCAAATTTCCTGCGACTTAGGATGAACTTATTACGGCGCGCTACAATACCGATTTTCGCTGCGATGCGTCGTAGTTCCTATGTTGTTGCTGGACTTAACTCCTTGTTCCAAATTGCCTCAAAACCTCTCGGAAGCTCGACATGCCACAAATATGAGTCTGGGCTTGCATGCAAGTGCACGTGGTATGAAGTAATAATGGAATGGTGAGTTCTGGATATTATTATCCTTAGGGAATTGTGGTTTTGTTACTAAGTTATATCTACTTTCAATAATATCTAGATAATATGTATTTTTGTTTTGGTTGGTTCCTAGTTAAATATAGCAAAGAACTCAAATTAAGATACCATTTGATTAAGAAGAGAGAGTTGGATTTTTATCATGTGATTTATTAGAGACAGGTGTTGCATTCTACTCATACAATCTTAGGTACTTATTGTCATACCAATTAATCAAGTGAACATTGTGTTCCTTAGATTAGTCCATAAATTCTGACAAGTTCAAATCTAGTGCACAAGGTAAACACACTAGGGTTCGGCCTCAGCACATAGATTCTTATGAAGTCACATTTAATTTATTTAGAACACCTACGTCTAGGTTTTCAAAAATAATCTTTTAGTTAGGTGATCTCACAAGCATTGCTTTCCACCAATAAGCTTCATGTGCATCATATATAGTTTAGCTAAGGGAGCAGATTCACCAGACCACATGGATTATGTCACATCATTCATGAGTACTTGATGCCCTCTTCCTCCTTCAACGTCTGCTGAGCTGCAGAGCTTGGTTGGTGGCTCTTGGCTCACAAGCGTCAACCTCTAGGCCGAGCTCAAGGAGAGGTGCAATTAGGCTCAGAGCTTGTCACATAGCTCTAAGCTCTAATTGCACAGTCACATATGCTCTAGACCAAATGGTGAGCTATGGAGCTCAAGATGGTCATTGTACTAAGTCGTTCCTTCCAATTCAAACCTGAGGTGTTTTACTCCGAGAAATCCTCGCTAAGCAACATTACATCGCGGTGAGGACCTTTATGCGCATTCCCTCTATATTTGGACTATTTAGACTGACTCAGCATTTATTTATTTAATATATTTTTAATTTCCTTACAGATCTACAATCATTCCAAACATTCATTCATAAGAACAAACTATAGATGGACAATTAAACATAATTTCATTAATTACAAAAATCTACATACAACACCTTTATATCCAAAATTCATCACATGATTACAGCCCAACCCTCCCCAAGGAAGGCTTAGCTCTCCATTATAATAGAAATATAGGTAAATACATGCAAGTAACTAAGCCTTTTCATGGTTCAAACTAAAAAATAATCAGAAGATAAGTTCAAGAGGAATACTTGGAACTGCCCTTGGCATTCGTTGTATTTTCATCTTTGCCTTCTCTCTTCTTCTCCTCTAGTTCCTTGGTGTGGCCTCCTTTAATTCCCTTGAATAGATCTCTTTTCCTTCCCTGGTGAGGTTTCCTTCTTCTCTCACAGCAACTCAACTTTTCAGATCTATGAATGTCAAATTTGGGAACCCTGCCTTAGTCTCAAATAGCAATTTATATTGTGAATTCCTCAGCCCCTTGGCATCAATTCTATTATCTCTTCTTCTTCCTTGAATTAATGGCAAGCCATTAAATTATATTCCCTTATTCCCTTAGGATACAACAGAACTAAATGTGATATTAGTTTCCAAACTATTGGGGAAGGCCACAAGTTAGATTTTTTGGCATTCCCAATGCTGTCATAAATGCTCTGGAAATGGGGAATTCTGCATCAGGCGCTGCGGCGCACCTGGGTGCGAGGCAGTGATTTTGCTACATAATATATTTTATAAGGACACTCGGTGCGGCACGCACCAATGCCGAGCTCTCGGTATGATTCCCCTCAGCGCGCGATAGCGTCAGTGTCTCGGGTTGGAGACCGCTGCGGTGCGCTGGAGCGAGGGCTTCCGGGTGATTGCTGAGTCTGGATTTTTGGATGGTTCTACTGCAGTGCATTACTTCACCAGGCTCTCAGGTTTGACTCGCTGTGGCGCACGACAGCACCGAGCTCTCGGGTTTATGCCCACTTGAGCATGCTATGGTGCTCCTGGGAGCGTTGTAGCCATTTTTCTCTCAGACTTTACAGAATTGACCCCAGGTTCCTCAGCTCTCCGTCTTCCACTGCGGTGCGCTGTAGTAGTTTTTTCCAAAATTTACCTTCTACTCCAGATTTGCATTTCTATCTTGTTTTCCCTGAAATTGTTGGAAATTTATCAAAGCACGATGTTGTAATGAAAGATTTGTATATCTTTTTTTTATTATGCAACAAATCTTGGACTCATCAAAGCTCATCGGAGCACCATTTGCATCTCCATGATGAACTAAATGTTTTCCATAACATAACATGATATTTATAAGAACAAATTTAAGGAGCACTAGCCTACCACCTTGAGAGAAATACTTGTGTTCCCACCCACAAAGTCTTACAAAGATATCATCAAAAAAATCTTTATAGATGATGTTTTTATTGCAACCTGTAAATATCAAAATGCAAAGATAATTTAAGGGGAATTTTTCTTATTTAAAGCCTAAGAGACTAGTGATAGTAGTGAGTTTTGCAAAGATATTTTCTCACTAATGAAAATTTGCAATTTAGAAGGGTTAATCTTCAAGCATGAATTTGTTCATGAAAGACAGCTGTAGCCTATGCATATATATATATATATATATATATATATATATCAAAAAAAAGTCAATAATACAATGACTTAACTGAGATTAAACTCCATGGTATTCTATGCTAGGAAGTTCAAGAGCTTCCTAGGGAGCTCATCTCCCATAACAAAAGAAAAAGCACTATGATGGGCTTACATAGCACATAAGTGCACCATCCGATTTGCATTACACAATTGGTGGGAAAAAATAACACGAGGAAAGTCAAGCAAGAAAGTGAGGTGATTTGCATGACACTCTCCATCTCGTGAACAAAAATCCCCTCCCAAAGATGTTGAAGCCTCTAGACCGCTCCCTAGAAGTCATCCTCTATGATGACTCCATCAGTATTCACCTCTGTAGCCAGGAGGGCTTGTCGTAGAATAGCCAATGCTTGTATCTCAATCTAAAGAGGAGACTATACCTAAAAGCTATCTCCCATAGCAACCAGTAACTATCCCTCAGAGTCACAGGCGACAACTACCCCAAAAGCAGTATACTCTTTATAGCTATAGGACGCGTCAATGTAGGCCTTCAGCCATCGGGTCAGGGGGGGTGCATTATTTGTAGAAGGTGGAGGGGCCATGATGGGCCATGGGACCATAAGAGTTAGACCCATCATGCAGTCCAGCACTAACCATGACATAAATTATTGAGATTGTGCAGACCATCGATGTAGGGTGAGGGCAACTGTGAGAATTCCCAGTTCTGCTCCTCCATGACTGATAGACCAAGTACGCAACAAGCTGGAATCTAAAGCAATGACATCGAGATGCAGAAGCAGTCAAGAACAGCATAGTGAACTGATCTCATGTGGTGAGTGTGGCCATGAGCAAGCCCCAATAAACAAAGATCTCTATGATGGCCCTCATGTAGATACATTGGATCACAAAGTGCTCCCCGTCCTCCACCGAGTCACAACCCCACACACATGCTACTAACTGAATGAGCCCTTATTTGAGTAATTAACACCTTATTAGTATAGCATAACTGAGCAGTCTCCAAGAAAAATATGCCTTCCTCGGGCTTAGAATCATCTTCTACATGGCTGCAAACTACCAAGACTAACTCCTCTCTCCAACTGGTAAATATGGCTAGCTCTACTCTCAGTAAAATCATCCACTTGCCACTATAAGGTCCCCTCCTTAAGCTAGGTGTGTCCCTGGACAATTGGCCAGTTGTAGCCCAAAATTCTCCAAACAACAGAGTCTGCCTGTTGAACCGTAAAGTTCTCACCTTTGCGGCGGTAGCGAAACTCCATGGCTCTCACCCGAAGGAGGTCCTATCTACTGACAAAGCTATAAGTATGATAGGCTGCTAATACAATCCTCCAGAGTCGCAGGTCTCTGATCTCAAGTTCACCAGACTTAAGTGGTCGACATACCTTCTACCATCTCACATAATGTAGACTTCTTCCCTCGCTCATTCCCAAAGGAACTTACCGAGCATAGCCTCAATGTCTAAGAGGCAGGAGTTTGGTATCTATGCCACCAGCATCTGGTAGTTAGGGATCATAGCAAGAACTGACCTTATCAAACACAATCTATTAGTTAGGGAGAGGTGATGACTACTCCAGAAGCCCAACCTGCCAGGAACCTACTGAGTGATGGCTAAGAAGTTTGTTCTACTCGGGGGTCTACCCATGACTGTAACCCTGAGGTATCTGAGAGATTCTCCTCTCTGGAAACCTACTTGGAACACTACCCTTTGCTATCAGTAAGCTGGGGTATGTCAGCTGAAACCAATCAGTTACTTTTACGAATTGACAAACTGCCCTATCCAGCTCTCATACTCTGCCATAATTTGCTGAACTTCATGACTCGCTTCCACTAAGGTTGGTGCAAATAGGATCAAATCATTTACATACATAAAAAGGGAAAGGTAGGCCCACCTCTATCCAACTGTATATTGATCAGTCGACCTATCTGCTATTGCCTCCTGACTAGAAGGGAGAAGGGCTATGAGAACAAAATCAATAAGTAAGGGGAGAGGGGCATCCCTGCCTGAAGCCTCTCCACCCTACTATCCATCAAATTTGGTGTTCACCAACCATAATTGAGAACCTAGGGGACTCCATGCACTGCATAGCCTAATCCATCCATCACTGCAGAAAGCCAAATCTCCAAAGAACCATGAGTAAGAACCTCCACTCAATCTATTCGTAAGCTTGCTCCATATCCACCTTGATGGCCATATGACTGACCGTTGAGGTGGAGTATGAGAGACGAGTGACGATTTCCTAGACCGTGAGGTAGTTCTCGCTAATATTTCTCCCAAGAACAAAGGAGCATGACCAAGATCTTGGCCACCACCATATAGATAGTGTTGCACAAGCTGATGGGGTGGAACTACCTCAGAGTGGAGGTCCTCTCTTTATTCAGAATAAGGATTACTTAAGTATTATGCCAGTGATGTGGCATCTGCTCACCATCAATGAAATGGTGGACTGCTACCAAGGTGTCAGCATGGGTGATCCTCCAGTATTTTGTAAAGAAAGAGAGGGTAATACCATCAATCCTAGGGGATTAGTTAGAGCCAAGGTTCTTCAGGGCTGCCTATATTTTTTCATTTATGACTATACATTGGAGAGAGGCAGCATCTATATCACCTAGTATATAATTTGGAATTAGATCATATGGACAATCCTCTACTGGATAAGAGGTGCTCCACTTCACTTGAAAAAACTCAAAAAAAACCTGGCGAATCCGATGTGGGTCTGAAGTGAACTCCCTTGACTCCTCCTATTGTGCAAGCATGGTATTCGACTTATGATGGTACATTGCAAGCCACAAAAACACCGTTGTGCACCAGTCACCCTGAGAGAGCCACCGTTTCTTGGCTTGCTGTTGCCATCAGCTCACCAATCTCGCATCCACCTGAAAGAGTTCCTGTGTGGTGGCCTGGAGCAGCCGAACAAGCTCTAGGTCACCACCCTTGTCTGATACTAGGTCCTTCATCTAGAGCTACGTAAGAGTCATCGTGAGCTCCATCTCCCTCCTCCTCAGGTCCGGGAGTGTATCCTGGCCCCATTCCCATAGTGTCCGGAGATTGCGAGCAAAATTGTGGTTGAGAACTAAGGATGACATGCTGCGAGATGGCTTTCCCTAAGTCCTCTCTACCACAAAGAATGCCTCTGGGTACTGTAGCCACATGTCCTCAAACTTGTACCGTGCACTGATAATCTGGAACCTGAGGTAAGCATCCATGAATAAAATTAGGTAGTGATCAGAGGCTACCCAAGAAAAGTGATACATGATGGCACCCAGCAAGAGGTCCATCACATTTGTGCTGAGAAGAAACCAGTTAAGATATAATGCACATGCTCCCTGCTCTTATTCCACATGTAAGGTGGACTAAGAAAACTATGTTTGAGAAGGTGGCATGCATCAAGTACCTCTTGGAAGTCAGTTTAAGTAGTAGTGACTCTAAATGGCTTCCCATCACGCTTCTCCTCTTCAAAGAGAGCGCAATTGAAGTCTCCACTGAGTATAAGTCGGCACCTCTCCACCCACACAACAGGGACCATCTGCCACATTTCCCTCCTCATATACAAGTAAGTGAACGTGTAAATTACACTAAACTGGAAGAGTCCTCGAGCGCAAGGTGACGGGGGTCAAGATCACCTGGCTGCAAGAGAAGCGAACCTCACACTATAAAAAATCAGCCTACCAAGCAAGGATAATACCTCTCAAGTGTCCAGAGGAAGGCTGGTCTGTGAAGCTCCAATGCTGCTCAAAGAAATGATCAGCATCACGACGAGTGAAGGACTCTACTCACATCTCCAACAAAACAATAAGACCCGATTTGGACTCTAAGATAAGCGGTGGAAGGTGGTGTTGTGTCACCGGCTTCTGCACACCGCAACAATTCCATGTGAGGATGTCATTCATTGAGGAAACGGTGCGTGCTCCCTACTCATGGAGCATAATCTCCTCACTGTGGTGGGATACTGTCTAGAAATAGAGGGCTGAATAGAAGGCGGGCTGACTAAATGGACTCAGATTTTGCCCATGGGCTGAACCTCAATAGGTTGGGAAGCATGCTATGAATGGGCTTACTCCAGGGGCACTGGCTGGGCAACTTGGGGCTGGAGGCCAAGCGTGGGTTGCGACAGCACGAGCTTATGGGATGCATTTGAGTGGGCCACTAAGTGTAGGGTGGGTTAGGACAAACTTGTAGACACTAGGACCACAGGACCCAAGGCCACAGGGTGCTAGGTTGATTGCTGAGATGAGCTCGCAATAGCGGACCCAAGCATAAAGGAGTGGGATGGGCTGGGATTATGGACATTGGATCTATTGGGTCTGCGGCAGAGTAGGTCAGCCCCAGGGTAGGGTCTGCAGAGGACTGGGTCGCTTGCAGAGCTAGACCCGCAGAAGTGATCTGATGCCCTTAATGGGGCAACTAGGTCGAGGGATATGGACTTGCGGGGGCTGTTGGGCCATGAGGGTCGAAGGGACCCGTATGAACCAAAGACAGGCCCATGTATCAGGCAGTGGGTTCATGTTGTGCCGTATGTTGGGTGCATGCAAGTCGAGGCTAATTGTTTTCCTGGCAACCAGAAGGCCTACCACGAGGTGGTGCATGACTGGGCACATTATGACGCTTGCGATGTTGGACAATGATCCAATCATTAATTCCCAGAGGAGGTGGTAGTGTTGTTCCCACCGTATTAGTGGCGGGGGGTTCACTTGTAGAGGTAACACAAGCTAGCTGACATGTAACCTCTTTGAGGCTAGCTTTCAAACATGAATTGCAAATGATCGAGATGCTCTCATAGGTCACTTTTTATTCAAACATACCATCCACATCATCAAATTTGAGCAGAGGGAATCTTGTTCAAGGATGGAGAGAAGACATTTGATATTTTTAACCGGCCAACTATTATAATTAGTAAAGATGATTAGGTCGTCTGCATAAGCTTTGAGAGAAACCATAACCTTACCCTCCACATTAAATTGAAGTTTATGATATTTTTTAAAGAGGGAGTAGATATTATAAGACTAGTAATTTATTGCTAAAATAAAAAGTATAGGGGAGAGAAGATCATCTTGCATAAGTCCTCTTTTATATTTAAAGAAGCCTTGGGGGTAACCATTAATGAGGATAGAAAATCAATTGTCATTGATGGAATTCCTGATTTTACCAATAAAGCTTCCATTGAAATCATAAGCCAATAAAAGTCTAAGGAGAAAGTTCCAGTTAAGTATGTCAAAAGATTTTTCAAGATCAAGTTTAAGAATGAGGCTATTATTCCAACACTTATTTTTTAAGATATGAAAGAGTTCTTAGGCAGCTAAGACATTATCTTGAATTATATGACTAGGAACAAACCTTGTTTGATTTGGTTCAATCAAGTTGGGGAGCAGGTTTTGAAGCCTAGTTGCAATAATTTTGGCTACAAATTTGTTAAGGGTAGAGCAAAGTATAATTGGTCTAAAGTAATACAACAAAATAGCCTTGCCTTTTTTGGGAATGTGGAATATCATAGTATGTGTGAATAATTTAGGCAGAGGGACATTACAAGAAAATTTTTTAATGCCATTACAAATGTCCGTTTTAATAATATGCCAAAATTTATAAATGAATTCACCCTAAAAACCATTAGGACCTGAAGAAGTATTACTTTTAAGGTTTTTAATCATATCCCAGATTTATCCATTTAAAGGCAACTTGTTAAGCATTTGATTATCTTCATAATTAATACTATAATTCAAAACATCAAGGTTAAATGTAGAGGGAATCTGATTATTAGCCTTGAGGGTATCTTGGAAGTAATTAATAACAATGAGTGAAACAAAGTCCACCATCAGGAGTGATGATTTCATTAATATGGTTTATATGTATCCATTTATTAATGCAATTGTAATAGACATAAGTGTTCCTTTCACCTTAAAATACCAATTAAGACTACACTTTTATTTCCAAAAGGTTTTAATATTATTATGATTTTAAATGAGGGTATCATCAGCTTTGGAGAAGGCCATACGGTTCTCATTCATAGGTGGGATTTCCAACATAGGTTCAAGTGATGAAACAAAGTGCTATTGCCTCTTAAGGTTATTATAAATGTTGCGAATTGAAATTTTATTCCAATAACTAAGGGCATTTCTTGACATCTTAAACTTGTCAACTAATTGGATTAACCCATAAGTACCACAATGCTCATTCCACATAGTTCTAATAATATTTCCAGCATCTTCTTTATTTATCCAAAATAATTGGAATCTAAAAGATTTAGGAAACAATTGATTTTGATTCCAAGAGGAAAGAATTTTAGGCTTGAGATTAAAGACAGTTGAATTTAGGGAAAAAATTTTGTAATCAAAGAAGGTATTGCACCAAATATTATTGATAAGGAAGTGATCAATATGAGCAAATTTCTTTTCGGAGGACCAAGTAAAAGGAGCTACCATGTATTTGAAGTCATCAAGCCCATAATCAATGATGGCCAAATTAAAATCAAAAGTGGAAGAAGTGTGGTTGCCAGCATAGTCCTTGTATTTATTTGGATTAAGAACAACATTAAAGTCACCATCCACAACCCAAGGGAGAGAAGTGGTATTGCAATATTTTAATAAGTCTCATAATAGGAGGTGCTTAGATATGGGGTTATTTGCATGTACCAAATTGGCCATTAAAGTAATGGTGTTGTTATGAAATCTAATATGGATAGCTTGATCATATTGGGAGATAATCTCAGCTTCCCAAATGTTAGACCATATGACCCAAATTTTGTTGGAGTTAGATAAAATTATCAAACTAGGAGAAATAACAAATAAAAGAAAAAACTTTAGCCTTGAGTTTGGGTTCAAAGATAACAACAATATTAACTTATGCTAATATGTTTAAATATATTCTTTGAAGAGACATTACTAATGCATCAAATATTCCAATACATAATGTTCATAAATTACACCCTATATGATCCACTAGGGAGCATCTGACTAGTAACATTAGATCTAGTTAAACATTTATTATTTTATCTAGAATCATTATAAATATCCTCAAACAAGGTTTAAATAGAGTTATACCTATTGGTTGAATCAATGACAGTTTTAGTTTTATTTGAAATACAAACCATTTTTCTTTTAAATGGGCTTTTTAGAGTTGCAAAAAGTGGCTCATCAGCACTTGCATTAGTAGTTTGCATTCCTACTAAACATCAGAATTCATAATGTTAATTTCTACATTTGAAAACTTTGTGGCCTCAGCCACTATAATTTTCTATTCAATTACAATATTATCAAACCCAAATGAATCTTCCTTCACTCATTCATTGTTTTGGCCCGCATTAATAGCATTGATAAATTGAATGTACAACAATAACTAAAGGAATTTGTTTCCCTAAATTATCAAAGTTCTCTTAAGAAATGTACTCAGCATTTGTATCTAAATTTTTAGCATTAACACTATAGAACTCAATGTTCATAGTCACATTATCATTATTTAAGCTAGAGAGAGTAGTAGTATTTAGAGCTTTATCACTTAGAACTTCTTAACAAGTAATTTGTGCCTCCAAATTTTGGTCAATCATGGTAATAACCACCATATTCTGATCCTCTATATGATTAGTATTTTTATTTGCCCTATTAACTATCATCGAGATTTTTTCATTAGGACTAACTTAATCAAAGATTTTAGCAACCGTACAATCCTTCAGTTAAGATTATGGATCATGAGTGATATTAATAAAGGGTAGGTTTTCCACACAGAGGAGATCGGAGCATCATGAGTGATATTAATAAAGGGATCACATTTGCAAAATTTCATAGTGTTCCCTTTTAGAATGTAAGATACTTTATAGAACATTCGGGCATACTCAATATTAGGCAAAAACTTAAACAAAACCTTAAAAGAATCAAATGGATGAATGCTGATAAGGGAGGCCAGCTTAAGGCCATTAATAATACTTGTGATCAAACCAAAATTAGGTTTTGTTCTGATAAATTTGCTAGCAAGGGTAAGATTATGGGGTGGAGCTAGGTTTGAAATTCCTCATCAGAAAAGAAGATGGCTTGGCATCCTTTGAAAGTTGAGATCTATTTGGAGATTGTGGAGGCTGAGCCTTCCACAATCTCCTTGAAGGATCTACAAGTGGGAGGATCCACTATCTTATAGTGACATAACCAAAGTAAGAAACAAAAAACTAAAAAAATTTGGGCTAATAGCAACAAAATAAAGAAGAGATATCACCAAGACAAAGACATAAGAAAGCAAAAATTGAGCTAAAGCCTTGATATCACCTCCGAGCTATCCTAGCTTCCCTACGGAAACCACCTCTCATATATATCATATGATATACACACACACACATATGTATATATATGTCTAATTTATGAAGCATATCATTCTTCTATATTATTTTGTTGAGGCATAGCTTCCTTATCTTTACAGACATCGAACTAACCCCATCCTAAACTATGATTTGTACAATTTAAAAGATATCCAACAAAAAAAACCCATGCATGTAAATCTCAAGACATTTCATTTAAACTATGATCTTTGATATTCTTATAGCATAAAAGTGGAAATCATAATGATAGAACAAAAAAATATGATAGTGGTCAAAGGCAGAGCTAAGTAGTAGTAGAAAAATAAGTAAGGGTAAGAAGTGATGTATAAATACATCTTTTCCTACTTGAATAGAAAAATGTCCTAGAAAGCAGAAGTAGTTACAGAACTTATCATTTCAGCTTTTATTAGCAAACGAATCTTAATTTAATATTGCTTGGATGATTCTTTTATTATTTATGTGCTCTAAATGTTTAGATTTTTTGCCATTACCATCATTCATTAATATTTTAAAACTAATATCTCTCTCTCTCTCTCTCTCTCTCTCTCTCTCTCTATATATATATATATATATATATATATATATATATATATAGGTATGCCTAAAAATACTCTTGTATTATTACATTTGCTCATGAATGTTAATATGTGTATTTATGTATACCCCTCAATTACATGTGTGCATGTGGCCAAGCTCGTAGGCATATACATATATTTACTTATACATTCTTGCATATTATGCAATTGGCCTTTATTCAAGTTGAATCTTTTCTTCATGAGTATTTATATAAATGGAACATATAAATTTATATGTGTATTTTCTTATACAATAATTTATGCTCCTCCTTTTCACATGTTTAATGGAAAATTGAGGGTGAAAAAAACTGTAAATTCTACCTCAATTGGGTTAACAAATGGAGACACATCAACAAAATTGGGGGTCTTATTTCTCCAAAGGGAGATAGGATCTCTGATGAGATTGGCATCCAACCATGAGCTCTTGACTACTTTTCAAAAATCCATGATTGCAATCCCATGGTCTCTCCCTTTTTATCTCTTTTCCTTCTTCCCGCCTCTATCTTCTTGGAAGAAAATGTTGATCTTAATAGCATCCCAGTTGATGAGAAAATTGGGGGGTAGTTAAGTCTCTTAAAGTTCACTATTGTCTGGGGTCTGATGGTTTCTTGAGTGAATTCTTTGTGAAATTATGGCACATTATAAAAGAAGACATCTGTAATGGGGTCAAGAAATTGTTTAGTAATATTCCTCATCCAAAGATCGTTTCTCACTCGACTATTCTCTCATTCCTATAGAGAAAAACTGCAAGTGGTGGACCAAATTTAGACCTACAACCTTGTGTTCCATCTTAAACAAAGTCACATCTAAAATTCTTATTGATAGATTTAAGAATTTCCTTCCTAGTGTTGTTGAATAGAACCAATCTAAGTTTATTCCTAGAAGGGCACAACCTCATCCTCAAACAAAAAATGTAGAGGGCACAACCTCATCCTAAAACTTGATCTAGAAAAAGTGTTGATAAAATTCATTGGTAGCTTTTATATAGGATGTTGTAGTCTTTTGATTTTAAATAAGTCTTTTATCAATAAAATTTAAAATTCATTCCTAACCTTTGGTTTCTATTTTGATAAATGTCTTGCCCCATGGGTTCTGCAATTCGTATTGAGGTCTTCGACAAGGAGATCTTTTATCTCTTATTATTTTAAACCTTGCCATGAACTATTGGTCTTATAATATTAACCTCAAATTCTCTCAAGATCTTAGCTTACATTATAATATGGTAGGTAAATGCATAGTCTTTTTCATCTTGCTTATGTTAATGATATCATCATCTTCTCAATGGTGAAAAACATAATGTCAAATAATCAAAACCTTATAGAAAATGCTTGAGTATAATTCGAGGCTTAATATAAAGTGCAAAAAATTCCAATTCTTTCTCAATAGTAAAGTTCCTCCAAATCTGATAACTCACATTACATCTATTTTGAGTTTTAAAGTGGGAAAATTCCCTTTCAATTATCTTGGCATCCTAATCTTTAGGGGTCCAAAGAAACATTTGATTTTTAAGGACGTTCATGATATTTTATTTTAAAGACTTAGTGGTTGGGAATAAAAGTTCCTTCCCAAGAAGGTATGCGGATTCTGAATAATTACATTTGCAACACCATCCCCCTCTACTAATTAGATGTCTCATCCCCACTAAAGGTATTATGAATGAAATCAAATATATGTTAAATAATTTTGTATGGGTTCAGAATAATAGCTCTAAAATGGGTTGGACCAAGTGGAATGACATCACCTACCCAATTACTGAAGGTGGGCTTATTCTAAGATATCTTAATGCCCTCCATGCTACCTTCTCTATCTATGGCAAAAATTTTGATTTTCCAATTTTATTTGGGATATCTGAAAGCCAAGTATTGTGCAACTAATCACTCAAATTTATTCAACCAAAACTAAAATGATTCTTCAATTTGGTAGAGGATGCTTGATACTAGGGAGATAATTGAAAATATTCTCTATTGGGATAAGTTTGACCACACAAATGATTTTTGGTGTGACAAGTGGAGTGAGTTGGACATCCTGCACAATCTCTGCCATCCTATTCTTCATAAGTTAACTTTAGGTAAGTGCTTCAATGAGATGGATGGATATGGGCAGTTAGAATGAGAATCAGATGTGCAAACAACACAATGATGTGTCAAAGAAAATAATGTAATTATGAGAAGTAAAAGAGACATTAGTAGTTTATTTTTGGAATGACGCATATAAATTTTATGGTGGTTATTCTCCTAGGCTTTTCTACCATTAATTAGTATAGAAAATTTTATAATGATATTCGATTCAAGTGTTTTAAAAGTTCTAACTTCTTGCTTGTAGTATAGAAAAAAATTCATATATACTTTGTTAAGAGAAAGTAGAGGAGGTTGTTCAAATACTCACATGAAAAGATCTTAAGGGGGTAGTATCTTTGAGACAAAAAAAAAGTCAGATTTATTATCCCCACTCTTTTAGCCATATGAAAGGTCTTTAATAGGATATTTTTGAGTTAATTGAGTCATTAAAATGGCTAAGAATATATGATACAACTTAATTTTAAAGTAATTGGAGTAATGATTGATGTTAAGGCAAGCATTGTGATTTATAACCATTGGTGTGTGTTGGAAAGTCTCAAAATAGAGCATGAAGGTTATGTTCTAAAGGAAGAATCAAATGGCATAACAATTCTAGGATTGAAGAAATGAGACTCAAATATTTCACAAAAGAAATATCATAAAAAGAAGAAGAAATAAATAATTTTAAAGCTTAACGCTATATAATTAGCACCAAAATGTGGATTACTGCTCTTAATATAATGATGAATGCATAACGATTTGTCCTTACATGATTCATCACCTCTAAATATCATATATATTAACTTCACCAAACTCAATATCCTTATTAATAACGAGCATTTTTATTTTGAAACTTTGCTATAATATTCTCTTAATGTGAAATATGATAAGAATATTCTTTTCTCTATTTTATCACATGGATTTTTTATGAAACATGGATAAAGGAAATAAATTGATTTATGTTAAGATCTTTTAAAGTTGACTTTCTTCATATCTATGATTTAACAAATCTTTTATCTTGACATTAGTTTAATATATAGATTATAATATATATAGTATCAGTTCTAAACATTATTGAAAACTCATTCTCTACTAACTTGACACTTGGTCTCTATAATATTTTTATTTTGATTACAAAAAAGACATCCATAAAATAATTTGTTGTCAGCATCACTTCTAAGAACCTCTAGAAAATATAATTCATTTTCTTAGACAAGTTTTAATCTTTAGATAATATCATATATATATATATATATATATATATATATATATATATATATATAATAGGCAACACATCTTATAGAGTGAATAATAAAAATGGGACTATACATCTAGATGCCATAAGAAAGTTGAGTAAATGTTAATAAAGTTAAATAACAATTATGAAATAAATGCCTAACATTTATATAAATTTAGATATGAAAATAAGAAAATTATTTGATGTTTGAGATTTATAGATGCTTCAATCTCTATATATATCGATAGCTTAGACTACCCTTAATCTATCAATTTTCAAACTTTATTTATTTCCAAATTTAGTAAAATAATCTTAGTTGTCAATCCTAATTTACATTCATCCCATAGGTCACACCTCAAATAAGGAAATTAAAACCAAATTAAGAATAAGTTTAATGCTTTAGTTAAAGAAAACTATTGAAGAAAACCAAAAAGTTTACCATAAATTAATTTCATGTGTTTTGTAATTTATATAATTTATTATTGATTTTTTGTTTTATTGACTTCTCCTTAAAGGCATTAAGACATATTAAGACATTTTAAAATAAAAAAATTTAGGTTTATAAAAATGTGGATGGGAAAATTAGGTGATCAGGAATTGAATTTTTATTTATAGAGGTTTTTCTTGAGGAAATAGATTAAAAAATAATAACATTAACATCACTAATTGTTGTTATGTTATTTAAATTATAAATTTTTGTATAATTGTAAACTAATATGGATTGTTCCTTAGAAAAATCACTAAGAAACTTATCGTTGGTTGCTGTGAAAACCAACAACATTTAGAATTTAATATATATATATATATATATATAATAAGAAAGTTAAGAGAATAGAATAAGTGGGTCACTAAGTTAGCTCTCATGTATCACTAAGCAATGGAAACATAAATAGAATTAATAATTACTTGTATTGATATAAATTTACTATATCAACCAGGAATGCAATGCAAAACCATAAATATAGTCTAATGATCTCAACCAATTTGTAGTTTGCAACTAGCTTATTTTAAACAACCTTTTTTGCAATTGATTCAAGACTTAACACTTTAAAATGTTCTTACCATACAATAATATAAAATTCAGATCTAAAGCTATATGCCTTAAAATTCTTAAACATGTTATTTTATTGTGCTCTTAATCTAAACTTTAAGATTAATCACTTTGTATTGATAAATGTTTATATTGCCATATCTTTTAATAGTTGACAAAACATTATTAATTGCATCATCATTAACTAATTAGCATTAAATCTAGCAATTAAAATGAACTCATTAATAATATCATATGTTAACTAATTACACATATCTAATAAAACACTTTTATTTTATTTAAGTGGAAGAGAATGGATTAGACATCAACAAATTGTGCAATATCATTTAAGTTCTGAAAATGACATTTAATAAAATTGAATGTCAATGTTATACTAAGCATATATCCTTAGCATGCACAATAAAATGTTATTATTTTTTGAAAATTGCTAAACTTGTCTTTATAGTAGATATTATTTTATCACTAAAAGGTAAATGACTAAGTTATTTATACCAAAGCCATGATTGGTTCGTTATAATTGTTCTCAAAATCCAATAAAATAAAATTCAAGTCTTAAGGTATAAGCCTTAAAATTTTTAAACATTGTTCTTTCATTATCCTCTTAATCTAAGCTTTAAGATTTAATCACTTTGTATCGATAAATTCTTATATTGCCATATCTTTATATAGTTGACAAAATATTATTAATTGCACAATAAAATGTTATTATTTTTGGAAAACTGATAAACTTGTCTTTATAGCAGATATTTTTTTATCACTAAAAGGTAAATGACTAAGATGTTTTTACATAAACCATGATTGGTTCATGTTATTTTCATTTCCATGGCATAATGAATACCAATTAAATTGATAACACATTTTGTGTTTGATTTATTAGCTTAAGAATAATTTTTGTATAATATATTTATAATCTCTCTTAATGAAACTTTGTCCTTATTATTTTGCCTAAAATGAAAATATTTAAAAAATCTTAACCACCATGACTAAACCAATAATGTATATTTTCTTTTCTAACATCATTATTGATGATGTAATTGCATAATGCATCGATAAAATATATTATTACCAGTCCTTGCATTTATATTTAATTTCTTAAATCTATAATTTGTTTTAATTTTATCATATGATTACTACAATCATCATATGTTCCATTAATTATATTTACTTCTTATATCTGTTATTGTATAATTCTTTATTTGTTTTGCATCTTTCTCTATAAAGAAATTGATATGTTAAGTTTGATAAAATGGATTTTTTAGTGAACCAAAAATTCGTATAATTTTCTTATTATCCATTTTTCAAAGTAACATAATTCATCAAAGTGTCCTAATAAATTATTATATATATAGTATACAATGAAATTCATTGCTTGTCTTAATAATTAATTTAGTACTAGTATGTTTCTTTACTTTCAGCACTTTTATATCTGAGATGTGTGCTTTTACTATTCTTTTCTTTTTACATGAATGATGAATGGATGAATTTTATTATCGCTCTGAACTCAGTGATGAATGTTTGCTCAATTAAGTTTAGTACTATAAATTATACTTATTATTACATAATAATTTGGAGCACTAAAATTCTCATTTTCTTATATATAGGTACTTAGTTACTTAGATGTCCTAGTAGGGTTAGTGTGGACAACATAAGTGTCCCTTAACATGCATTTATGTTGTTGGTGCTAATCTAGAGATTTTGTAAGTGATGACCCATCCCGTTGCTAATAAAATTTTATTTGTGCAAGAAATGGAGTGTGGCACCACAATTGGTCTAAGAGATGTCTTATTCGACATATGGGGTACCACATGTAAAACCTTAACCACATTTACCGCATGATGCTAGAAGGTTTGGGTCACCAGATGTGGGGCCCCCATACTGACAATAGGAAGTACAGTGCTCCAATTATGGCAAATCCCCAGCTTAAGTAAAATCAGGCGAAAACCCAACTTACCTTAAGCCAAGTACTTATCACCAGAATACTATAAACATTCATCAATATACATACAAATATCAAAGTGGCAAAAGCAATAGGTGTGTAGTAACATCCACAAGCACAACATAGTAGAGAAAAAGAAAATAATATAGTAACTCATCACAATACAGAAATGAAATACATCCAGAATTAATCATTACAAACTGAATTTAAAAGAAAATGCAAAGGTCTCTCAATCTCATTGAAAAGAAATAAAAAATCTATCTAAACTGCAACAGCAAGGTCCTCCTCCAGAACAGGCTCCTCTCCTACAGCACTGCCCACGAACAAGTCTGAATCTGATATTTATCAGTATCACAAATGTCAGGGCCCCAGCCAACAAAACAAAAATGTTACAGTTAGACAATTATCTAAGTACATTTTAGGCTATTTTAATGAACTAAATATTTAAAGATATCACATTTAAATCCACTAAGTATGCAAGCTAATTATGGGTGCGACAAGCTATAAAGAAATGGGGTAATTATAAACTATCCATTTATAGCAAGCAATTAGTATGTAAAATAGCACACAACACAAAATAAATAAGGTGAGGCTAAAAGCTAAAAGTAACAGCAACTATAATACAATTCTGAACCTAACATACTTATGATCACATTGAAACATGCTGATTATAAAAGAATACATGTGCTGAATATAACATGAAGTTCTAACATCCTAAGCATGCCAATATACGTAAGTAAGCCATCAAAATATACATACAACATGCTAATTAATACCAAACAAAAGAAAAGACTACTGAGACATGTGGCAAAAGCAGAGCAAGCTATGTAACGTAAAGCCACTGAGATATGTGGCAAAGCAAGCAAGTACTGTAAGTAAGGCCACTGAAGCATGTGGCACGGCAAGAAGAAAACAAGACTAAAAAATAAAACTATAGTAGCAATAAGCCTAAGGTATAGTACTGCCATATGAGCCAATAGGCTATACAGGGCCTCCAAGATCAATCAATACCTAGCCTAGACATCCAAATCTGCTAGGCCTGAGTCCATCCTATACAATACTAATACTGAAAAGGCAGAGTAAGCTAGGACATACTCTACTAACTGAAAGAACTGCAAGAACCAGATGAATGATATGCTTTACAAACACTAACTTAGGATGTATCATCCATATCATAAGTCCTCTTATTATGCTCAAGGAATAAGACTCAATATCTAAGGTATGCCAAGAAAAGCTAGTCAAAGTAAGCAAAAGACTCAATCTAGACTTATGTGATATCTACTATTGTCTATTTATCTAATCTAACTACTCTGAGAAGGTACAAGTTTAGGATCTCAAATATCCAGCTTTCGAGTAAAATCTCAAATTTACATCCTTAAAGTTAATATTAGAACTTAACAACCTCTAATCTAAAATCAAGTGACAATTATAAGGTTTAAGTAAATAAATCAATGACCTAATTTGGTAATATTTTACTCTCTTACCTGAATCTTGATTAAGTAAATCAAGATTTAGGGATTTTGGACTTAAACCCCACTTTGGTGTTCAGATCCTAAATCTAAGGTGGTGTCCTGACTAGGATCTAGGGTTCACACTTTATCCTTAAGTTAAGGATAAAGATCCTATAAGCTGAAAAGATCCAGGAACTAAGAACTTAGTGAAAGGTTATTCTACTGATCATAAGATAAAATAATCAATTAAGAACTTGAGAATCTAAGATCTATATTCAACCTTTTAGATAATTTCATTACCTTATAGATTGAATCATCCTATACCCACATGGAAGGTTTTAAAGGATTAAACAATGAATCATTTAAGGAAGTTCAATTGGAGGTAGTTCAATTCAAGTAGAAGATCTAAAGTCTAATATCTAAGATCTAAGATATGATTGTTTGATCACTTTAGACTTAAGTTAGGTTTTTATCTTAAACTTTACTAATTTCATCTCTTTTGGCATTTAAGTTCATAACTAACTAAATTGAACTTATTAAAGTGAGATTTAATTAGTGAATTTATTAGACCCAAATATTAAGGCCAAGTGACTTCTTTAGGATCACTTAAGATTTAAGTGTCTTAATTAGGGCAAATTGAAGATTTCTTAAATTAATATCCATATTAATACATTATTAGTTTAAGAGTTCAGAGAATATTAAAATCTAACTGGGAATAATTTACTGAATTTCTCCCAAGATTTAAGGGGTACTTAAGTACATTTGGTCAAAATGACCAAAATCCCCCTCTTAAGGCTAAAATTGGGATTTTAGGATTTAGTTATCCAAATTAAATCCAATCTATTTTAATGTGTTTCATATGGATTAATGAAGTGGGAAACACAATTAACTTAGGTTTTGACAACTTAATTAAGCTAATTAGCATTAATAGCTCATTTAAGCCAATTAGGGTGATTAGTGAATTTAAGGCATTCTAGGGCAATCCAGTCATACCCATAGATTGCAATAGACTTAGGATAGCATTAGGGATTAAATTACCCAAAATTAGAGACTAAATAAGAGTTTATATTCAGATTCCTTGTATTTTTCTAATTCAAATGGTATATTGGATTATGCTATTTGGATATGTATAATTAAAGTTATTTAATTAATTTAATCTGTATATTTATTTAAATTAAAACTATAGGATTCGATTTATTAAATTAATAACCATAGAAACTGTCATTTTATAATTCTTTAATAGTCGCGGCCCGGAATCAAAAGGCGCGGGTCACGGGTCAGCCCGACCCGTGACTTCATCTTCCTCACCTTGACGAGCTCCGCTCTAATGGAACTTCCATGCTGAAATTCTCCCTTCTCCGACCACACCACACCTAACTCTCGATGGCTACACCTTCAGGAGACTTAGACACATCGACTGAGATAAGAACCCCCATCTGGGTCCTTCTGGATCAGTGGGGTGCTACTTGACCGAGACACCTTTGTCACAGATGATTAGGGTTTACTGTGAGGAGTAAATTCTCATCACAGAGGCAACTATTTGGCCAGAGCTCAATCTCTACATCATCCTGGTGGTGAGGCGAATTGAAACCCTCTGGCCACATGCCTTGGGGTGCCCTGGATCGTCGGGCCCTTACTCTAGCTCGGCTGTGAGCTTGAGGCATAGACCAGATGATCGAAGGATCAAATTAGGCTAGCCCAGACCCTATGGATAATCACACTAGGTTTCCTAAGTGACTACGGCTACCTAGATGACATACAGAGGCTTAGTTCAGAGATAAAATGGAGGATTGAATCAATGGAATTCAATGGCAAAGAGGTTGTACCTGAGGACGAGTTGCAGGCTCGGCTGAGGGAAATTGAAGTGCCTCCGAGCTCCGTGGATGACAGATGAAGGTTCACATGGGGTCTGAACACCAGACGGGCCCTCTATCAGCAGTTCTAAGCTTCAGGAATACTGAGAATTCATCGAGGTGAGACAGGAGCTCCAGGGACTTTGACTGCCAATTGAGGGTTCACAGTGAGCAAAGGGACTCACTGTGAATCTCTGGAGGTATTTATAGGCCGAAGGAGTGACAGACTGTAAATACACGTCTGCGCTTGCACACAAGTGTACGTGGTCTGAAGTAATAAGTGGAAAGTGTGACTTTCTGGGAATTTATCGAACCACAGAGAATTGGTTGATTTGGCACTAAAGTATATCTATTCTCACTAATGTTTAAGCTATAGTATGTATTGGTTGGTTGGTCTAAAATTAGCATAAATATTCACTAAGTAAAATAGCAAGATTAAAGAAAGAGGAGATTTGGGACCATCCCACATGCAATGATATAATACTCATATAGATTTGTTTCTCAAGCTTTATCATTTAATATAATTGAAATCAAGTGCACATTGTTGTTCTTTATTCTAGCTCAAAGGCTTACAAGTTCAAATCTCATGCACAATGAACTCACATTCGGTTCTACTTTAGCACAAAGATTCTTGTAAGATTCTTGAGATTTAAAGTTAATTCATTTTCTCTTTATTCAAGGAGAGTTTAAATTTTTTTAAATCTTAGAATCTCACAAGCATTGATTTCTACTACGAGCATCACTCGCATCTCACATAGTTGAGATGATGGAATCACATGTTGGGCTCAACGACTATGTCACTTAGTTCATGAGCACTCAATACTTCATTATTCAATCTCAATTATGTTGAGCTCATTTAGTGGGTCTTAGCATCACTTGCATCAATTCTTTGGTTGAGCTTAAATTGAGGTGCATTGAGCTTAAGAACCTTCTCACATGGTTCTAAGCTTTCATGCACTCAAAATCTAGCATCCAACCTAAGATGAGCTAAGGAGCACAAGACAATTAGATCTTGGATTTTTTAGTTCTTTTCTCATAAACACATCAAGACTAATTAGATGAAAATTTCTTAGTAATGCATTAAAATCACAAATACATTATGCTTGAGGGAAAACATTCATCCATCAATATTATATCATGCAAAATGGGACTTCATCCCAACCCTCCCCAAGGGGAGTTTAGCTACTCATTGCACAAGAACGCTCCGTAGAAGTTCTCCGGAATTCTTCTTCTCCTTCTAATTATCCTCTCCTTAGGCCGCTAGTGCTGCCTTCTTCCTCTTCTCCCTTTGCAAAAGCTTGCCTTGCCATCCTTGGGGAGTTCTCTCTTCCTTTAGCTCTCCTTCTTACTTAGTGGACTTTTGCTAAAATTGTGAACCCTCCTCTAGTCAAGAGGAGGGGTATTTATAGGAGGGGGGAGGCTGAATTCTTCTCTTCATTTGCAACCAAATTTTTCATAAAAAATTCTGAATTCATCATTGCAATATTTTTCCATTAATGGTGAGGTGACAATAAGCTCATTTCTTTACCCAAAACATCACCTCAAAGCTTCCTTTTTTGACAAAAAAATGGCTGCTATAGGAAATGGTGGTTGGAGACAAAATTCAGGATAGAGGTCATGTCTCTAGCCGTATTAAATGCAGTGTCTGAGAAAAAATTCGGCGGGCCGCTGCAGCGCGCACCGGCGTGCTTTAGCATACCCTGGTCCCTAGCATATTAGCCAAGTCCCCCGCTGTAGACCGCTGCAGCGCGTGACCGCGCGCTGTAGCGGTCGATTTCGCAAACACTATTCAATTAGTTCTTTTTCCTGCTTTTATAGAGTTTATATATATTTTCGAGGCAGACCGCTGCAGCGCGCGACCGCGCAGTGTAGCGATGAATTCCGTGAAAAACACTGTTCAATTAATTTGACTGCCCATTTATAAAGTCAAGTATTTCCGCTGCAACCATGGCCGCGCGCTGGAGCGGTGAATTCTGCGAAGAAGACTGTTCAATTAGTTGGTCGGCCCAATTTATAAAGTCAAGCATTTTCGTAGCAGACCGCTGTAGCGCGCGACTACGCGCTGTAGCGGTGAATTCTACGAAGAACACTGTTCAATTAGTTGGGCGGCCCGATTTATATAGCCAAGTATTTCCGCTATAAACCGCTGCAGCGCGTGACCGCGCGCTGTAGCGGTGAATTCCGCAAAGGACACTGTTCAATTAATTTTCATAAAGTTTAGATGTTTCTGCTGCAACCCGCTGCGGTGCGCGGTCGCGCGCTGCTGTGATTTTTCCTTTAGTAAATTTTAAAAACCTGCAGAAATGCCTTAGAACTCCTTTAGATTCCATTTCCTTGAAAAAGATAGAAAAATTTGATTTTAGGAATAGCATAAAGATCTTAAATAGATAAATTTTTCCCTTTATTTAGATATAATTTATGGATTCATCAAGGAGCTATGGGGGTGGGTCCTAGAGCTTGAGCTTGGGAGAAGAGGCTTGGCCGAGGGTCCTCGCCATTTTCTAAAATTGGGAAGGTCCAGGCCTCCCGGGTCGCACTACTAGGCTCGGCCATTCTCGGAAGATCCTAACGGTCTAGTGGACAAGACATGTGGGAGTGGGGGACAGCGCTGGCGTGGCACGGTACGAGCGGATTTTCTGTCGGGCTGGCGATCGGGTGAAGACGATGATCCACAGTGGCAGGGTCCGTCTCCAGCATCTGATCGCGAGATCGTTGAGGATCGACAGTTTAATGCGGCTCCTGATTAACAGAACCATGGAGACGATCTCGAACGTCGGATGGAAGATGCCGATCAAGCGACAGGGATTTGATCACGACGCGCGTCATAAGAGCCGTTGGATCAACAGTGCTAAGATGCGTGCTATCGCATCGGGTGGCTCCACTCGGTGCCCCGCTGTCGGGACCCCGCAGCGGATCTGCCACGGTCCCGACAGCAAATCCCGCCATTTTATTTTTAATTAAAATTTAATTTAAATATAAATAAAACCAATTAAATAATATATAATTATTCTTAAATATTCTAAATCCAATTTAGGACCAAATGAGCTCCAAAAATTCCCAAAAAATCACCTATAGCTAATTAGGGTATAGGAATTCAAAAATAAAATCAGTTTTTGATTTGGAGATCAAATTAATTTAAGTATTTTTCAGGGCTTAAAAATAGCCAAAAATACAAAATTTTCCATTTTAGCTCCGATTAATTCCAAACTTCTATGGTTAGGTTTAAATGACCGATTGAGGCTAATGGAATCAAAATTAAACCTTGATTTAGCTTAATTAATTTAGGTTTAACTATGATAACAACCAGGGTTGTTACACCAGACCTAAATTATGATTCTGGATTTCTGAAAGAATTTAACAATATTCTATGCAGTGGGTCAACTTACAACTAAATATTGAGTGTAGGTGCCTAAATCAAGCTGACACAAAAGAAACATGTTAGCGATGAGAAATTTAAGGACAAGGGAATTCTGAGAGAGGGAAAATTCATGTGATTTACGATAACTTAAGGTACCATTTCTATATTGGTAGGCTTTAATTAACATTACAAAGAGTTAAAATCAAAATTAAAAAAGGTTAATTCATGGGATTAAGTAGCCCTAATTATGGGTAACCCTAAACGTTAGGGGACACTTACCGAGGATGAAGGCACTGCTCCTTTGGGCCAGTGGGTCGAGATAGGTTAATAGTTTGGTTTGAGCATAGTTGTTGATCCATTAATAGTTTAAATCATGATCTATTAGTTTTGATTCCTTTTGTGACTGATACATATAGTTAGATCAAATCTTATGATCCAATGGTTAAAGATTATCCCACCATTTAATTAAGTATATATATTGGTTTAAAGTAAATTTTAAATCATAGGAACTATAAATAAAATTAATACATTAAAAGTTGTATTCACATTTCTCTCATTTTAACTTTAAAATCTATGAAATTGGACATGAAGTGTTTTTATAGTGGAAAACCTTAGTAAAAATAAATCCTTATGTTTAGGCCTCAGAATTATTTCATTTAAATTTATAAAGATTAAATGGATAAAGTATAATTTAGTGTGTAGCATTTGGTCCAAAGGACCTCCAATTTGGATGGAAGGTTCACATTAGTGTGCTTGATTTAATGAAAGATTTTCTTGATTTTTTTTTCTCAATCAATTAAGATTTATTTAAATTCTAATCATCTTAAATTGACTTAATAGAAGCCTATTTAATCAGCTTAACAACCTTGGGTTGTTACAATGAAAATCAGATGAGCAAATAACACTATGGTGTGTCAAAGGAAATAATGTAATTATGAGAAGTAAAAGAGACATTAGTAGTTTAGTTTTGGAATGACACATATCAATTTTATGGGAGTTATTCTCCTAGTCTTTTCTACCATTAATTAGTATAGAAAATTTTATAATGATATTAGATTCATGAGTTTTAAATCTTTAGCTTCACATGAGAAGATCTTAAGTGGGGTGGCAACTTTGAGACAAAAAAAAAATCAGATTCATTATCCCCACTCTTTCGTTGATATGAAAGATCTTTAATAGGATATTTCTGAGTTAATTGAGTCATTATAATGGCTCAGAATATATGATACAACTTAAATTTAAAGTAATTGGAGTAACAATTGATATTAAGGCAAGTGTTGTGATTTATATCCATTGGTGTAGGTTGGAAAGTCTCAAAATATAGAATGAAGGTTATGTTCTAAATGAAGAATCAAATGGCATAACAATTCTAGGATTGAAGAAATGAGACTTAAAAATTTCACAAAAGAAATATCATAAAAAGAAGAAAAAATAAAGATTTTTAAAGCTAAAAACTAATATGATTAGCACAAAAATGTGGAATGCTTCACTTAATACAATGATGAATGCATAACTATTTATCCTTACATGATTCATCACCTCAAAATATCATATATATTGAGCATCTTTCTTTTGAAACTTAGTCATAATATTCTCTTAATGTGAAATAAGATACGAATATTCTTTTCTCTATTTTATCACATGGCTTTTTTATGAAACATGGATAAAGCAAATAAATTGATTTATGTTAAGATCAATTAAATTTGACTTTCTTCATATCTATGCTTTAACAAATCTTTTATCTTAATCTATTTTACCTAGACATTAGTTTAATATATAGATTATAATATATATATTATTAGTTCTAAACAATTTTGAGAACTCATTCTCTACTAACTTGACACTTGGTCCCTATAATATTTTTATTTTGATTACAAAAAAGACATCCATAATATAATTCATTGTTAGCATCACTTCTAAGAATCTCTAATAAATATAATTCATTTTCTTATATAAGTTTTAATCTTTAGATAATAACATATGTACGTGTGCACACACACACACACACAGATATATATATATATATATATATATATATATATATATATATATATATATATCAAAGAAAGCATGTTCTGATTGATGCCAGATTCCGATGATCACTCTCCGCATAAACCCTAGGGTTCTGAGGCGTTCCTTCGGGCGTCTTTGGCCGGCCTTTCCTCCATTCGTCGGCGTGGCTGACGGTCCGTGCATTCGGGAGTCGTCTTTTGTCTTCCGCTTCCTCTCTCGCTTGTTCTCGTTTAACTTTTTCTTTCTTGTTTTTTCGTGCTCTATCATGGCGCTTAATGGCTGATTCCCCCATTGCTTGATCTTTCCGTGAGGTGTTGGAAGGTCCAACACCTTATCGTCTAAACCTATTTCATCTTTTAAAGGTAGTTCGGCCCTTTTTTTCTTCGATGTTGAAATTTCTCTTCTTGCGGCCCCTTTCGACCTTACTCTGGTCGGCAAATTCTCCCGCACGAAGCCTAGCTTTGCTCTCGTTCAAAGATTCATCAATCGCTTAAAACTTGTTGGCCCTGTTACCATCCGCTCGTATGATTCCTTTCGTATTTTCCTTAAGTTTTCTTCTGATTTAGATTACGCCCGCTGTTTCTCTAAAGGATCTTATGATATAAATGGTCACACAATTAAACTTTTCAAATGGAGTCCTCATATTGATGTTCAGCTTGATGTGCCTATTGCCCCTGTTTGGATTAATTTTTCGGGATTACGTTTACAATACACTTCGAAAAAGGTGCTTTTTAACATCGCCAAAGCTTTTGGTAAGCCCCTGTATCTTGACAGAAACACTGCGACCCAACGCAACTTTGCTGCTCCCCAGGATTTTAGTGGAGGTCAGCTTAGAATTCCCTCCCCTTGATAAAATTTGGCTTGGGTCAGAATCGAAAGGTTACTTCCAAAAGGTTTCGTATGAAAACATGTTGTCCTATTGTTCACATTGTAATACGATTGGTCATAAGCCCCCATCCTGTCCTCACTTACGAGAAACTCCTGATAATACCACTTTGGCTATGATAGAGCATGTCTTAAACACTGATACTTCAATGGCTGTCGATATCGTTGACAGTAATGTTGCCAATAATGCGAGAATTAGTGCCGACATTAATGTTGGTAGTATTAACCCTATTTTGACTAACCCCGATTTGTTGTTGAATGATGACTTTACTTGCAATGTCTCTATTGTTCAAGCTGCTATCGATAATGTTAACATTACAAATTCTGATGAGGTTTTTATAAAGGCGGATTCTGCCTTCCATATTTCTGTCGTTGAGCTTAGTAACGCTAATATTTTAAATTCAGCTTGTCATGTTAACATCATTAATGCTGATATGTTAGATGCTGCTAATCAAGTTACTGCTAATACTTTGGTGGACTCTTCTAGTCATGTTATTGTTGCTAGTGCTGCTCTTGATAATGTTGAACCTGTAAATGTTATATCTGTTTTAATTGAATTTACGGTTGTTGAAAATTGAACTGTTCTTGAAAATTCTATAAGTGCTATTCTTGATAACACTGAAAATTGTGATACTGTATAGACTGTGATTGTAAGGGACAATGCTGAACGTGCTACCTCTAAACATGTTATTACTAAACCTAGGATGACCTCTTCCTGTCATGTTAATACTACAAATGTTGCTCTTAAAAATGATGACCCGGTAAATGCTATTACTGTTTTTTCTGAAATGGCTATTGTTGAATATTGTTCTGCTCTTGAAAATGATGAAAATTGTGGGCCTGTAAAGGGTGTGTTCGTAAAGAATATTATTGAAAATGATACTGATCGGGTCTCAGCGGCTTATAATCTTGTGTTGATTCTATCTAAGTCCTCCCCGGGAGAATCAGATAGGGTCCTTAATTCTCCTAAACTTGGGATAACGGTTGTTCAACCAATTGTCGATGCTTCTAAAAGGTTAGCGACCGCTATTCCGGATACTAACTTCCTTCTGGTTGGATAATTAAAATGTCCCCAATCTCATTTAAAACTTGAGAAAGACTCCATCCAAAACATATCTAAAGATTCCCCCTCCTTCCTTAGCTATAACAGATTCAACCCATTGCTTGCTTAGAAGAGACCTCCGGAGCCACTAAAATGAAAAGCTTAGACCAAATTACTAAAAAACTTCCAAAATTTAATATTTCTAAACAGAAGGTTCACCCCGGACCTTCTTTTGTTTCCCAATGAATATTCTCTGTTAGAATATTAGAGGATTGAGTAACCTTTCCTCCAAGAATCGCCTTAAACACTTTATTTTGGAACATAAAATTGAAATCGCTGCCATCTTCGAACCTAAACTTCAAAATAAGGATTGCAACAAAATTCAACAATTTCTTCATTATTAGAATTGCACAACATCTCTTTCTAATAAGATTTGGATATTTTGGAATAATACTTGGAAAATTGATATGATTAAACAATGCGACCAAGCAATCAACTTGAAACTGACTAATCAAAATTTCACCTGTATAGTCACTTTTGTTCATGCTAACAGTCTTAGAAGTGATAGGTAACTCATTTGGAATTTTCTAAGAAGTTGCCCTCATAATAACCTTTCGTGGCTTGTTGGTGGGGATTTTAACGTGGTTCTCAACCCGAGAGAATACAAGGGCTATGCCCTCAATCACTCAGCTTCAACTTTTGACTTTAATTCTGCTCTCATTAATTGTTGTTTAGACGACTTCAATTACACTGGCACTGCTTTCACTTGGTATAATGGTAGGAAATTTGCCTGCCTTGATAGATTTTTAATGAAAAATACATGGTGTAATCACTTCCGAGATATTAAAAACTTCCCTCAAAATTCCTCCAATTCAGATCACAAGCCGATCTTTATTTGCTCTAGTAATCCACCTACTTGAATCAACTAATCTTTTAGGTTTCAATTGTTCTAGCTGAATATCCTGGACTGTTTGGATGTTATTCGTTCTTCCTGGAATGCTAACTGTAGCTCTTATGGCCTCCCTAGACTTGTTGACAAATTTAAACACCTCTGTAAAGCTCTAAATTCTTGGAATCAGATCATAGTTGGCAACATTTTTACTAACACTACCACCCTTGAAAACCTTGTTAATAACTTGGAAAATATTTTCGAAGATCAGCCCACGATCGAGAATAAAATCAATTTTTCTAAAGCTAGAGCTAATCTTATTCAATGTCACAACAACATTGAATTGTTCTGGAAATAAAAATGTAGTATCCATTGGAAGCTTCAAGGGGAAAAAATACTAAATTTTATCATAGCTGGGTTAATAAAAGATGCTCTAAAAGGAAAATCCATACGATCACCAATCCGGATGGTTTTACCTTTTCCAATGCTGAAGAAATCCAAGCCTCAGCCAATTACAATTTCTCAAACATCCTCTCAGCCAATCCTAATAATTCTAATGACTTGATTTTGTGCTCTCCTGATTCTATCATTTCTCAAACTGACAATCAATCTTTAAATAACATGCCTTTGAATGATGAAATTTGGAAAGTTATCAAAAATCTTAATCAAAACTCTTGCCCTGGTCCTAATGGGTTCCCTATAGAGTTCTTCATCAAAGCTTGGGATATTGTGGGAGAAGACATTTGTAATGGGATCAAGGAATTTTTCTGTAACGTCCCTTTACCAAAAAATTTTACTCATTACACCATCACCTTAATCCCAAAAGTTAGTGCTCCCTCTTGGTAGAATCAATTTAGACCCATTAGCCTCTGCTCCTCTCTAAATAAAATAATATCCAAATTAATTGTAAATCATTTAAAAGAGCTTATACCAAAGTTAATCGAACAAAACCAAAGTGGGTTTATATCTGGAAGACACATTCAAGATAACATCCTTGCCACTCAAGAATTGTTCCACTGTCTTAATAAGAAAATAGAGGCCATAACCTTATTCTCAAGTTGGACCTTGAAAAAGCTTTTGATAAACTTGATTGGGGCTTTCTTCTTAAAATGTTACAAGCCTATGGTTTCAATACCTCTTTCATCTCTAAAATCAATAACCTGATCTTGAATATTTAGTTCTCTATCTTAATCAATAGTGCTCTTGCTAGTTTTTTCAGCTCTTCTAAAGGGCCTAGACAAGATGATCCTTTATCTCCCATTCTGTTTAATCTTGCTATCAATTATTGGTCCATAAACCTTAATTAAACTTTTCAATTGGATAATAATCTTCACTTCAAAGTTGGAAGTAATCTCCTTGTCTCCCATCTCTCCTATGCTGATGATTTCATCATTTTTTCTAATGCTGACAAAAGAAATATCTCAAAGATCAAATCTTTACTTAACACTCTTGAGATGGATTCTGGGCTTAAAATCAATTGCCTTAAATCTAACTTCTTTATTAATAACAAAGCCACTTCTAATCTAAAAGATTTTATGACTAATAAACTTAGTCTTAAAGAGGGCAAACTTCCTTATAATTATCTTGGCATTCCTATATTCAAAGGCCCGAATAAAAATATCATCTACCATGGCCTAATTGATCAAATCCTTAAAAGAATTTGGAGTTGGGAAAACATTTATCTTTCTCAAGGTGGTAGGCTCACTTTAATCAAGTATATTCTTAACACAATCCGCTTTACTGGCTTGAAGTCACCTCTCCTCCCAAAGCAACTATGGCTAAAATTAACATCATCTTCAACAAATTTATTTGGCTGAGCAGCAAGGGTACCAAATTTATTTGGACCAAATGAGAAAATCTAACTTCCCCCCTTAAGGAAGGTGGTCTTGGCATGAGAAATCTTGAGGCCATTCACAATGCTTACTCTTCCAAACTTTGGTGAAACTTTAGAACCAAAAATAATATTTGGGTGGATAACCTTAAAGCTAAATATTGTGCCTCCACTCATCCCGTCCTTGTCCTAAGTAAAGTCACGGACTCTATAATCTGGAAGAGAATGTTGGAGACTAGAAATCTTATGGAACAGATAATTGATTGGAACAAACTGGACTCTTTTTCATCCTTTTGGTGATTCTTAGAGTGATCTCGGTCCCCTTCATTTAATTTGCAACCCGACTCTCCCTAAGCTTACTCTTGGTGATTGTTACAATGTTGACAATTCTTGGAACATCAATCTTATTACCTCCATCACGGTCCCCAGCATTCATGAATCTATATTAAATTCTACCCCCATCTTGGTGGCCGAGAAGCATGCCACTTCTGAACTTATCATCAATGTGAAATTTAATCTCCATATAGCTTGGAACATTCACAGAAAGCATAAGAGTAATAATTTTAAACTATAGTTTTGGCATAATAACATCCCTACCCTCATAAGCTTATTCATTTGGCGGCTCCATCTTAATTATATCAGTGTTGATAAAGTTCTTAACTCAAGAGGCTTTAATCTTCCCTTCAAATGCCATTGCTGCCATTTGCCTAATGTGAGTACTGAAAGCATAAATTATTTATTCTTCAACAATTCCTTTGCTCACTCTCTGTGGTCCACTTTCAATTACATCAAAACCCACAGTCAGATTGTGGTGGATCTCCCTTCCCTAATTTCCCAATGGAATGCTATCCCTTCTAGTCTAAAGAAGCTGCGCTTTGTTAACCTGAATGATGCTTATATTACTAGGAACATTTGGTCTGCCCGCAACCTAGAAAAATATCAAGCTGTGGACATGAATTTTCATAAATCCAAATTAAATATTATAAACGATGTCAACTCACTCATTAATATTTTTCCTAAGAAATCTTTTTGTTGGAAAAACATCAACAAAAATGCCTTTGCAGATTTATTCAATGTTAGGGATCTTTAAGAGGTTGTTGGTCTGTTGCTTGTTGGATGGCTGCTTTTTATTTTGGGTTTGTGGTCATTCGATTTCAGTGTTGTTGGGCTTGTTGGTGAGCATGAAGGGTGTCCTTCTGCATTGGTGTTGCCATTTCTGTGTTTTTTTGTTTTTGGGTGTGCTAGTTAACTTGAAAGTTTGCTTATGGACTTGTGTTTGGCATGTTTCCTGTTTGGTTGTCGATCACCCTGCTTGTAAACTGACCAGTGTGCTGCAGTTCTCGTTGGTATGCCTGCTTGATGGCGTGCTGGTATGCCGACTGGTAGGTTGCAGGGTCGATAGCTGGACTAGGGGAAATGCTGACTGATCTGACTGTCGCTTTTTTGGGGTTCAGGTTAATTTGGCTAATCGTCTTGTCATTTCTTCGGGTAAGCTATTGATGGTCGGGGTTGTGGTCCAGGTTGATGTGTTGGCTGTTTGTTTAGTTACCACTAATTAATGGGTGTGCTGGTTATCCTGAAGGTTTGCTTGCGGATTTGTGTTTGGCCTGTTTCCTGTTTGGCCGTCAATCCAACTGCTTGCAAACTGATCGGTGTGCTGCAGTTCTCGTTGGTATGCCTGCTTGATGGCATGCTGCGAGGTCTGTTGGTATGCTGGCTGGTAGGCTGCAGGGCCGTAGGCTGGACTAGGGGAAAGGCCGAATGGTCTGTCTGTCGCTTATTTGGGGTTGAGGTTAATTTGGTTGATCGTACTAACATGTCTGCTGGTACGGCTTTGATGGCCGGGGTTGTGGGACCGATGGATGTGTTGGCTGTTTTCTTAGTCACTGCTAATACATATCGTGCTGTTGTTAAGATTGGTGACATGGGCTTTAATTCCAATGATTTTTTAATTCATTAAGTTAGCTGAAACTATAACATTTTTGTGAGCTTTTATTTGATTAGGGAAATCTTTCCTGAGATTCTTGAGTTTCACATGGCTGTTAATGCTAGTTCGAATGGGGGCTTTCCCTGTGTTGATTGTCTTAACTTCATCGATGTGCTGTTTATCGACTATTATACCCAAACCATTTTTATCGGCTTTAAAGGTGCTTTTATCCCCAATGGCTTTTGCTATTTGAAAGTGTTGGGTCTAAGGTCCTTCTCTCATAACGTATTGAGCTTGATTATGTGGTGTCTGATGATATCGTTTAGTTCCAATGCTTCTTTAATGACTCTTAGTGGTGATTTCCCCTTTGTGTCCAAGTTTGCTTCTGTCCTTATTTTTTAGGTGGGCCTTTCCTTTTAATCGAGCTGAAGTTATGCAATCCCTCGTACAACTTTACTGGTATGATTTCTCTGTCAATTTCAATCTTTATATTTCCTTGTCATCTTCATTTGGCTTAGGAAGGTCAGAGTTGCTGGTTGCATTTTTATTTGCTTTTTCTAGATATGTTATGTTTATCTATTTTATTTTTGGTTAGACTTTTCATGTCTATCTTTTTGAGGTTAGTTTTTGGTTACTTAGACTTAGGATCGTGCTGTAACCGCCCAACCCATTTCTGTATCTTTTTTTTTGGATGAAATAAAATTTTCAGGTTTTGGTTCAAAAAAAAAAAAAAAATATATATATATATATATAATAGGCAACACATCTTATAGAGTGAATAATAAAAAAGGGACTATACATCTAGATGCCACATGAAAAGTTGAGTGAATCATGCAATAATAAAATGTTAATTGAGTTAAGTAACAATTATGAAATAAATGCCAAACATTTATATAAATTTAGATATGAAAATAAGAAAATTATTTGATGTTAGAGATTTACATATGCTTAGAATACCTTAATCAATCAATTTTCAAACTTTAATTATTTTGAAATTCAGTATATTAATCTTAGTTGTCAATCCTAGTTTACATTCATCCCATAGGTTTATAAGAATTTGGGTTTATAAGAATTTGGAAGAAAAAATTATGTGAAGAGGAATTGAATTTATATTATGTAAAGAAAAAATTATGTGAAGAAAAAATTATGTGAATTTGGGTTTTTCTTGAAAAACTAGATTAATGAATAATAACATTAACAACATCAGTTGTTGTTGTGTTATTTAACTTATAAATTGTTCCTAAGGAAAATCATTAAGAAACTTATCATTGGCTGCTGTGAAAGCCGACAACATTTAGAATTTAATAGTCAAATATATATACATATGTATAATAAGAAAGTCAAGCAAATAGAATAAGTGATTCAATAAGTTAACATAAATAGAATTAATAATGATTTGTATTGATATAAATTTACTATATCAACCAAGAATACAGTGCAAAACCATACATATTGTCTAATGATCTCAACCAATTTGTAGTTTGCGACTTGCTTATTTTAAACAATCTTCTTTGCAATTGATTTAAGACTTAACACTTTAAAATATTGTAACAACTTAAGTGTTCTTACTCATTAATTAGTAGACTAATACTTTATTTCTCTTATAATACTCTTATAATAGTGTTAAGTGCATCTACCTCAAGTTTCGTGCAATTTGGAGATCATTTGAGACTTTCCAACATTCCTGATTTTTCTGATAATATTGAGATTATCTTTTTTTTTTTTTGACCTCAGAATCAAAATCGGAATCCGTCATTGGACTCATCACCCCCAAATTAGCTAAGAGTGATATTTTGGAAGTATTTGGAAAGTCGTCAAAATTTTTCGATTATTTTAATATTATTTAAATATTCAAAAAATTAAAATAATTAAATTGTCTTCCAATTAAAAATGCGATTACATTTTTGAGTTCCACACTCCTCATTTAGGCAATGGTGAATTTTTAGAATTTTTCGAAGTCTGATTGATTATTTAAATTTGAGCAATTGTTTTAGTTAAAATAAATAATTTGAGCAATTGTTTGAATTAAATTATATATATATATAAATAAATATATATATATATATATATATATATATATATATATTATAAACTATTTTTCAACGGCTAAATTGAACCGCGGAAATCAGATGTGGAACGCCGAACCAGAGACAGCTCCTCAAGCGAATCAGGACCGTTCGATCGATTGAGGCTGTTCCGATGATCGAATGGTGAGGACTGTACGCCTCTGTCATCATCTCAATAGTGCGCTAGAGCGACGGGCAAGCCGTGCTACGACACCTGCGACGCCTCCAGGGGACTCCCCATGTAGCCTGTTGGCCTCTTCCTTCCCTCGCCTACAATCTATTTTTCTTGCTGGGAGCTCGCAACCTGAAGGCGAATCGGGACCCTCAGGCGGAGACCTAACCCTAATCCTTCAGAGACGATCGATCATGTACTTCTTAAATAACTCCTTTATGAGTATGCATTTACCTCTCTATGAATTAGTTTACTTATTTAAAATATTGCAGAGTTGTTAGGTAAGGTATGATTGAGCTCGATCGATCTTGATCGAGCTCAATCGATCGAAAGTCCAAAGTGTTCAACAGTGACGCACGGTCTCACTCTGTCGGCATCCGACGCTTAGAACTTAGAGGGTTTGTCATTGCCAGTAAATGGGATGGCCTCCAGTGTAATTCAGTTGCCATTTGGAAGGTCTCTCCGAGACCTTTCCAACGGCAAGCAGGCCAGCCTCCGGCGGCCACTGGAAGTCTCTCCATTTTTGTGGACTAGCCCTCTATGTCCTGGTTTCGCTAAGTGGGTTGAAGCTCAGGTCAAGTGGTCCAAGTAATCCAACTCGCAGGCTCAGCCTGGCTCTCTTTTGTTTTGGGCTTGGGTTAGCGTGCCACTTGTGTGGCCTGCGTGCGGGCTCGTTTGAGACTACGCGCGCGACAGTAAGGCGTTCGGTGCGGGTGCATGGAATCAAACAGTGGATCTATGATTTAAATAAAATTAAAACTTTATTAAATTATTTCCATTTTAATAAATAATATAACTATAAAAACACATTTCCGATTAATACAAATTTATGTCATATTATTCAGAGAAATGCGTAGAGCAACAATATGATGTTAGATTTCTAAGTTGTTGATTATTTTCATTAATCACTATTTTAGGTAATTAATTAAATAATTAACTAGCCAAATATTATAAACATCATAACTTAAGCAATTCTTATCCAAACTTGGCAATCCAATAGTCCATTTCATTCACATAATTGTGTATGACAATAATGTAAAATCAAATTTTGGAGTTGAACTCTAATTTTCTTAATTACTTAACCCAAATTATGAGTCTCATAAACCCTAAAAAATTTTAACGTTATCCAATGTTTATCTAGTTAGTGTCATTCTTCTCCTTATGCTATAAATATTTCATATTTGCTTATATTATTTTATTTGGACAACAATTGGATATTTTAGGTATTTGGCTTCCTAATTAGTGTAATTTTGTAATTTCCAAATTTCATATATTTCATATTTTATGCTTTTGAACCCTAGGACAACAAACTTTTTCATTTTATTTTAATTCCATATCATTCCAATTATAGTTTTGAACTTCAATTATATCGATTTAAGTGGTTGTTTACTTAGCACATTTCTAGAACATAACTTTCATTACTTGTATTGATCTTATGAAATTTAGGAAACCTTAGCTCATTTGATTGGTCATCTTGATTTTAACTAACCTATTTTACATGTAGTATACTATTAGCATGCCTTTATGTCATTCTTAATAAGACTAGTGCCCAACAAATAAGATGAATCTTGTACACACTCCCTTTAGTTCTTAATCCTCTTTTAAGCTCTCTAGATATTGAATTAGAATATCCTTAGCTTTCCCAATGTGTTGTAGATATCTTATAGAATTCATCTAACTTGCAACCTATAGTAAACTATAACTTGTAGCTTATAATCTTATCTCTCCCATACAGTTAGACACCTTCTATTAATTGATCCTAGCTATGTTAGTGATTGATTTGGATAGAAGCCTTTCTTTTGTAAATTAGTTAGATGGAGTTAGTGAGTACTTTATTAACCTCCAATTCCCTTCAATTTAGGATTCCACTAATCTTACTTTTCCATAATAGTTTCCTGGACCTTAAGTTTTATAACCTATCTGGATTGTATGATTTTAGATTAGTGTAGGATAAATATCATTTTCCATAAATTTATTTATTAATTACTTTGCATTTCATAAACTAAATCAAACTACTACTTTCTAAAACTGAACTCACTTTTAATATAACTTAGAGATGATATTTATAAGTCAATTGGGAGCTCAATTAGCTCCAATAATTAAGTTAGATCATTAAAACTAGATAATTTTGAATATCACATAGTTTACAATTACTTGAAATCCTTGAATACTTGATTTCTTTGAGATTATATTTTTGAACATAAGTCCAAGAAATTGTGCATAAATAAACATTCAAAAAATACTATAGGGTTTTTTGGGTGGTGGCCAGGGGCAGGCTTAGGGGGGATATAAGGAGACCTCACATATCTTAGAGGAGTGTGAGTGTTTATTTTCTATGAGACCCTGCTTTCCTTATTAGTAAGGCAGACGTGCTTAACTCCTCGCTCGTTCTGTAAATTTTCCCGCATAACAAAAAAATTATAAAATAACTTCAAATAATAAATTAAATGAGTCATTACAATCTTATGAATTGTGAGAACTCATAATATCTTTCAGGCTATGCTTACTTATATAGTCTTTGACCATGCCATTTTAACCTAAGAAGTTAAGGTTCTTCTTACTTTACTTACTTTGCACTTTCAGTTGATGTATTGTGCTTTACTTACTTATAGTTTCTTATATACGCAGTGTTTGTTGCTTTAATTCCATTTTGATGCTTCACTGCTTTTGGTTTCTCTTACTTAGCATAATATTTATTGGATATATACATGTTTCTATTTCATATTTTTATATGCACATCAGTAGTTTCTAGTCTTATTAGGATGCTTTTTCCCTTACTTGTTGTTATAGGCTAGAGCAAGTCTACTTGTGAGCTTTTACTCCTTTTTCCTTACTACTGTTCTTCTTTATAGTTATACTTTCTTCCCTTACTTTGACGCTTTATATGCGCCACTATAGAATTTAATTGTAAATTAGCATATGTGATATCCAATTAATTTTTAATTAAAATTTAGCCAATATTAAAATGTACTTAGACTTTTTTGTCTAACCACTTATTTTCTTTTTCTTGGTTGTGCCATATCGTATTTTAAATACCAAAAATATGATAGAAATTTTCAGAGTAGTGGAGCTGGACTCTAGTGTACTTGAAGACTTTTACTGCTTTCGCATTTCTTTTCCTTTACTACTTTATGTGAGGAGAGACTATAATGTCATTTAATTTCTAAATTCAAAGTTTATAATAATTTAATTTCTATAATATTCTTACTTCTTTTTGTGATGAATTTACTTTCATATTACTGCTTGGTTTAGCTAGTTAATAATATTCAGTTTTACTTGCATATATTTCATATTCTTACTTTCACTACTTTGTATTTTTCTTAACTTAACACCCTCACAGAGACACTTGGCCACACAGCACTCAATAGTTGGGTTGGTTTCCTTTCAACACAGAGTGTTAAGTGCTGTGGTAGCCCTCCAGCATTAGATTTGGGTTCCCGATCTAATATTGGGGTCGCTATAAATGTTCTCAAAATCCAATAAAATAAAATTCAAGTCTTAAGGTATAAGCCTTAAAATTCTTAAGCATGTTCTTTCATTATCCTCTTAATCTAAGCTTTAAGATTTAATCACTTTGTATTGATAAATTTTTATATTGCCATATCTATATATAGTTGACAAAATATTATTAATTGCACAATAAAATGTTATTATTTTTGGAAAATTGATAAACTTGTCATTATAGTAGATTTTTTTTTATTACTAAAAGGTAAATGACTAACTTGTTTATACAAAAACCATGATTGGTTCATACTATTTTCATTTCCATGGCATAATAAATATCAATTGAATTGATAACACAATTTTGTATTTTGATTTATTAGCTTAAGAATAATTTTTGTATAAAATATTTCAAATCTCTCTTAATGAAACTTTGTCCTTATTACTTTGCCTATATTAGGAATATCTAAACAACCCTAACCACCTTGACTAAACCAATAATGTATATTTTCTTTTCTTACATCATTATTGATGATGTAATTGACTAATGCATCGATAAAAAATATTATTACCAGTCCTTGCATGTATCTTTAATTTCTTAAATCTGCAATTTGTTTTTATGTCATCATACGATTACTACAATCATCCTATGTTCCATTAATTACATTTACTTCTTATATCTTTTCTTGTATAATTTTTTATTTATTTTGCATCTTTCTCTTTTAAGAAATTGATATGTTAAGTTTTATAAAATGAATTTCTTAGTGAACAAACAAACCTTATTATTTTTGTATTATCCATTTCTCAAAAGTAACATAATTCATCAAAGTGTTTTAATAAATTACTATATAATGGTATACAATGAAATTCATTGCTTGTTAATTTTAATTTTGTAATTATTTTTCTTGATATATGATTTTGTAAATATTATTAAGTGAAATGATATTTTTTATGAGACTCTTTGTTGTCCACACTATCTTTTTTCATTTACTTCAAAGAAGCACAATAACAATTTTGGTGAAAATATATGTACATCACTCAATCTTTTTTTCAATGTATTTTATATATTTAAAACTAGCTTTATTTATTCTACTGGCATCTCCTCATGAATTGATTAGATTCACACTTATATTCTTCATCCTATTACTTATAATTCTTCATTCATAATCTCCAAAAATCTCAAATTTCTAACACTACACTTGCATTAAAATTTTTCATAGCAATAATCTACATAATATAATATCGATTCTTATTTTGTGGAGCGTGATTGGATCAACTTGGATTACTGTCGACCGAATTCTCAATTTTTTTTGGGTACTTTTATCATTTGTGTAATATTTGTGCGAGTGTCCTAGTTTTTGTTTATATATAGTTAAAAGACTATGGCTAGGTTGATTTCCTGGGTGATCATCGTCTTCTTCCAAAAGAGAGAGTGCGAGAGATTTGTAATTTCTTCATAGCGGAACCTGTATGGTGCGGTGTGGTTCCGTGATCTCTTCCTATTTTGATTTTTCTACATAAATCTGGGGTTCTTTGTTTCCTATTTTGACACAATCTGTGATGCCAGTGTGTTCGCATAGAGGAGCATGTTTGTTGTTTAAAAATTGCATCAATCAATGTTATTGAAATAACATGTAACAAAAAACGCATGCATAGACTAAATGAATACTAAATGATGTTCATCTTAAGAGTTAATACTTTTCTTAAGGAGAAAAGATCTAAAAAAAAGGGGAAATTCTTCTGTCCCATCCAGCCGCAGAGGCTATAATGAAGACTCCTCGTGGGGTTGGTTTGCATACTCTTTTGTGTCCAAAGATATATATTTATATTTATGTACGCAAATATCCCCCTAAATTGCATGCTTTGGACCCACTTAAGAGCTTGCCCAGCTGTTGCCTCAGTATTCTACTTAAATTTTGTATCTAACACTATCTAATATGATAAATGTTGCTAAGCTTCAGTTTCGACACTTAATTTTTGATATTGGCTAAGATTGTCTGTCTCCAAAGGTGGTAATTTTTAGATTATTAGAATGACTTAAGCTTCTAAATAATCTTAATCGTAATTAAATTGCCAAATTATTCTTATAATAAGAAACCCTTATAGACTATTAGATAATCAAAATCATACACAGTATATGATAATCTTTTCTATAGATACTTAGAAAAAGAGCTTATCATACAACCTAAAAAGCACTCAACCACAAACGAAAAACATAGATCAAATTTACAACAATCAATCCGTATAATTTTATACAACAATCATAGACGACGATGATCCATATTAAAAGGCATAATTTGTATCAATACCTTACATATTATTCAACTCAGTTTTTATCCTTGGGGTTCTTTTCTTCGGCGCGGCTCACGATCTGCTGCATGAGGTGAACCTGGCTTCTCAGGCGCTGCACGTAGTCGATGGTTTCGTCGAGCAAGCTCGTGAATTCCATCGAGTGGCCGCCGGGGATGAGGCCGCGGAGGAGGGGGTGGTCGTCGAGGAGCTCCTGCGGAACAGGCGTCGGTGCGAGGAGGGCGCGGCTCCAAGCCCTGGTCAGGCCCGCTGAACGGGCCATGGAGGCGTAGGCTGCTCTTCTGATGGCTCTGCAGCGATGGCGCAGGGGGGCGGTGGCGGTGATTCGGGAGAGGGAGCGGACGAAGTGAACGGCTTGGATGCAGTTTCTAGGGTTAGGGTTTGCATGGGGTAATCGCTTCTTGTGGTACATAGCGAGCGAGAGAGTCTGTGGGACGGGAAGAGAGAGAGAGAGAGAGAAAGGGCGGGGGTTTGTTCTGACAGAAAGGAGGGACCGGGACAGGAGGAAATCTTGAGCTCTGACACACAGGCGTCAAAGACCAAATTCCTTTGTTTTCTTTTTAAAGTGCTGCGGAAGAAGCGGCGGCCAAGTAATTACTATAAATGAGAATAATAAAAAGCCAGTCAGTAAAAAAAATATATAGAAATATTTGTTCAATTCTTGTATGTTAACTACTTATTTAATTATCATTAATCATTCAAAACTCATATTAATTACATATTTACGTATTATTTAAACCTCATTTAATTTTATTAGCCACATAATTGCTGCACTAATTATATTCCAGTTAAGAACAATACATATAAACCCACTAAATTCGAATATATAATATAAAGTTGAACTGTAACTTATAAAAATGATAACTATATATATATAATGTAAACAATAAAGTTTGAGAGTTTACATTTATTTACAAAAGCGGTGTTGACTCTTCATCCAACAGTTCACATGTTTTGGAACTGACGTGGCACCCAATGCTTATACGAGCTATTATATTTTTATTAAAAATATATATTATTAGATGTTTACCTTCTGCTGACATGATATCCAATGCTGCTCATAATTTATTAGACGGATTTTTTTGGATGCTTTAAAAAGCATTTTCCTTTGGAGAAACACTCAAAGAACAGTATGGAAAAGGTGCTGATGGAGGAAAGGAAGAAGCAAGGAATTTATGAGAGAGTTGGTGCAGCGTCTCTTTTCCAAACGAAAGATTGTTCCAAGACTGCAAAATAAAGCTCGATCCAATTAAATAAAAATCCTATCTTGTCTTTCCAACGGCTGTGATTACGAAGCGTGCGGTTTTCCTTTTGAAGAAGGTCGAGAGGGCGAGGAAGGAAGAACTTAAGAAGAAAGAGCCTTGCGAGGGTTAACCGGTGAAGGAAGGGGCGATCGATAGGAGAGGTGGTGGGCCCAACGGAAGCAACCCACCACATGAGTGCACATGCAGCGAACAAACAACTAAGATGATAGGAACCTTTTTCTCGCTTTCGATCTCGTATTTTTTATTTTTTTTTATTTTCTTTAGTACCCAGCCTTGTCTCCTCCCTGTCATCTGCATGTGCACCACTGGGTTTAGGATAAACATAATTTAAGCATATGCATAAACGTAATCTTCGTATTTTAATCCTTGTTTAAAGTTGATTGGCTTGCTGCCTTCCAAGTTGGTTGTATATGTATTTAAAACAGGGCAAGATTGCGCAGGCTAAGTCGATTCGCCGATGATGGTGTCCTGGCTCAGTGGCTGAGCTGTTCAAGTTAAAATTTAGACTGCCGAAATGCTCAATTCTCATCGGTCACATATTTGTCTTATAAAGACATCTTTATTCAAAACGCTCACAACACGATGCTATTAGCAGGTGAAGACTCTCCTGAAAGAGACTAGACAAAACCAAAACACAGCAATAGGAAAACAAAAAGGTGGAGAAGTAATCATTGATTAATCATACTATATATTTTCTTGTACCTCAACTATGATGAGTGTAATCGGAGGCATTGTTTTTGTGAGCATGCCTACGAGCAGTAGCTTAGATCATATCTGTTGAACAATTAGTTTGACGTATGATACGAGTTCTCGAACTAATTGGTACTCGGCTTCGATGTGCTTCATTCTTGCGGTTGCTTTGTGGTAAGATAGGTGAAGCTCAGATTATCACAATAAATGTGTTTTGTGGTCATTGATCTGCATGCTCTGCTAGCTTTGTTAATCTCGATATGGTTTTTTATTTTATGGAGAATCATGATTGGAGTGTTGAGTTGAAGAAACTATAATAGCCACTAGTGAATTTTTGGTCAACATTATTTCAGGCCTAATGGTATCATAATCATATTAAGGAGATATATAAGTAAAATAGAAAGAATGAAATATAAAAACACAAAAGTGATAAATGCAAATGAAATAAATGGAAATTAATTCAATGTACATTTTCATATATAGTCCAAGTGAAGTTCTAAAGTAGCTTATTGAATGTATCTAAGCCCCTAAAATTGAAATATTAGACATGTCAAAGTTCAAATACCATTAGTGATGAACTGAATACATAATTTATTATAGGAATATTTGATGAAAGATGAAAATCAATAAAGTGCATATGAAATAATCACATATTAAGAAAGTTAAAGAATAGCTGTGAATGAAACAATTGCCATGGATAAATGTAACTGAATAAATTAAGAAAATAATTAATGCAATAATAGAACAAAGATTTTTTTTAATAATAAATGGTAACATCCTACAATTAGAAATAAATATGGCATAATGCTACAAGTTGTATTTGATGAACATGCTTATTTGAAATATATTCAAACATCTTATTTAATGAACATGTTAAAGAGTTCATGGTACCATTAAAAATGCTTTAATGAACATGCTTATTTGATATATATTCAAACACCTTATTTTGATTCATAAGATCTCTATTATCATTGTACTTGAACCAAAGATTCTTAGATATAAAATATATTTGATTTGTAAGAAAATTGGCTTCAAAGCTAGTACTAAAGAGACCAATAGAATTAAGGCTCTTTGAAGTTTTTATTTTAGTGAGACTTAATAGTGAGATTAATCAAGCTTTGCACATGCACTCTTAAGATAATGTATTCTATTTTCTGGGAACATTTGTTCACAAGTGTTAAACTCGACAAGTGAGGATGGATAATTTATCCCTTTGAGAATATAAACATTTTAACAAACTCCCCTAGATTATGGTAGGTGATTTTAATAATGTTTTGTACTCTAATAAATATATAGGTTATGCTAACTCTCATGTTTTATCATTTCAACAACATGAGAATGGAGTACAGCCTAGATGAGCCCAACTATGCGGGAGCTAATTTCAATAGGTGTATTAGCAATAGACAAGCTAGGCTCAATAAAATTCTAGTTAATGAGGATTGGCTGACAAACTTTAGCAACATACAATACACTTCTCTACACTCTACCATCTTTAATAATAAATCTCTCTTCCTTAAGGCTTAGAATGACACTTTTAATAACCTAAATTTTTATATTCTAAAGTATGTGGCTGTCCTATCCTAATTTTCATACTCTTGCGATAATAATACTTATTCATATGGTATGATAAATTTGTACTTTAAATTGAAGAATCTTAGAAGGGACCTATTGAGTTTAAATAAAAACCACTTTGGCAATATCTTCCTTAACCTTAGAAAGTAGAACAATACACTCAAGAAGTTGAGAATAATTTTGATACCTTTTCTTTTTTCAAATGATGCTCATGATAAACTTTTCTTAACAAACATCCAACTTATCCAAAGTCACGATAATTGAAAATCTTTCCAGTACCAAAATGCCGCACAAATTGAGAAACTAACGATGAATGCAACACGAGGTTCTACCTTGCTTGGGTTACTAATAGAAGACCAGTTAACCAAAATAATAAAATTATGCTCGCTAAGGCTAAATTTTATGACTTATGTAATATATCGATTTAATAACCATTTCAATAATAATGATTTTCAGTTTGTTAGCTAAGTCATAGGCATCCCCAAAATTTATTGATGATAAATATTATTTACATCTTATGTTCATCCCTTCTAAGAAGGAAAACCAGGGCATTATCACCTCAAAAATATCGTACTACCACAGGTCCTGACGAGTTTCCCATTGATTTCTAAATTAAGTGGTGTCATATCAAAAAAGGCGCTTACAATACAATTAAAGAGTTGCTTCGTGGAGTCGCCATCCATAAAATCTTCACTCACACATCCTAAACTCTTATCCTTAAGACTGAAACTTTACATGGTGAGAAGAAATCAAAATAATTAGACTATGCTCAATCCTTAGAAAATTTTATTTAGATTCTTAGTTAATTGATTAGAAGCTCTCCGAAATTCCTTGATTGAAAGGATCCAAAATGGTTTTACTTCTGCATAAGCATTAAAGATAATATTGTTAGAGCTCAAGAAATGACTCCTAGCCTAATTGCTTAACAAAGAGGCAAAAACGTGACTTTCAAACTAGAATCAGAGAAGGTTTATGATACACTAAACTTGGATTTATTATAATTTTAGAAGCTTTTGACTTTCTTTATTAAGTTATGGATAGAATCATATTCATTATTGGAACATTTTGTATTCAATAGTTAGTTAAGGATGAAAATTTCTCGACTCCCCATGACCCTTTGTTACCCTTTCGAAACTCTCTGAAACCTCCTAAAGCTTATCCTTTTCTATTATTTGACCCCCCGACATTTTTGCCGAACATTTTGCTCCTCTGACGACAACAAACGACATAGGGCGCAAGGGACATCAAACTTGCTGTCGTCGACCACCGTCACACCTTCCTGAACTTCCTTCTTCCTCTGCCGACCTTTGGAAGTTTCCTTACTGTGATGTCCCAATATTCAAGTGGTCACATACCGCATGATCATATTGAGCAATTTGAAAGAAGAGAAAATATACATATAAAATCTAAAGACATTTTTCATTCATTTCAAAATTACATATTACAAAAAAAAAGAGAAATAAAAAGTTAAAGTAGCGCCGTCGTAGATCCATCGGCAATTTGATAATTTATGCTTTTAAGGTTTTTCTTCGAAATCCACCAGAAGTACCTGACCTGGTATTGTTCAGAAAATAATACCGAGATTGGAATTTCCAATGATTAGAGAATACTCTAAGTACTACAGTAAACAAAATAATATTACATTTTTATAAAAGTAAATATGCGATTAGCGGAAATAAGGATAAGAATGCAGGAAAAGTAAGGTGATAGCCCAAACGAAATAAATAATTTCTTGAAAAAAAATATTTACACAAAGATACAGGTTACTGATATCATTTTTTTAGTGGCCCACCACGAATGTTGTTATTGATGTCTTTTTTCCAATAATAACCCACGATGCTGTTATGATGTCATTTTTTCAGTAACTAGCCACATATATTATTAATGATGTCTTTTTTCCAGTCATAACCCCCGAATATTGTTATCGATATCTTTTTTCTTGTAACAACCACGAATCCTGTTATCGATGTCATTTTTTCAGCAACTAGCCACGAATATTATTACTGATGTCTTTTTTCAAGTAATAACTCCTGAATAGTATCACGTTGGTTCCAAACAATCACCCAAGCTTCAAATGAATTTGGCTCAAAGAAAATAAGCAAAGCTAAGCAACAATAAATTATAAAAAATAATACATGTCATATAATGGGTACCTTTGTTCTTTAAGATCCAAAGTTTTAGATTTTAGATAGTTTTAAATTAGCCTTTTTAATCCAATATTCTTAGGAGTAATTACTATCTTCTTTTCCATTTTATTTATCTTTCGCTTTTATATTAGGTTAGCGATTTTCTTATGATAATAACATTAATATAAAAATGTAAAAAATAGAATGGAATTGTCATAAATTAAATTGCAAAAAATAATAATAATAATACGTTGGAATGAAAAGTGCCTAAATAGAAAAATAGTCATCTTATAATATATGTGGTTATTTTTTATATTGATTAATGATAACAATACTAATATGATGACATAAAGTTTATCATATTTAACTTCATAATAATGAAAAGTTAAGTATACAAAATGAAATATATAATAGTAAAATTCTCCTCATTTCTACCTTATTTTTCTCTCCTCTTACCTAGGTAGGATTACCGAGAGGTTGAGTTGGGGGGCGGATGGCTACAAGAGGTGGCCAAAGTGGCTAGCTGGTGGCTAGCAAGAGTAGGGCTACAGCTAGAAGTGGAGGGTTGCTGCTGTTTGGAGGGGTTTGAGAGAGGTAAAAAGGGCTGCTGCTGATTTGGAGAGTCGGGAAGGGGGCTCGTTGGGTTAGAGGGTCTGAATGGGGTGCAGGGATGGTTGCCAGATGGCTGGGAAAAGAGGGGATGCTGGTTGGGAGAGGAGAGGGGGCTGCTAGTTGGGAGATGAGAGGGGTAGAGGGCTTAAATTAAAAGAGAAGGGGGGGAGGGGAGAAGAAGATGAAGGGTCAAAAGATGGGGATGTGGGAGGAAGATGAAAAACTTTAAGGAATTATTTTGAAAATTTACTTAAAGTTAAATGTTTCACATTTTTTTTGCCGTTTGGAACCCAAATATAACGAAACTTGAAATCGAGGTGTTTTGATGTAATGAACACCCTCGCACCAAAAAATTTCGGTTCAGACAAATATTTTATTTTATAATAATTTCTGAAATTTTAAACTTCAAAAATTAATTTAGGTTAAACCGATGATCCAAAATTGATTAAATAATATTCTTAACATGACAACACAAAAATCGATAAATTCAAACACGTATTTCAGTGTTCTTGATTTTTATTGAATTTAAAAAGTTTGAAAAAATTATGCGGGAGTTTCCGTTATCTAAATTTCTCTCAAACTATGACACTTTGATCTAAAAATTTATTTCTATCTAGAGATATTTTTGTTTACCCTAATTCAAAAATCTCAGGGATCTTAATTTCTAAGGCTAGATTTGACCTAGTCTGCAAAGTAACGACCTCAGGTCGTTACAAACTTCCCTACTTAAAAATGATATCGTCCTCGATGTTTGAATATTTGAAATGCTTAAATTTCAGCAATTCTATTTGAACAATTATTGAATGTAAGAACTTTTGGAATGTAATTCGTTGTGAAATTGCATACTTAGAATGATTTTTAGTTTAATCAAGCATTAAGAATTTTAAGTACTATTTATATCAGTTATTTATTGAGCATGTCAGAAACTTAAAATCATTAATAAACTATTTGCAGATAGCCCCAACTAAGGAGTATGATACTAGAACTACTTTGTTATCCAATATGAATGGGATCCCTATATTTAGTAGCACTCATTATAATACTTATAATACTTAAGTTGAATTATAATACTTAAGTTGAATCTAGCTGAAGGTTCGGAGTATAATTTTATTACATTCATAAGTTAAAATATGTACTAGTGTACATTCATTCATTTCAAAGATCAATAGGACTTTAGTGCATTTATAAAATATGCAGTAGCTGTATCCACTGCCCTAGAAGGTGAATATTATACTTAAGGACTAGGGCAGATGATTGTAGAACTCTACAAATTTAAAGTATTTTAAATTGCTATATAGATCTACAAATTAGTTGGGTCAAGTTCTTAAGGTGTCGATTGTTAACCTATGAAGTGAAGTTAATTATTAGTTCAATTAGAGAATTAGGGATCCCAAAACCATTCACATCTATTTATCTTATGCAATGCAACTTCAAATGGAACTGTTGAACTGGACAGTAAAGACATTTGAAATTTTGGGATCAAATCCACATCAAATTTTAGTAAGAACTAATGTAAATGTTGTAGAATGATTTACCTAGGAATGAGTGAAATTTTTATTTTTGTTAGAAAGAAACCAAGATACTAATGAACTAATTAAAGTGTCAATCTAAGTTAACGTGTTAAGAAAAATGTAGATTGTTCTGTTATTTAAATGAAGAGGAGAGAAATCCTAGAATAAGATTGGGATAAGATGAACAAATTGAAATAATAGGAATGAGCTAGATAATTTTCTAATGATACATAAGTGACGGTAAGCTTTTAGTTCTTTAGTGAAATGATTTAATCACTCCAATTAAATACTCACTAATAATCATATATATAAGCAAGGTTTTGTATATTAAATATAGTTTAATGTAAAGAATCATTTCTTCTTAAATCATTAGAACTTAATAAATGAAGATTGGGAACTTTAGGAAATTGTTACTTAAAAAATTTAGAAGCTTCCAAGGGAATTTTTAAGTGGAATAACTCTAAATAAAATTTAAGTTCATAAATTAAAGTAATTAACTAAAAATTAAATTTGAGTGTGAGAGTACATACTTTAATACAAGCAATCATTATTAAAGACTAATAAAGATTACAAATTTAATGTTTGCAGACACATCAACTCTATGAGTACTTTTCAGCATACTCAAATACCAAGGTACTCAAATATTTCTTTTTGCACTTAATTACTTTTATTGCAGTTTTAGCATCGCTTTGAGCTTTATCCGTGTTGATATTGAATAAAATATTTATTTACTACCAAAATAATATCACGGAACAAAATGTATTTATTATGTCTTGTGAATATTTGTAAGGGTTCTAAAATGATATATTGAATTAGGTTAGGGATGACACTAATTGTAACGCCCCGCCCCGTCGCCGTGCGCAAAAGATAAGTGTAATTCATAGTTCTGCGGCAGGAACGATGCGCTACTCGGGAACGGAGGGCCATACAAACAACACCCATCATCCCGAATAGGCTAGAGAGAGACGGAGCCATACTGAAGGCTTACTGATTTGAATCTTAAGGGTAGGATCGAGAGCCAATATCTAAGATAAGAATGAAATACTTATCTTAGGTATTAGACTAGTACGTACACAAGGTTCAAGGAAGTGTGGAAGAGCCCATGTATGTTATAAAATATATCAGCATTTCCAGTATGCTGGTTGCATCACAATACTAAGTATAGTAGTATAACAGAGTGCGGAAGCTAAAAGCAAAACATCCAGAATACATTCATCTCAAGCAGTAGTAGATATCCATCTCAGAAAAGATAAGTAAAAGTACATCCAGAGTTTATTACAAACCATTAAAATGCAGAAATATAAAGAGTATATCTAAAATGCTGAAAAGAGCTGGTAAGTAAAAGTAGATGCTCGGTCCACTACAGCTCCAAATGCTCCTCTTGGGCCTCTGGTACGTCCTCCTGACCTGTCTCCAAAAACTGCTCAGGATCTAGCAAATTGCCGGATCCCAAAAGTACCCTGTGTTAGACAAGAAGTCTAACACATCGAATCTAGCTATACAAAGCTAAACTAAACATAACAAATATACCAGTAACGTAAAGTAAAAGTGCAGAAAAACTGTAAATATATTAAATAACTGAAACTGTAAGGACTAAGCAAAGTAAAACTGCATCAAAACTAAATACTGAAAGTAAATGAAAATATCAGATGCTCATAAATCAATGTGAAAGGAATGTGAAATGCTGAGAAGAATGCTATAACCTACACTATATGCCACTGAAATAATGCTCATAAATATGCTATACCATAGTATATCATAGGACTATCACTGAAGGTTTATGAGTAGTATGGTCTAATGTAAGCACAACAGTTAGGAAGTCAGTATGGTGACGCAGATGCACCCTAAAATTCCCCAATCTGTGTATATAATATTCCATATCTCATACTGTATCACTGATAACCATGTGTCACAATAGAAGGAATGAGTTCAACTCATGTTTATGTTTATGCTTATGCCATTATATTGAAGGAATGAAAAAAAATCCGAAATCAATGAAGAATTTTAGTTAGAGACAATAATGAATCCTAAGTCTTCACTGTGCAGAATCCTGCTAAAAGGATTCTGAATCCAAATTTCTAGATCGATATTTAGTTAAAGTTGCTTATTTACTTAAAGATCACTAGGCGGGGTGATTGTATATACATATTAAACATGCTGCAAAGATAGGACTCACAACATTTAGTTTGATTACGCCACTCTAACAAAGCGATCTTCATTAGGAGGCACCATCCGATGATGATTTTGTATCTCAAACTAAGCATTTAGTCACTGAACTCACAATCATACTTAGCATCTTAAGGAAGGTGAATCCCATTACTTAGTTTATTTGAGCCATACCTATTGAAGCGATCTTCTCTAGGAGGCATTACCCGATGGCAACTTGTCTTTCAATTAAACTAAGGAATGGGTACCCATTTAATCACTCTTAGAATCGATTGATTTACTCTAAGCGAGGTTATATCTGCCTAAGCCTGCAGGATAGCAACAAAGATAAATCTCACTTAGAGTGACTCAACCAATCCCGAATATTACTGGGGACCAGTAATATGGGTATACTATACTACACCACCCAATGATTAGGGGTCAATCATGTCTAATTAATAGAATAAGGATTTATCAAAACTACAAGTCTTGAACTAGTAGGCAAGTCCTATATAAGGGTCCACCAATCAAGTGTGATCAAGGATCACTTAATATAGATTCTACCACAAGGAGAAGTAAGAAGTAAGCACATACCTCCAAATATAGCTGCAACAAGGTTAGTTATGAAATAAAGATGAAGTACTAATATAATTGAAAGACAACTCAACCTAAACATGCTGATGATCAATACAAGTATATGCTAATTGACATAAAGTAAAAAAAAATTGAAAATGTGAAACATTTAAATAATTGAAAAGTAAGACTATCATCCTATAAAGATATAAGTAATGAATAAGACTAGAAACTAATAAATAAATGAAACTAGTAATACAGTAAAATAGTAAATAAGAAAGTCCTAAGAGTATAGTAAAGTAAACTAAAATATAAAGTATAAGCTGAAACACTGCACTGGCCAAACTTGCCATATAAAATAAAAATATAAGAACTCACTTACTACCATATCAGAAATGGGCCAACAGCCACATAAGAAGTATAAGATGAGATAAGTGGGACCGAGAGGTAGAAACACTAAGTAGAAATGCACCTAAAACTAGTACTACCATATCGGAATCGAGCCAACAGCCAAATAAGAAATATAAGATGAGATAATTGGAACCGAGAGATAGACTAATTAGATTATACTATACAAAACTAAAAACATCGATAAAATACAAATGTTGTTATGCAAATTCAAAGATGACATGAGATACTTATCAAATATCCTATGTATAATATATGTCACCAAGGTATAATGCTCAAAATAAGGTAAGTAAAGCATCAAGTTTTCAAAGTGAGCAAGAGACTCTATTAGGACACAAGTGATATCCATTATTATCTAATTTATTCATTCCATCTACTCTAAGTTACACAAGTTCAGGATCTCTAATTCCTACTATCGAGTGTAACTCAAATTTGCGACCTTATAAGTTGAAAATAATTAGGACTAGATAGGCCTTAATTCTATGTAAATCGATGTCGACTATATAAGTTAAGGGATAAATCAATCGACCTATTTTAATAATTTAAGCTATCCTAAGCCATCTTGATTAGCCAAATAAAGATGAAAGGATTAATAATTAAACTCCAAATATTGGGATTTAATTACTTAATCCAAATGGTGATTATAAGGACTAGGTTTTAATACCCAAACTCATAGATTAAGAGTAAGGAAAATCTTATTAAGTGAAGTCATACTTAATAGGGCAGATCTCTATTCTTAAATCTAAAGTTAAAAGATCAAATAATCATAAATAAACTATGAAAATCTATAAACTATCAAAATCAAGGCTTCACCTATTGAGTAACCTAATTTACTCAATAAATAAAATCTATCCTAAGAACTAATCCCACTTCCTAAGGAAATGAGCTCTTAAATACTAAGATGAATTCTTGGACACATAACCTAACTAATGTTATAAGATAGATTAAGGAAAAGAGATAAAAAGTTTAAATAAGGGGTATGATGTGAGATTTATTTTACATCATACAATCAAAGGTTACATAGAATTTTCCTAAGGAAAATGATTATTTTACTTAAAACTTAAATTGTAATTTTAATTAATAAAATTTCTTTTTAAACTTCTCTATTTGCTGATTTTAATAATTTTAACATGAAATTTGGACCTAAAGCCAATTAACCCTAAATTTGGGCAAAATGACTATTTTGCCCTTCCTTAAGGGTCTAAGAATCAACTTTTTGAATTAAGGCTCTAAATTAGAAATTTTTAGTGGCTAATGATTACTTACTATCTAATATAAAGTTAGACAGTAAGTACATTAATTTTGGATGATTATTAAGCCTTATGAGATCAAATTAAGAAATTTAACTCATATGGGAAATTTGGTAATTTTACTTAATGGATTCTAATTTTTCTATCAGTTTATTATAGCTTGCTGTCTAAGGTTTTCATAGAACCTCAAATCACTAAATTCTGATAAGTATTGGCTAAGTTATAGCAAATACAAGATTTAGGGCTAATTAAGGAAATTAAGGTTTCCTAAAATGGGTCAAAAAACCTAACTTTTCCAAATTAACTTCAAATTTAGTAAATTCAATAAATTCAGTAACTATAGCTTCCCTATAATCCACTGATTACTCTAATTGGGAGTAGACCCAATTTGGACCTCGTTTGGTTAAGTTATGGCTTAATTTGGATTTAGAGTGATTAGTGAGTGATTAGTGAAATTAATCACAAAATCACTAAACTAATCACACAATTAAATTCTACTCTATTCTATGAGAAATTAAAAACTAAAATCACTTAATTTGGATCATTATTATACTAATATTTGCTCATCAAGTTTTAAGATGAATAGGGTTGATTAAGAGATCTAACCATTGGATTTAAATTTTTTTTGTAGTTTACTGTTAATTAGATCTTCCTTATCAAAATGATATATTGGAAGAGCTAATTTGGAGCTCAATCCACCAAATTATGATCAATTAAAGATCTAGGGTTAATTAGGGTAATTAAGGAAAGTGATTAAGCTCATACTAATCCAAATAGAGAATTGAACACTACTAGATTGTTCTAGTTGTTCTATTGATCACTTTAAGACCCATTTTACCTATATTTGGACTAGTGGTTAAGAAGTTATAAGCTTAGGAAGATTAGGATTTGAGGCTGAAAGTGATTAGTTAAATTATTACCCAAATATCAAAATTAATACTACTAGATTAATATTTAGGGTTTACTGAGTTCTTTGAGACCCATATTGGGTATGTTTAGATGAGTGTGTGTAAAATTATGACTAAGTGAAGTTTTGTATCATTTAGGGTAATTATGGGGGATCCTAAATATCACTATGCTAAATATAGGTCCAAATGAAAAATTCACAGTGCCTAAATGTTCTTCTATCTGTGTTGATCACGATGGTATATTTATTTGTATTATTTGAACTAATATTTATTAAGATATGGATGCTTAAAGTTTTAGGATCTAATAATTGAATTAAATCTAATTACACTGATTTTAATTAACTAATTTAATTTATTTTATTCCTAAGAATATATATAGTTTAAATTAAATGTTTTTGTAGCTGATGGGCCCACAAAAGACACACAGCAACCTGGGATTTGCCTGGTGAGATGAGTGGGCCCCACCACTATCTCGAATGAGAAAGATCAGCTCGATTGATCAGTGGCAGGTCCCACCTCACGCGCACAACCAATAGGATCATGCCACGCGCCCCATTTGATACGTGGTCTACGAAGCAAGCGAGTAGAGCTCGGGTCGACCTGGCCCGACCCAAAGCCTTCGACGCTAGGGTCCGAAATCTCGGCAACTTCCTATGGCACCAGACTTCGGACCGTAGAGCAACTGGTGAAGGGAGGTCAGACCTTCCTAATGGTGAATGTTCCGAGACCTAAGATGGTCTAAGTCGTAGACGATGGCTAGCCCTAGTTGTGCGATCACGAGTTAACGGTTACCACTGTTGCACCTTAGCCAAATTTGAGTCAACAGGACCTGATCAACCCGACCGAACCTGATCAATCTGATCAGGTCCGCTCAAAATTCAATCAGAAGCATGAAATCAATATTCGAATAAGGAAATACAATAATTGGAAGTGTAGATCGAGAGTAAGAAGTACCTCAAGTGGAACAGTTCAGAGATGCAAAATCGCTCGAGGCTTAATCGACTTCCCAGAGGTTGGCTTTTGCGAAAAGTGATTCAATCGAACGGTCTCGGAACCTAAATGGTGCGGGAAACGGTCCTTTAGCGATGGCTGATGCGTGGATGAAGCTCGGAACGCCGCGCGCTGTCACTTGCGACATGCAGAGGATGATGGCCTTCGACCGTTCGATCATTTCGATCGAACGGTCGACGCTTACTGTTGGTTGAAACGGTACAGAATAAAAGATAAGCAATAACGTTACTTAATTTGGATTACACTGTTAAGTGCTTATAATTAATATTAATATTATATTAATCCCTTTTGATTTTATTAATTAAATTTAACTAATTAATTGTATTCTAAAAATTTCTAATAAATCACCCCTAGCTAATTGAGGGGTGAGGAACGCAGCGGCCAATCGGATTTTAGTTTCGACAAGTATTTAATTATTTGAATTTTTAGGTATTTAAGTAATATTAAAATATTCATCAAAAATTTGATGACTTTCGATTGACACGAAAACATCACCCCTGGCTAATTTGGGGCAATGAGCACAATGGTAAAGTCTGTTTTTTAATCTGGGATCAATTTAAAAAAGTCAATTTCTAGTGTTTCTAGAAACTCCCAAAATCAGGATTTAATCCTTTTGATCCCTAATTTGGACTGGATCTTAAAGGTGAGCTTCTAATGACTTAATTAAGGTACTAGAACCATAATTGAAACTTGGATTAGTCATAAATGACTTTAGTAATAACTTGGGTTATTATAGACTCCCCTACTTAAGAATGATGCCGTCCTCAACATCACTCAAGTGGAAAGAATGAAACATAATGAAATGACAATTTGGAAATGTAAAGGAGATAAGAAAGTACCTTTATTTAAAAGACTCGGGTATTTTTGTTGCATATCAACTTCATTCTCCCAAGTTGCTTCATTATGTGAACGGTTCTTCCATTGAATTTTGATCAATGAAATTGAACGATTCCTTAACTTCTTTTGATCACGATTTAAAATTTTAATTTGTTCTTCAGCATAAGTAAGATCAGGTTGAATCTCTATTACTGGAAGATGAATAAGATGGGAAGGATCTCAAAGACATTTTCTTAATGATGATATGCGGAATACATTGTGAACAGCAGCAAAATCTTATGGCAGTTCAAGTTTATAAGCTGCTAACCCAATTTTATTTATGATCTTAAATAGTCCTACATATCTTGGACTTAGTTTTCCTAAAACCCCAAAACTATAAATTCCCTTCATTGGGCTGACTTTTAAGTATACTAAGTCTTCTTCTTGGAACTCAAGAGGACGGTGATGATTATCATGAAATTTACTTTGTCTATCTTGAGTTGTTCTGATTCTATGTTGAATGAGTTTCAATTTCTTATTTGTTTCTTCCACTAACTCTGAACCATATAATTGAGTATCTCCTATTTCAGACCAAGCTAGTGGAGTTGAGCACTTCATACCATATAAGGCTTCATATGGTGCCATTTTGATACTTCATTGGAAACTATTATTATAAGCAAATTCCACTAAAGGAATGTGCTCTTCCCAAGATCCTAAAAATCCAACATACATAATTGGAGAAGATCTTCTAATACCTGATTAACTTTTTTTATTTGGCCATCAGTTTGTGGGTGAAATGCTGTACTCATGGCCAAAGTAGTACCCAAATCTTGATGTACAGCCTGCCAAAATTTTGAAGTAAAACAGCTGTCTCTATCTGACACGATTGTTTTGGGAATTCCGTGCGATCTGACTATTTCTTTAATATACAGTTTTGCTAACTTTTCCACGGAGTCAGTTTGATGAACAGGAATAAAATGTGTTGACTTAGTAAGATGATATACTATAACCCATATTGCATCAGCTCCAGATCTAGCACGAGGTAAGCCCATAACAAAATCCATAGATATATATGTCCACTTCTGTTCTGGAATCTCTAATGGATGCAATAAACCACCAAGCTTTTGGTGTTCTTCTTTTACTAAACAACATGTGTGGCAATTTGCAACAGATTGCCACACTCTTCTTCATTTCTGGCCACCAGAATGATTATTTTAAGACTTGATACATCTTAGAGTTTTTTAGATGTATCTGATATTCTGAGTTGTGACTTTCAACCAAGATCTCCTTTTGCATGGATTTGGAAATCCAGAGGCAATTATCCATATAAATAGCACCTTTCTTGAACTTCAATTCTGGGCGACGACCACTTTCTATCTCCACTTTAGATTTAAATAATCATCATCCTTTGTTTGAGTAATAGAAATGTCTCTATGAAAAGTGGGTTCTATATTATTCATAGATAACATTATACTCATCAAGTTGCTGGGAATTTGTGTAATATCCATCCTGCGAAATTCATCCTCTAATGGACTTTCTGAAATTATAGAATTAATAGTAGCTTGACGACTTAAAGCATCAGCTACTACGTTAGCTTTTCTCGGATGATACTGGATGTCTAAATCATAATCACAGATCAATTCCAGCCATCTTCTCTGCCTACAATTTAGTTCTCTTTGGGTAAATATGTATTTCAAACTTTGATGATCCGTAAAGATGGAGCACTGAACTCTATACAGATAATGGCACCAGATCTTTAAAACAAAAACTAATGCTGCAAGTTTTAGATCATGGACAGCATAGTTTCTCTCAAGAGTCTTAAACTGTCGAGATGCTATGCTATAACTTTGCCTTCTTGCATTAATACGCATCCTAAGCCGATTCTTGATGCATCTGTGTATACCTAATATTTGGCACTTTCTTTAGGAAGAACTAACATGGGAGCATAAGTGATCATCTGTTGACCAAATAAATGGAACTGCCATTTGGGTTAACTTTGTTAAAGGAGATGCAATTTGGGAAAAACCTTTAACAAATTTCTTATAATATCCAGCTAACCCCAAAAAGTTATGAATTTCTGTAACTGATTTTGGCTGAGCCCAATCTTGTATGGCACTGATCTTCTGCTGATCTACTCTGATTCCTTGAGCATCTACCACATGCCCCAAAAAGGATACTGAGCTTAACCAAAATTCACATTTAGAAAATTTAGCATATAGTTCATTCTCTCGCAGAGTCTCCAAAACTATTCTTAAATGATTCTCGTGTTCTTTCTGGGATTTTGAATATATGAGAATGTCATCAATAAAGACTATAACAAATTTATCTAAGTATGGTCTTATAATTCGCTGCATTAAATCCATAAAGACTGAGGGTGCATTAGTGAGACCAAAGGACATCACTAGAAATTCATAATGCCCATGACGAGTACGGAATGCTGTTTTCTCATCATCCGAGTCTTTCACCTTCAATTGATGGTATTCAGATCTCAAGTCAATCTTTGAGAATACAGCTGCACTTGATAACTGATCAAATAAGTCATCAATCCAAGGAAGATGATATCTATTTTTAATGGTTACTTTATTTAGTTCTCTGTAATCCATGCACATTCGCATAGACCCATCTTTCTTCTTGATAAACAATACTGGAGCTCCCCAGTGGGACATACTAGGTCTTATAATACCTTTATCCAAAAGCTCTTTCAATTGTTCATTCAATTCTTGGAGTTCTTTAGAAGCCATCCTATAGGGTGCTTTTGATAATGGTTGAGTACTTGAAATTAGGTTAATGGAAAATTCTATTTCTCTTTCAGGTGACAGTCCAGGCAATTCTTCAAGAAATACATCTGTGAATTCTTTAACTTCTTTAATATTAGCAATAGAAACTTCTCTCTTACTGTCTCCCATCATGGATACTAGAAATGCAACACAACCTTTACTCACTAACCTTTCTTCTTGGAGTGCATTTATTAAAGAACCTTAGGTGCTAAACCTCCCCACAAAGGTTTCTGAAATACCAGATGATTGAAGAATAATCTTTTCTTTTGACAATCTATAGTGGCGTTATGCATACTAAGCAAAGTCATGCATAGTATAATGTTAAAATTTGCAATGGGTAGTACTATTAACTTAGCCTGAAAGGGTCTTTTATTCACTGGTACTTGCAGATTGCAGAACTTAGTTGCACTTAGTTGAGCTCCGGATGGAAGTTCGACATTTAAGGTTTTGGCAAGTTTATAACATGAAAATTTCATATTATTAACAAGTCTTTCTGAGATGAAAGAATGACTAGCTCCAGTATCAAATAATACACTACAGGGCTTTTCTACTATAATTATGGTGCCTAATTAAATATTTAAATGAAAAAGCATTTAGTAAATATTGTAATGCTATATGTAAGGAGTTATTTAAGGATGTGTACCTGAAACCACATTGTTGTCTTCAGTGGCTTGAATTGGAGTAAGATTATAAACTCTAGCTGTCCTAGCAGGTCTATTATTGGTTGTTTGAACCCTTGCTTGATTTGTAATTGGACGTCAAGAGGTAGTTGTCTGACTCTTTGAAGGAGTCTGGTTCTCTTTGGATGGAGGTGGCATTAAGGCAATCCTTGGCTCCTTCTAGTTCAAAGGAGTGGGTTTGAATACTCGATTTCCACAAAAATGATTTATTATAACTCCATCGATAGTGTTAAAAGCATTACATTGCTCATATCTATGGCCCTGATGACCACATGTATAACATCATCGATCGAAATGGTAGCACTTCCCATAGGGGTGGGGCTTTTGACATTCTTGATTTTGGTTAACAGATTCATTAGCTTCCATCTGATAGGCTCTCCCTTGATTGGGACGATGGTGCTTGAAACTTTCATATCGATGAGAAGGAGTAAATGCTTTTCTCTTAAATTCTCTTACTGATTGGTGGTGCTCGACCGCCCTTGCTATTTCCACTAACTTCTCAAAGTTAGTTATTTGGAATGGAATGACATGATCCTTGATGGATTCATGCAATCCAGTTTGAAATCGATAGTACTTGTCGTCTTCTGTAGGCACTAGATTTGGTGTAATACATGCAACTTTCCTAAATTCTGCAACATAGTCTGCCAAAGATCAGCTACCTTGAGTTAACTTTAATAAGGAATCGCCGATAATATTCTTCAAAGACGGAGGTACGAAGGTTTCTTTAAATGCTTCCACAAACTAACCCCATTCTATATCTTCTCATTGAGACCCTTCAAAATGAGTTCCTCTTATATTGTCCCACCAGTGTTCAGCCTCACCTTGAAGCAGATATGTGGCTAATTATACAGTTTGGTAATTTGGATAGCTGAGACTTACCAAACTTTTCTCTATCATTTTTAACCATGCCATTATCTCAATAGGGGATAAGGTACCGTCAAATGTTGGTGGTCTCAGTCTTAAAAAGATGTGTAGCATTCCGTCACCAGACGATCGGTTGGGATTAAATGTATGTGCCACTGGCGACGCAGATGAAGCACTGGCATTGACCGATGGAAGAGCAGATACCAATTTTTGTATGGCTATTGCCTGTTGGTTTAGTGTATTCATAATGCTACTCATAGAGACTGATTCCTCCGCATTATTATCATTAGGTATCGCAATAGTATTATTTGGGGGATTATTAAAAGTTGGGGCCCCATTAATTGGAGTATTGTTAGGAGAAGTAACGGGATTCATTTTCTGAAAATAAAAATCAGCATTTATAGTTTTATTAAAAAAGAACTAGAACATCATCAACATTTCATTATTCTTCAAACATGAAGTTATTACAATCTAAGAAACATAAAGCAGAATCCTTATCACCATAAGTACCTTAGCTTATATACTTAGCGAAAAAGGCTATACAAAATTCTTCATAAGTGAGTTTGCGACGCTCTCTTCGAAGATCCTTGGATAAACTTTTGTAAGTGTCAATCCACCATTCTCTTGCACGATCTCTCAGAAGACATAACACTACATCTACTTTAATATTATCTAGCCATTCCAAAGTGCTAAAAATATGGTTCACTCTTGAGAGCCATTCCTTAGCCAAAATGGGAAAATCAAACCCTCTATAAGTGCCTTCCTTTAGTAGTTCATTTAATACTTTAGCTCCTTCATTTGACACTCCTTCTATAGATCTTCCTTGCTTTAGTCCCAGTTGAATTTCGTATATCCAAATGACCTCAAATTTTTTTAAGTAACTCATGAACGCCATTTTGAAGTATCTTTTATGCCTATTATTATAATTAAATCCCTTTAATTTGTTGAGCATATATTATTATTTAAATAGTCATACTTTAATGTTTACTATAGTTTTCTTATTCCTTACTTTATTCTAAGTTATACTCATAATGATATGGATGTTGTTTCAAGTATTCATTTAGTGATAAAATGGCAGAAGAACAATCCATTAGGTAGAGGAATACAAATTCTAATCTGACACTTTATAGAGTTCTCTATTATTAACTGTGGTGTTCCAACCCCACAGTGGTCATGTTAACTCTTAAGTTAACATGATTACAGTGGAGGGGTCACCTAAATGACAATGTCCCTACTTATAATTAGATTAAGTACTCATCCTAATCCATCATAATTAAGGACTTTGATATTCTCCAAATATAATTCACTAAATGATAAGTACTAGAAGGCAGAGTGCAGAAACAAAAATAATAAACATCCATTCATTACAATATAAGGAACTAAACATCAAACTCCAGATAAGTAAAGTAGCAAAATAAATAAAGTTAACCTTGTATTATTGCAACATGATTTTACAAGTTAAGTAGAAAAATAGAAGTATAATCCACTCATCCTCACAATGCAAGAAAGGAAAGCTAAGGTTCTTCAATAGCCTGGACCTGCTCCTGAATCCTATCTTCAGAAGGCTCCACAACCTCAAAAGGCTCAGAGTCTACAATTATCAGTTTCACAATGATAGGGCCCTAGCTAACAAAAGAAAAATCTAATTAGACAAAATATCTAAGCACATTTTAGGCTGCAATTTATTATGTTAATTTAGATATCACCATAATTGTAAAATTAAAACAAGCAGTAATGGAGCAGAATGCGTATGAAAGAAAAAGGGCAGTTATGAACTATAAGTCTATAACTTAACAAAATAGGAAGTAAGCACATACCTCCAAATATAGCTGCAACAAGGTTAGTTATAAAATAAAGACTAAGTACTAATATAACTTAAAGACAACTCAACCTAAACATATTTATGATCAATATAAGTATATGCTAATTGACATAAAGTAAAAAAAAAAATTGAAAATGTGAAACATTTAAATAATTGAAAAGTAAGACTAACATCCTACAAATATATAAGTAATGAACAAGACTAGCAACCTATAAATAAATGAAACTAGTAATGCAGTAAAATAGTAAATAAGAAAGTACTAAAAGTATAGTAAAGTAAACTAAAATATAAAGTATAAGCTGAAACACTGCACTAGCCAAACCTGCCATCTAAAAGGAAAATATAAGAACCCACTTACTGTCATATCAGAAATGGGCCAACAGCCACATAAGAAGTACAAGATGAGATAAGTGGAACCGAGAGGCATAAACACTAAGCAGAAGTGCACCTAAAACTAGTATTACCATATTGGTACTGGGCCAACAGCCACATAAGAAATATAAGATCAGATAAGTGGAACCGAGAGATAGACTAATTAGATTACACTCTACAAAACTGAAAACATCGATAAAATACAAATATTGTTTATGCAAATTCAAAGATGACATGAGATAATTATCAAATATCATATGTCTAATATATGTGAACAAGGTATAAGGCTCAAAACAAGGTAAGTAAAGCATCAAGTTTTCAAAGTGAGTAAGAGACTCTACTAGGACACAAGTGATATCCATTGTTATCTAATTTATTCATTCTATCTACTCTAAGTTACACAAGTTCAGGATCTCTAATTCCTACTATCGAGTGTAACTCAGATTTGCGACCGTATAAGTTGAAAATAATTAGGACTAGCTAGGCCCTAATTCTAAGTAAATCGATGTCGACTATATAGGTTAAGGGATAAATCAATCAACCTATTTTAATAATTTAAGCTTTCTTAAGCCATCTTGATTAGCCAAATCAAGATGAAAGGATTAAGAATTAATCTCAAAATATTGGGATTTAATTACTTAATCCAAATGGTGATTCTAAGGACTAAGTTTTAATACCCAAACTCACAGATTAAGATTAAGGCAAATCCTATTAAGTGAAGTTATACTTAATAGGGTGGATCTCTATTCTTAAATATAAAGTTAAAATATCAAATAATTATATATAAACTATAAAAATATATAAACTATCAAAATCAAGGCTTCACCTATTGAGTAACCTAATTTACTCAATAAATAAAATCTATCCTAAGAACTAATCCTACTTCCTAAGGAAATAAGCTCTTAAATTCTAAGATGAATTCTCAGACACATAACCTAACTAATGTTATAAGATAAACTAAGCAAAAGAGATAAGAAGCTTAAATAAGGGGTATGATGTGAGATTTATTTCACATATACAATCAAAGGTTACATAGAATTTTCCTAAGTAAGGAAAATGATTATCTTACTTAAAACTTAAATTGTGATTTAAATTAATGAAATTTCTTTCCAAACTTTCCTATTTGCTGATTTTAACAATTTTAACATGAAATTTGGACATAAAGACAATTAACCCTACATTTGGGCAAAATGACCATTTTGCCCTTCCTTAAGGGTCTAAGAATCTACTTTTTGAATTAAGGTTCTAAAGTAGAAATTTTTAGTGGCTAATGATTACTTACTATATAATATGTATTTAGATAGTAAGTATATCAATTTTGGATGATTATGAAGCCTTATGAGATCAAATTAAAGAATTTTAGTCATAGAGGCAATTTGGTAATTTTACTTAATGGATTCTAATTTTTTATTAGTTTATTATAGATTGCTGTCTAAGGTTTCCATAGAATCTAAAATCACTAAATTCAGATAAGTATTAGCTAAGTTATAGCCAATATAAGATTTAGGGCTAATTACTGAAATTAGGATTTCCTAAAATGGGTCAAAAAGCCTAACTTTTCCAAATAAGTCCAAATTCAGTAAATTTAGTGACTATAACTTCCCTATAATCCACAGATTACCTTAATTAGGAGTAGACCCAATTTGGACCTCATTTAGTTAAGTTATGGCTTAATTAGGATTTAGGGTGTTTAGTGAGTGATTAGTGAATTTAATCACAGAATCACTAAACCAATCACACAATTAGATTATACTCTATTCTATGAGAAATTAGAAACTAAAATTACATAATTTGGATCATTAATTATACTAATATTTGCTCATCAAGTTTTAAGGTGATTAGGGTTGATTAAGAGATCTAACTATTACATCTAAAATATATTTGTAATTTACTGTTAATTAGAGCTTCCTGATCAAAATGATATATTGGAAGGCCTAATATGGAGCTCAATTGACCAAGTTATGGTCAATTAAAGATCTAGGGTTAATAAGGGTTAGGTTCTAAAAGTGATTAAGCTTATACAAATCCAAATAGAGAATTGAACACTACTAAATAATTCTAGAGGTTCTACTGATCACTTTAGGACCTATTTTGCCTATTTTTGGACAGTGATTAAAAAGTTATAAGCTTAGGAAGATTAGGATTTGGGGCTGAAAGTGATTAGTTAAATTATTACCCAAATATCAAAAATTAATACTACTAGATTAATCCTTAGGGTTTGCTGATTTCTTTGAGACCCATATTAAGTATGTTTGGATGAGTGTGTGTAAAATTATGAGTAAGTGAAGTTTTGTGTAATTTACAGTAATTATGGGGGATCCTAAATATTACTATGCTAAATATAGGTCCAAATGCAAAATTGATAGTGCCTAAATGTTCTTCTATTTGTGTTGATCACAATGGTATATTTATTTGTATTATTTGGACTTATATTTATTAAGATATAGATGCTTAAAGTTTTAGGATTTAATTTATTAAATTAAATCTAATTACACTGATTTTAATTAACTAATTTAGTTTATTTTATTCCTAAAATATATTTATAATTTAAATTAAACTTTTCTGCTGTTGATGGGCCCACAAAAGACGCACGGCAGCCTGGGATTTATCGGGTGAGACAAGTGGGGCCCACCACTGTCTCGAATGAGATAAATCTGCTAGATTGATTAGCATCGGGCCCCACCTCAAGCGCACAACCAATAGGATCATGCCACGTGCCCCGTCTGATAAGCGGTCTACAAAGCACTTGGGTCGTGCTTTGGTCGACCTGGCCCGACCTGAAATCCCCTTCTCCTCTGAAGCCAGATCCCCGAAGCTTTCGACGCTAGGGTCCGAAATCCTGACGACTTCCGATAGCACCAGACTCCGGACCGTAGGGCAACTGGTGATGGGAGGTCAGACTTTCCTAATGGTGAATTTTTCGAGACCTAAGGTGGTCTAAGTCAAAGACGACGGCTAGCCCTAATTGTGCAATCACGGGTTAACGGTAACCACTATCACACCTTAGCCAAATTCGAGTCAACAGAACCTGATCAACCCGATCAGGTCCGCTCAAATTCAATTAGAAGCATGAAATCAATATTCAAATAAGGAAATATAATAATTGGAAGTGTAGATCGAAAGTAAGAAGTACCTCAAGTGGAACGGTTCAGAGATGCAAAATTGTTCGAGGCTTGATCAACTTCCCAGAGGATGGCTTTTGCGAAAGGTGATTTAATCGAACGGTCTAAGAACCTAAATGGTGCGGGAAATGGTCCTTCAGCGATGGTCGACGCGTGGATGAAGCTTGGCATGCCGCGCACTGTCACTTGCGACACGCGGAGGATGATGGCCTTCAACCGTTCGATCATTTTGATCGAACGGTCGATGCTTACCGTTGGATGAAACGGTGCAGAATAAAAGATAAGCAACGATGTTACTTAATTTGGATGGCGCTGTTAAGTGCTTATAATTAATATTAATATTATATTAATCCCTTTCAATTTTATTAATTAAATTTAAGCAATGAACTATATTTCACAAATTTCTAATAAATCGCCCTTTGCTAATTGAGAGTGAGGAACGCAGCGGCATAATCGGATTTTGGTTCTGACAAGTATTTAATTATTCAAATTTTTAGGTATTTAAATATATTAAAACATTTGCCAAAATTTTGACGACTTTCGATTGACACGAAAACATCACCCCTAGCTAATTTGGGGGCAATGAGCACAATGGCAAAAATTTGTTTTTCGGTCTAGGATCATTTTAAAAAGGTTAATTTCTAGGGTTTCTAAAAATTCCCAAAATCAGGATTTGATCTTTTTGATCCCTAACTTGGACTGGATTTTAGAGGTGAGCTTCTAATGACTTAATTAAGATACTAGAACTATAATTGGGACTTGGATTAGTCATAAATGACCTAAGTAACAACTTGGGGTATTAAAGATTTATACCATGTTTTGTATTCTTTGTTCTTTAATTTTGGATTTTATTTACTTTGTCATAATAGATGATGTAGAATGTTTGATGGAATGTTCCTTATCAGCTTAAAACTTGCATATTCATAAGTAAGAGATGTGAAACAAACTATATAAATTACCTTAATTACTTATGGGACGTGTCTTACTTAATCTACCATAATAGTGTTATTGCATACATTTGAGATGATGATAATCTAGAGAATTTCTCCTAGATGACTTATATTATATACTTTATAATCTAGGGAATTTCTTCTAGATGACTTATATTCTGTTAATTTAGGAAATATCTCGTTGATGTAGAAGGCCTGTCTTTGTAATACTCTAGGAAATTTCTCCTAGATGGTATCTATTATGTATATCTGTTGATCTGGAAAATGTCTTCTAGATGCAGGGAATTATATCTGTGATACTAGTGATCTGGGAAATGTCTCTTAGATGGCATACTCTTAATGGACCTGTTGATCTGGGAAATCTCTCCTGGATGCATCATAAGATTTTGAGTAGTTCTTTCTGTAATGGCAGAGATAAGTAGACACATGCCCATACGAGACCGCACATTTACACTTTTATTTATGTATTGCTTTAGTACTTTACATAACATTTTATTTGAAATTGCTATATTTCAGCAAATACTTTTACATGTTTCAACAATTCTTGATTTATCTATATATAAGCATGTTAGGATGCTAAACTTATTTCAGTTTTTGTTCTTTCTGCATTTTATTTATAAAACCAATATTAGTAAACTTGATTAGATTTGCTTAGGGTGTCATGATATCATTAAATATATGGAATAATTAGCTTAAAATATACTTAGACAATATGTCTAATCAATTTTTTTTTCTTAGCTAGGGCCCTAACATTATGAAACCAATAATGTCAGATTCTGAGCAATTTGATAATTTAGTACCTGAAGAGGAGTCATTTTAGGAGGATCATCAGTTCGAAGCTGAGGAGCTTTAGTATACCTTTTTTTTTACTTTAGTGAGGGCTAGTGATATTTTCTTTCATTTAAACTTATTTAAAATTGATATAATAATACAGGTACCTCATATAATTTCTTTTCACTGTACTGTTTTATTCTGAGTTGCATTCTTATTTCTCATTCTGTATTATGGTGGTTTAAATATAATATTTTACTTTTCCTTACTTCTGCACTCTGTTCAAGTATCTGTACTTAGTGATGATTCTGTTACATTATTCGGGGCACATCTTTCCTTATTAGTGCACTAAGGATTAAGGCTTAATTTAATGATTAGTGAGGGATTTTTTAGCATGGCACACCGCCCTTGATCTAATCTTGATGTGCACTGGGGGCGGGGCACCACACATTTGGAGCCTTTGTGGGGGCTTAGGTGATGAATGATGAATTCATAAAATATATCTAAAATAATGGAAAATTTCATTCAATTTTGATATTTAAACTACTCCTAAATCAGATTTTGTCCATTTTTTTAGGAAAATAGCCTCTCCAATGAAGTTCTGAGACATTCTTATAAAATTTCAAGATTTTTTAAAGGAAACCGCTGCCATGCGCTGCAGCGCATCTTTTTACAAATTAGGGCGTGGTAGCGCGCTGCAGCGGGTCCTGTTTTGAACTACGGGCGCGGGAGCACGCTGCAGCGGGTCTTGTTTCGAACCGCGAGCGCGGTAGCGTGCTGCTGCCGGTTCATTTGCGAACCGCGGGCACGGTTGCGCGCTGTAGCGGGTCCTGTTTCAAACCGCGGAGGCGGTAGCGCACTGCAGTGGGTCCTGTTACAAACTGCGGGTGCGGTAGTGCGCTGCAGCGGGTTCATTTGCGAACCGCGGGCGCGATAACGCGGTGCAGCGGGTCCTGTTTCGAACCGCGGGAGCGCTAGCACGCTGCAGCGGGTTTATTTGCTACCGTTGGCGAGGTAGCACGCTGCAGCGGAGCATTTTCGAAATGCTCCCGCCATAGCGCGCTGCAGCGGTACAATTTGCAAATGGAACCACTACCGTGCGCTGCAGAGGGTAATTTTGCAAAGCGTGGACGCGGTAGCGCGCGGCAGCGGGAGACTTAGCTGATTTTGCTTGCACCTTTGCGCGCTAGAGCACGCTGCAACGGCCACCACAATTTGCCAGTCAGGAGCATTTATTGTGGCTGGGACAAGACCCCCAACCTGCATCTTGTCCCCAGCCATCATTCTCTATAGCAGCTCCAATTTTTAAAGGAAAGTAGCCTCTTGATGTGATAAGAGGGATAAACAAAGAAGGATATTGGTCACTTCACCCTTAATTTGGGATTGCCATCATAACTTCAGATTTTTTTTGTCAACTGCTGGTTATGGAGAGGATGAAGGAGGATGCAGCCCCTCTCCTATGAATTCACCTTCTCTTGACTGGAGGAGGGTTCACAATTTTGCTCAATTCACTAAGTAAGGAGGAGGGGTGCATAAGTGGAAGTGAGGAACTCCCCAAGGGTGGCAAAGCAAGTTCTTGCTAAGGAAGAGAAGAAAGAAGGCAGCACTAGCATCCTAAGAGAGGAGCTTAAAGAATGAGAAGAAGAAATCCAGAGAACTTCCAAGGAACATTCCTAGTATCTTCTAAACTTTGCTTTTGTAGTTTCTTTTCTTAGTTGATTATGAAAGGGTCTTTATCCATGTATGTGTTTTTCTTTATTTCCTTTGTAATGAGTAGCTAAATCTCCCTTGGGGAGGGTTGGGAAAACCCTCATGTGTATGAGTTAAATTTAATGTATGAAGTTTGTTTTCTCAAGCATAAATAAAATGTGAGAACTCTATGCCTTGTTAAGAAATGCCTTTTATTATTTAGTCTTGAATGTGGATGAAAGGAAAATGAACTCATCATCTCAAGAACTAACTTGTCTTGTGCTCCATAGCTCACCTAGGTTGGATGCTAGGTTAATGAGTGCATGAAAGATTAGAACTATGCGACAAAGTTCTTAAGCTTAATGCACCTTAATCTAAGCTCAACCAAAGTGTTGATGCATGTGATGCTAAGACAACTAAATGAGCTCCTTAGCTTAACATAATTGAGGTAGAGGAAGAAATAGTTGAGTGCTCATGAACTAAGTGACATAGTCATTGAGCCCAACATATTAATCCCTCATCTCAACTATGTGTGATGCGAGTGATGCTCGTGGTGAAATCAATGCTTATAATATTTAAAAGACTTAAGAAAATCGAATGTCTCCTTGATCAAGAGTTAGATAAAAATACTAAAATCTTATAGGAATCTTTGTGTCAAAATAGAACCGAATGTGTGTTCATTTTGAGCACAAGATTTGAACTTGTGAAATCTTGAGGTAAAACTCAGAAAACACAATGTGCACTTGATTAAATCAAAAAGAATGAAAGAAAAAGCTTGAGAATTCAACATGCATTAATAAACTTCTCATCGCATGTGGGATGAACCTAACTCTCCTCTCTCTTTTATCTAACTTATCTTCATATAGTGATTATTGTGCTAAATCTAGGGCCAACTCAACCAGATCAATTGTAGCTTAAATATTAGTGAGAATAGATAGACCTTAGTGTCAAAACAATCAATTCTCTGTGGTTTAATAAATCTCAGAAATTAACACTTTTCACTTATTACTTCAGACCACTATACTTGCGTGTGAGCGCAGATGTGTATTTACAGTCTGTCAATGAACATGCTTGGACCTAACCTCGAGGTTTTGAATTTTCCCAATGGAACTGCTAACGTTGCTTCATGGCATCAATACATATACTTATGAATATTCTCATATGCTGATTTATTTTATGAAAATGACATATAACATGATTATGGCAAGAAATATACATTGTTATCTAATGATCATGTGCAATAATTTATATCATTCTTATGTTTTATCCAAATTTCATGCAAAGTTTATCACTTATGCATTTATATTACACATTGTATTTGAAATTTGAAAAGGTGTAGCACTTAATATATTTGGTACTTAGAGTATTCTCTAATTACTAGAATTCAAATACCTACATCATATTTATATGATGTCAGATTAAGTACAATTGGAGGAGAGTGAGCGGGCTTGAGGATAAGGCATATGAGGAAATCACTATTCATAATATAAGGAAAAGACTTTAATTTTTATTTCAATTTATGTTTAAGTATGTTGTAATGATTATTATTTCAAACTTAAGTGTGTGGACAATATTATTTTGAATAATTTCTTATATTCAAATGAATGAAAGGTTATTGCATTAAATCCCACATGAATGAATATAATGTTGGATTAGTCTTACTAATCCAACATATGGTCATCACAAAAATTTAATCTATCTTAAGCAAATTCCTATGGGTTAACAACTTTGACTCTAAAATTTGTTCGATTAATTAGGATAAAAGTTTGTTTATTGTAATGAAGAGGGCCTAAATGTGCGAGAAATGGAAATTGTTCACAAAGCCAGGCCCATTACACTTTGGTAGAACTTTCTTGAATCACATTCTATTTTATCATTTATTATCCTAACGAAATATTGTGCCTCTTAGCACCCCTGTGCCATCTCATACAAAATAACTGAGTCTCCCACTTGATAACGTATGAAAGATCCCCAATAAATCTTGAAACATTCCTTATTTTGGGAAATAGCTCTAATTCTGGTTTGATAACTAGTCTCTTTTGGGAGCCTCATAATGAGCTTATTGAAATAATCTACTCCAAATTATTACTACACAAGATATGGTATAAAATTAATCACTAAATTTTTAATGTATTAAAAATTGTGCACCATGTGACGCTTATGCCTATATTCAAGATGTCACTTCTGAATTTAATGGTATCTTACAGCCTTGCTCAAATTTAGCCATAAATATAATGTATCCTTAAGAAAAGTCTTGACACCTCCGTTGACTTCATGCTACATCTTTTGACATCAAGGGAATTTGGAACTTAATAATCCTTACTCTTATATTTCCTTTCTTTTGGATACTCGACAAATAATGCTTTTCAAGAAAGGCTAATGTATATGGCTTTAAATGTCACTGATGTGGAAATATTGAAACTATTAAATATGTGTTTATACATAACCACTTTGAAAGTATACATGATATATGATGTATATTTGTCAAGGCAACCTTTATTTTTTTTGTGTCCAGTGTTTAACTATGTTTGGATAGCCCACAATAAAGCAAAAATTTTGGGAGGATCTTGCAAGCATTCTAGCTAAAAAACACAAACCTCATTTTGGGAGGATCTTTAATGAATACATTCTATGGAACCTTTGGATAGCCCACAATAAAGCCAAAAATATTTCAAACAAGATTAATGTAAGGAATACAAGCAAAAATTTGCGTCTTAACATTAACAAATTATGAATGTTTCCCTCCAAGCCATTTTAGTTATTATACTTTGGATGTTGTTAAACTTAAGAACATTCTACAATTTCATAGTTTCAACAAATCTTTTAGCCTTAAATCCTATAAAATATTTTTTATTACTTATAGAGACCCTCATTAAAGGCATATATTTATATTTTGATGGTTAATAAAATTGAGGAGACCCTCTTGCCATTTGTTGTGGTCATGACCTTTTATGAACACATTCATCATATTTTTTTTTTAACAAAAAGCAAGCAAATTTTATTAATAAGAGAAATAAATATACAACTGGTGGATGGTTACATAACTCTTAAGTCTAACAGTTAAAAGCTAATTAAAAATAGACCTAGGGTATTGTTAGGACACCTACGGAGAGATCTTTGAAAAAATCCCTAGGATCCAAATTTGAACATTGAGTCACCGAAGCAAACACATAAATATACCAACGCAAATAACTAAAAAATCATAGTACAAATATTCACAAGCAAACAAACATAAAAAATAAGGATATACGTGGAAAATCTAATAATGGAAAAACTATGGAGCCACACTATTACATAAAAATCCACTATTGAAGATATGATTATAGAGTTACACAAAACTTACCAACCACTTGAGGAAATAAATTTTCATTGTCTTTGAACTTTTTATTTTCTCCTAGATTTCTTCTTGTTCTCACTTTAGGATTTCAAGCCTCCGCAAGCTCTCTTACAAAAAATTGCACATATTGAACACTAACCAAATATGTTAGATTCTAGATGGGATTCCAAACTAGCCATAAAGTTCCCTAAATAGCTTAGGACATGTCACATCCCGAATTGGAATTTCCATGGACACTTAGGCACTTACCTTGCTGTTTCTGGGGAACCTAGGGCGTGCTTGGGTGTAAGACTCTCTTTCTACTGTGTGTCGAATTCTCTATCTGATAAGTGCCTAGCATGCCTGGGATCCAAATTCCTTGTCTTTTAGGCGCTTGGGGCATTCCTGGGTGCCAGACACTCTATTTTTTGGGTGCCTGGGGCACGCCTAGGCACTAGACTCTCTGCCCCAGATGCTTGGACTATAGGCTCCTCACTTGAAGTTCTAATTCATCTCCACACCATAACAATTTTCCACTTGGAGATTAATTACGATCAATATGTCTTCAAGCATGGAATTTCTTCAAATTGACTTTCATCCTTGCAGAAGGATGTGGTGCAGCTCACCCCTCCTTTTCTTTATTCTCCAAGGCCAATTGAAGTAGAGCATAGATTTTATTTTTTGTTGTCACTAATTTTATGAGCATGTCAGCTATATTCTTAGTGTGTGAATCATTTTTGAAGCCAGCTAACCATCTTTTAACAAAGATTGAATGAAATGGTACCACTACTGCATGTGCTTCATTTTGACAGTAAATGTTGCATTCCTGGCTAAGTGGATGCACTCATATTATCATTATATAGTGTAGCGATCGCCCCCTTTAATCATAAGGATTAGGGTGTGGTCATTCTTAAGCACATAATTTACTTAACATTAGATTGAAATTTAAGACTCCGATCCAATCTTAAGAGAAATATGTACTTTTCATAATAAAGCAAAGGATAACAATCACTTAATGAGTATACTATAAAATCAGAGTGCGGAAGAAAAGTACAAACTAAAGTAATCATCGAATTATCCATATTACAAAGTAAAACATCCAGCTCATAATATACAATGCAGGAAAGTAAAGTACAATTTTAATCCTGTATTATTACAAACATTAAAGTTAGAAGATGAAATATAAAGTAATGTCTCTCATTCTCTCTAATACAAAAGTAAAATAAACAAAGAAGCATAATCTATTGGTCTTCATCAACCTGCACTTCTTCCTAGACCTGCACTTCTAAAGGTTCAATCTCCTCAAATAGCTAAGTATCTACCATTATCAGTTTCATAATGGTAGGGCCCCAGCTACCAAAAGAAAAATCTTATTAGACAAAATGTCTAAGTATATTTTAAGGTAATCAAGTTTTAATGTATTTTAATGATATCACAAACTAGATTTAAGCATGAAATAGCAGTAAAGCGACAAAGGAAGAAAAATAAATTATAATAATGAATTATATCTTAACAAAATTGTGTGGTAAAGACATACCTCAACTTAAGCTACACAAAAAGGTAAATAAAGTGCAAATGTAATCTACTAAGTACAAAGAAAAGTCTTAAGTAATATGATTAAACTAAACATGCTAGTTTATAGTATAAGTAAGAGTACTATACTGAAAAGAAAATCTAGCATCTTAACATGCTTTAAATAAAGTAATATAACTGAAATAAAAGAATATTACAGGAAATTTTATGATACAGAAGAACTGCATAAAATGAAAATATGACAGAAAATGAACTGAATTGTAAAGTAAAGGTAGGTCAGAACTGTAAAGAAACTGCAAAATTGAAAAGACAACCGTAAAGTGATTGAAAAGTAGAAGTAATATAGTTGTAAAATGCTTGTAAAATAAAAGTAAGGTAAAGTATAAAGTAAAGTGTGGAGATACTTCTACTTAGTTTTGGCAAAAAGTAAAGTCCATCTACTCATCTAGGAGAAATATCCTAGATTAAAGTATGCTGTGCTAGGAAAGTGTCTTAGTCACAAGGTAATGTCCATCTATTCATCTAGGAAAGTGTCCCGAGCAAAAGTAAAGTAATCATCCATAAAAGTGTCCCGGGCAAAAGTAAAGTAATCATCCAAGAAAGTGTCCCGGGCAAAAGTAACAAGCACTAGGAAAGTGTCCTAGGCAAAAGCTATCCTAAGGTAAAGTTATACTAAATGGCAGACTAAGTAAAACATAACCCACAAGGTATATTAAAGTTTGTTTTATTTAATTTTCCTTTTTAAGTTATGCAAATGCTATAAAAATGTAATTCAAAGTATAACATAAAATATTCATCAAGTATTTCTGTTAAGTTAAATATGTCCCAAAAGTATAAAAGGCTCAAAAACAAGAAAAAGCATAGCATTTCAAATTCAAGGAAATGATTAGCACTACACAAACTTTGTGATATCACTTGTTTTCTAATTTAATCATTCTAACTACTCTAAGTTACATAAGATTCATAATCATCAATTCTTACACTGTCTGTAACTTAGAATCACAAACCTATAAGTTGAATATAATTAGGACTGGCCACATCATAATTATGACTGAATCAAAGTCGTCTATATAATTAAATAAATAAATCAATCATCATAAATTATTATTTTATATAATCCCATCACAAATCTTGATTAGCCAAATCAAGATTAAAAGCATTAAAAACTAAACTACAAATAATGAGGTTTAATTCTTAATCACAAGGTTATTCTAAAGACTAGAGTTTAATCCCAGCTCACTGATTAAATGTTAAGGCAAATCCCATTGAATTAACTCAAATTCAGTAGGATAGATTTCTAAACCTAAATTCTAAGATTAAAAGATTAAATAATCATTTAATAAACTATGAAAATCTAATAAACTAGTAAAATCAAGGGTTTATCTTAATGAGTAACCCACTTTACTCATTAAATAAATCATATCCTAAGATCTATTCCTAATCTTAGGAGTTAAAGTTCTTAAGTACTAAGAGTAGCACTCAGACACACATCCTAACTAAGGTTATAAGACCTAAAGGATGATCTAAGAAGTTCCTAGGAAAGGAAAGATCTTTCAAATGTCACTTAGGTTTTACTTAAGACTCAACTTAGGATTTTTGTCGAATTTCTAATTTGAGACTTAGAATTATCTAAATCAAGGTCTAAATTATTTTAATTACTATATATTATGATTTAAGGATGAATTTAGGACTCCATTTTGCCCCTACTTAAGGGTCTAAATTTCATTTTTATGAATTGGGCTTAATTCTAAAATTTATTAAAGTGTAGTGATTACTTATTGTCTAATATGAGTTTAGACAGTAAGTTCACTAATTTTGGTTAAGTATTAAGCCTTATAAGGTCAAATTAAGGAATTTGACCTATAAAGGCAAATTGGTAGTTTTACTTAATGAACTCTAAATTTTCTATCAGTTTATTAAATGTTCGCTCCTAAGGTTTTCATAAAACCTAAAATCATTAAATTCTGATATGTATTAGCTAAATTATAGCGAATACAAGTTCAAGAGTTTTAATGGTAATTTAGGGTTCTTTATTAAGATCAAATTTTTTAACTTCTCCAATTAATATCTAAATTGAATAAAATTAGTGGCTATGATTCACAATGTCTCACTGATCACATTGACTAGTGGTAGGCTCAATTTGGACTCTAATTGGCTAAGTTATGGCCTAATTAGGGTTTAGGGTGATTAGTGAGTGATTAGTGAAATTAATCACCAAATCACTAATCCAACCATACCATTAGGTTCTAATATACTCAAGGAGTTTTCTGAAGCTTAAGTTGTTCAATTTTGATCATTAGATTTGCTAATATTCATTAATCAAGTTTTAGAGTAATTAGGGTTGGTTAGCAAATCTAACCGTTGAATCCTAAATAATTATATATATTATTGTAAATTAGGTTTTTCTGATCTAAATAAATATTTGGATCACTTAATTTGGAGCTCAATTGACCAACTTATGGTCAATTGAAGTTCTAGGATTAATTGTCCTAATTAGGGTTAGGTCCTAATGTGATTAGTTTAAATCTAATCCAAACAGCAAAGTTAACATTACTAAAATGTTTCTTAAGATTTTTTTAGTAGTTTGAGACCCATATTGAGTATATTTGGATTATTGGTTATAAATTTATGGCTAGATGAAATTTTGTGCCATTTTTGGACTTATTTAAATACCCTAAATATCACTATGTGATATATTGCTGCTACTAAAATTTAGATGGTACCATAATATTCCCCTAATTTTGTTGATTAAAGTGGTGTATTTATTTGTTGCATTTGGATTTATATTTATCAAATTATTAAGGTTTAAAGTTTGATAATTAATTGAATTATATTATTATTAATATGTAAATATTAAATATTTCTAATTAAATAATTAATTCTATATTAATTATAACTATCTAATATATTCACTAAATTGTTATTTATTATTAATTATTTACTTTTTTTTTGTTTGTATATATATAAGAATATATTCATTTATATTAACATATACTTTATAGTATATTTATATAGTTATGTCATAAGTATTATATATATATATATATATTATTTTAAAATTGATTTATATCTTTGCAGGTGGGTCCCAGCTGACGGACGCGACAGACGAATGAGACTGTAGTGGCGGGACCCACGCACTTCGAACGACAGCGGCGAACTCTGCGTGAGCCACGTGGCGAGGCGTGGTACGCTACGGACTGGTTGCGGGCCTGTAAAACACCAAAAATCTCATTTCTAATTGTTTATTAATATTTAAATAATTTTGATCTCAGATTGAAAATTTAACTTCGCCATTGTGTTCACCACCCCAAAATTAGCTAGGGGTAAAGTTTTGAACGCTTTTGGAAGTCGTTAATTTTTAGTCGAATATTTTAATATTAATTAAATACCTGAAAATTCGAGTAATTAAATACTCGTCGGATCAAAAATCCGAGTGCACTGTTGTGTTCAGAAGCCCTCAATTAGCTAGGATTGATATTTTGAAAATTTTTGGAACATATTTATAAAAATAAATTTATTAAATTAAAACTATTAAATTAAATCAATTAATCATATAATTAATTAACTCAAAATGACGCCTTCATTTACTCTTAACGCCATCCATTATTATTAGTTTTCGGCTGTTCCATCTAACGCTTCTTGTGAGCCATTCGATCTTTCGATCGAACGGCCCACTACATTCTTCCCCACGCATCCAGCGTGTGTCCTGATCGAAGGCATGCAGAGGTCGCACCGGCTGTCCTCGCTACAGTTGGCACATGAGGACTCGTCCACCGCTTCCAATCTTTCTTTAAAAGCCAAATCAAACTAAGTTAAGGTTTGATTGCTAAAACCAATTGAAATCTCACAAAACTCTTGTTCATCAAATTTTTCGTGGATTCATTATTTTTAACGGTGCATACGAAGGTACTCGATCCTCCGAAATTCGTTTAAGCAAAATACTTCAATAATTGTATCCATTCTATTTCTTAAAATTGCTTAATTGTTTTACATTGCAAGTATTATGGATTAATTGAATTGGATTAAATTCAATTTCAGTTAAACCAAAGAGGTATTAAACTAAATTCTGAAATTCGAATTCCATTAACACAACAATGAATAAATGATAATATATAATGTAATCAGTTTTCCACAATATCATTCGATACCTTAAAATTCAAATTTCATTCGAACATCAAGCTCATCAGCTCATTTTAATGGAAAATCCAAATAAACTTGAATTAAATGCTATACAAAAATAAAGAAAAGAATATACACTAAACAACTGAAATCAAATAGGATAAGAACTAGCCATTAATCAAGGATCAAACCGAAATGATTTAGCCATTAAAGACATAAACTTGGCGATTTAGGGAATCATAAATCTGAGCGATGGAGGTCGACACAACTCGATTTATTTAGCTCATAAGGAAGTCGGGATCAGGAGCTTGCGTCACTTTAAGTTTCGTCTCTGGAAACGCCAGGGTTCAACGAGTATGAAGATGCCCTAATCCGCCTTCTCGCTTGCGCTTGGGAGGGACGAAGGAGCCGGGTCACTTTCGGGCTTCGGGTGACCCAAACGCAGGCGAATGGCCCGTCTACGCAGTGCCTTTCCACATGGATAATTTAAGTGGCGGGGTCCGCGCTCAGTTTAAAAATAAATAATAAATATATATAAACTAATTTAATTTAATTAAATTAATTAAATTCCAATCTTTAAACATTCATATCATAATAAATATAAGTCCAAATAATACAAATAAATATACCAAATTGATCAGAAAATTTTGAGGAATATTTTGGAACTATCAAAATTCCAATTGGACTTGAATGTCATATAGTGACATTTAGGACCCTCACACTAAACCCTAATTATCACAAATATTCATACAGTCATAACTTTGCAACCCTTAACCCAAACATACCCAATATGGGTCTCAAAATACTCAAAAAACCCTAAGGAATATTTTAGAAGTATTAATTTTTCTGTTTAGATTAAATTTAGACTAATCATAATTAGGACCTAATCCTAATTAAGCCTTAAACCCTAGAAACTTCAAATAGCCATAAGTTAGTCAATTTAGCTCCAAATTAGGTGATCCAAATATCAATTTAGATTAGAAAAACCTAGTTTACAGTAAACTGTAAAAACATTTAGGATCTAATAGTTAGATCTCCTAATTAACCCTAATTACTGTAAAACTTAATTAGTGAATATTAGCAAATTTAATGATCCAAATTAAATAATTTTAGTTTTTGATAACTCATAAAATGAATTATAACCTAGCTATATGATTAGTTTATTAATTTTGTGACTAAATTCACTAATCACTCACTAATCATATTAAATCCTAATTATTAAACCTAAAATTTATATTGTCAATAACTTAGCCAATTCATATTAAAATTTGATAATTTTGGATTCTATAGAAACCTTAGGACATAATCTACAATAAACTAACAAAAATTTGAAATTTTATTAAGGATAAAATTACTAATATGCCCTTATAATCAAATTCCCAATTTGACCTTATAAGGCATAAATAATTATGTAACTAAATAAAAATAATTCAAATAATCAAAATAGTCATTTTATAAACCTAATATTACAAATCATGATAAAAATGTTAAATTAATAAATTTAATTATTTTGGCAGATCAAAGAAATTGAATTGGTTGATATTTTATCAAAATAAGTCAGGTATGCAAATTTACTTATAAGTTTCATTTTAGTATTCTTATTTTTGAGCCATTTTACATTTGAGTACTATGTACACTGCTTACTGCTTTTAATCTGCAAAAGAATGATATCAAATAGCATGTAACAAAAAGAATGAAATATGGTATATATATTTTTTGGTGTTTATCTTTGGAGGGTGGAACACAACACTGAGAATCTGTACATATTAGGGCCTACTGGCAGCCCCTGGGAGTTATATAGAGGGATTTAGCCTCTTGTAGGAAGTAGGCAAATCCAGAGGAAAGACACACCATCAGTTCCTATTTTGAGTAAGCTACCGACGGGTGGCGAGATAAGCTTCCTACAGGTTATGCCTATGGGTTTACCCATTTGGGCTCAGGAGTCCACGGACTCGACTTATTATTACAAATACTTTTGATAAAATTTATTTCATGCTGTTCATATATATTGATTTTCACAACTAACTTGCAGGGCAGAAATTGAATTTAGAAATTGCTTTATTTTCTATACAGACTTTCAGTCATTTTCATATTTGATTCATGCCTATTATAAAATGCTAGATATATTCTTATAAGAATGATTTGCGTACTCCTACCTGACTGGTAAACTGAATTTTTCAGGTTTTGATAATTAAAAAGCTTTGAAGATCTGCCAACGTAAAAGATAAAGAAGCAAGAGAATGTAAATATTTCATTTTTTTTTGTAAAAGATAAACTGTTGTAAAATTTCATATATGTTTGGCTCTATCTGTATAAATGGACTTTGGATTTTTATTATGTCCTTTTTGTATAAAAAACTGTATATGCTTACATTGTGATGAAGTGTTCTTTAAAGACTCTCGAACTTTGATCCCCGATCGCCACAGGGCCCCACTTCACGCAGCGACCCGGGAGCCTACAAGCGCCCGCTGCGCTGCACCTGGCCCGAGAAAAATCCCCGGGTCGGGCTCACCCCGACCCGACCCAAGGTGGGACTAAAGGCCTCGCCTCAGAATGCGATTCTATGCCTAGGGGGTCACGTTTGACGGCCTTCTCGTCACCGGTAGAGTCCGGCCCGCTCCGCATCAAGAAGATCTTGGTAAGCTCTTCACAACTAGAGGTAGATCGAGAGCTGAGATTACAAATGAAACTCTACAAATTTGGAACCCTAGATGGCCCTACCGGGATGAAGAAAAAGATGCGAACATGCAAATCTTTGTGAGGTATCGAATATGGTTTGTAAAATTTGCAATGATTAAGCCTTACAATACTCGTGTGGAATTTATCAAACTTTAATCGAAGCTATGAAATAAAAATATGAATCTAAACTAATGCGTTTATGAAGAGGAAAGAAGGAAGGGATAGTACCTGCTGATTTTTGGTGTGAGCTCGAGGAGAAAGATCAGATTGACCAGACCTAACTCTTCTTGGTCCTTAGCTAAATTTTTTTTTTGTCCTCTAAGATGAAGACGGGGAAAAAGGGAGTTAATGGGACTTCGAAGTGGTGCTGGGGGGGTGGGGTGGGGGGGGGGGGGGGGGTTACCTGGCGTGGCGAGAAGCATCGCGTGCCCTCGCGAGAGACGCGCAGAGCGCACGGAAGGGGACGAACCCGGGCCATCCGATCAGGACGGCTGGGATCGTGTCGTTCCAAACTAGCGGCAGAAGGCAAATGGCGTCAATTGAAGTAACGGCGCCGGTTAAATTGATTAAAATAATATATATTAATATTTAAATGATTTTTAATAATTTTAATTAATTAAAATTAACTATTTAAATGCATTCCAAAAATTCTCAATAAATCACTCCTATTTAATTTAGGGATGAGGAACGCAATGGCGCGATCAAATTTTTGATTTGACGAGTATTTAATTATTTGATTTTTCAGGATATTTAAATAATATTAAAATAATAATCGAAAATCCAACGACTTCCAAATGCCTTTAAAACTTTACCCCTAGCTAATTTGGGGGTGGTTAACGCAATGATGAAGTTAAATTTTTGATTCAAGGTCAAAATAAAAAGTCAAATTCTAGGGTTTTGGAATTTTCTAGAAATCAGGATTTGCTCTATTTGATACTTGATTTGATCCAGATCTTAGAGGTAGATTGTAAATGATTTAATTAAGATACTAGAACCATAATTAAGACTTGGATCAGTCTTAATAGACTTAAGTAACAACTTGGGTTGCTACAGACTCCCCCACTTAAAAATGATGTCATCCTTGATATCACTCAAGTGGAAATAAAAATGATGCTGATATAGAATTTTGAATTACAAGAAAAATGGAATTAAGAAGTACCTTAGCTAAAGAGATTTGGATACTTCTGACACATATCAGATTCTTTTTCCCATGTAGCTTCATTGCAGGAGCGGTTCCTCCACTGAACCTTAATCATTTGAATGAAACAATTTCTTAATTGCTTCTTATCCCGGTCTAAAATTTTGATTGGCACTTCAGCATAAGTAAGATCCGGTTGAATTTCTATTTCTGGAAGTTGAATAAGATGAGATGTATCTCGAAGACATCTTCTTAATGATGAGATATCAAAAACATTATGAACAGCAATAAATTCTTCTGGAAGATCTAACTTGTAAGCAGATTACCCTATTTTAGCCAAGATCTTATAAGGACCAATATATCGAGGACTCAGTTTCCCTACTACACCAAATCTATAAACTCCCTTCATAGGACTTACTTTCAAATACACTAAATCTCCAACTTTAAACTCCAATTGGCGATGATGAGCATCGTGGTACTTGCTCTGACGATCATGAGTAGAGCAAATTCTTTGTTGAATTAAACGAACCTTTTTATTTATTTCTTCTACTAACTCAGATCCGTAGAGTTGCACACTCCCTATTTCTGACCATGCCATAGGTGTACTGCATCTCCTACCATATAAAGCTTCATATGGTGCCATTTTTATACTAGCCTGATAACTGTTATTATAAGAAAACTCCACTAATGGCAAATGGCCTTCCCGAGATCCAACGAAGTCAAGAATATAGAGTTTGAGTAAATCCTCTAATACTTGATTCACCCTTTCCGTTTGGCCATCTATTTGTGGATGGAAAGCGGTACTCATGGCCAAAGTGGTTCCTAGGTCTTGATGGACAGCTTGCCAAAATTTTGAGATAAACCTGCGGTCTTTATCTGAAATGATTGATTTAGGGATGCCATGAAGTTTGGCAATTTCTTTGATATAGAACTTAGTGAGCCTTTCAATTGAATCAGTTTGTCCAATAGGAATAAAATGTGCAGTCTTAGTTAATTGATCGACTATTACCTAAATTGTGTCTGCTTCAGACTTGGCTTGAGGTAATCCCATTACAAAATTCATTGATATTTCAAACCATTTCCATTCAGGAATTTATAACAGATGAAGAAGACCACCAGGTCTTTGATGTTTAGCTTTCACAAGGTTACAGAATTAATATTTGGCTACATATTCAGCTATACTTTTCTTCATTCTAGGCCACCAGAATGACTGCTTCAAATCTTGATACATCTTTGTACTCCTCGGGTGGATTTAATATCCAGATCCAAGACCTTCAAGTAACACTTCTTGTTGCATGGATTTTGGAATCCACAGGTAGTTTCCTTGATAAATAGCACCTTTATAGAAACGAATATTTGTTCTGCGACCACTTTCTATTGCCTATTTAAAGTTTAAGTTATCTTCATCTTTGGTCTGGATTATAGAGACATCTCTATGGAATGTGGGTTCTATATTGATGTTAGCTAATATTGAGCTCATCACATCACCCCGAATAGGAACAATCTCCATCCTTTGGATTTCTTCTATTAATGAACTCGTAGTAATCATTGCTGATAGAGTAGCACAATGACTAAGAGCATTGGCTACAACATTGGCTTTTCCTGGATGGTATTGAATATCCAAATCATAATCACTGATTAGTTCCAACCATCTTCTTTGTCTACAATTAAGCTCCCGTTGGGTAAATATATACTTTAAACTCTGATGGTCTGTAAATATGGAGCACTGAACTCCATATAAGTAATGACGCCAGATCTTCAAGATGAAAACTACACCTGCTAGTTCCAAGTCATGAATCGCATAATTTCTCTCATGTGGCTTCAACTGTCTAGATGCGTATGCTATAACTTTGCCTTCTTGCATAAGCACACACCCCAGACCAGTTCCAGAAGAATCCGTATAAACTTGATAATTAATCCCTTCTTCGGGAAGAACTAATACTGGTGCAGAGGATAAAGCATCCTTTAGGGTTTGGAATGCCTTTTCACATTCAGAAGTCCAGATAAATGGGACAGCTTTCTGAGTCAGCTTAGTTAATGGAGCAGCTATCTGAGAGAATTCTTTGACAAATTTTCTATAGTAGCCAGCCAGACCTAAAAAACTTCTTATATCTGTTACTATTTTTGGCTGGCTCCACTCCTGAATAGCACAGATCTTCTGCTGATCAACCCAGATTCCCTGAGCATCTACTACATGACCAAGGAATTCTACTGACTTCAACCAAAATTCACATTTTGAAAATTTGGCATATAATTTATGTTCTCGCAAAGTCTCTAATGCTGTTCTTAAATGGTCTTCATGATCTTCCATAGTCTTTGAATAGATGATTATATCATCAATGAATACTATTACAAATTTATCTAAGAATGGTTTTAGAACTCATTGCATTAAGTCCATAATAATGGAAGGTGCATTAGTGAGTCCAAAGGACATTACCAAAAATTCATAGTGTCCATACCGAGTTCTAAATGCTGTCTTCTCCATGTCATAATTCTTTACTTGGAGTTGGTGATATCCTGACCTTAAATCAATCTTTGAAAATACTATCGCTCCAGACAACTGATCGATTAAATCATCAATCCTGGGAAGTAGGTACTTATTTTTAATAGTGACTTTATTTAATTCTCTGTAGTCTATACACATTCGCATAGACCCGTCTTTCTTCTTAACGAATAATACTGGAGTACCCCATGGTGACATACTTGGCTTAATAAAACCTTTGTCTAATAGTTCTTTTAATTGCTCACTAAGCTCATGAAGTTCCTTAGGAGCCATTCTGTAAGGAGCCTTGGAAATTGGTTGAGTACCCAGAACTAAATTGATTGCTAATTCAACTTCTCTTGATGGAGGCAATCTAGGTAAGTCATTAGGAAATACATCAACAAACTCATTAACAACCTTAATTTCAGAAAGTGGAATATCTTCTTTACTATCTCTCAGCATGGTAACTAAGTATGCCGAACAGCCCTTGCTTACTAATTTAACTGCTATTATCGCATTAATTAATAAACTCAAGGTACTAAACCTTCCTATGAGATTTCTGAAGCATCTAATGTTTGAAGTGTTATCTTCTTTTGTTGACCATTGTGAGCACTGAGCCAGTTCATGCCCAATATTATATCAAAGTTTACTATAGGTAGGATTATTGATTTGGCCTGGACTGTTTGCTTATTCAAAGGTATTTGTAGATTACAGAATTGAGTAGTACTGAGTTGAGTTCCAGATGGAAGTCCAACTGATAAGGTTCTTGCCATTTTGTAACATGGCAAATTCAAACTCCTAGCAAAATTCTCAGATATAAATGAATGGCTAGCTCTCGTATCAAATACTAGCTTACATGGACGATCATTAACACATATGGTGCCTAAATTAAATGATAATTAATTGAAATTTCTTAAAAGCTTAAAGAATAAAAATATAATATGAGTCATACATACTTGTTATCACATTGTTATCTTCCATAGCTTCCACGGAAGTGAGTGTAAACTCTAGCAGATCCTGTCGGTTTCTTATTAAAAACCTGCTTTTGAGGAGTTTTGGAGGTGCTAGGTTGGTTTAAATTTCCTCCATCCTTCCTCTGAATAGACCTTATAGCTTGCTGAGCAGGTATGATGGTTAATGGTTGATACTGACTGTTGATCGGAGTTGGATTTAGTACTTGGTTATGTCTTGTACGATCAATACGAGTACCATCGATGGTCATATCATACCTGCATTGTTGGTAAAAATGCCCTTTTATACCACATGTGTAGCAGCATTGCTGGTTATGATAGCATTTCCCAAATGGATGTGGCCTAGTACATCCATTATAAGGATCTGATGGTGGTTCTTCGGCTTCTATTTGATATACTTTTCCTAAAGGAAGCCTAATTCTCCTCGGATCATTATTTCTTTGTGAAGATACATTAAAAGTTCTCTTACTCTCCTTTTGGGATTGGTGCCCATCAATCACTCTAGCTATCTTTATCAGCTCCATGAAGTTGGATAGTCTTAATGGAATAATCTGATCTTTTATTGATTCTCATAGGCCACTGAGAAATCTGTGGCATCGAGCACCTTCTGTTTGAACCATGATTGGTGCAAATCTGGACAATCGTCTGAACTCTGTTTCATATTCAGATAAGGTTCGGTTCCCTTGTTTGAGGTTAAGAAACATATCCCCTAAATCATTTTGAACAGAAGGAGGGATATATTCTGTCGTGAATGCTTCTACAAAGCTATTCCAGGGAATTTCAGTAATATGATATCCGGTGAATAATGTTTTGCAAATGTTCTCCCACTAGAATTCAGCCTCTTGCTGGAACATATGGGTAGTTAATCGAATGGATTCAGATTCAGGGAAATTTAGACTAGTAAGATTCTTCTCAACCGTCTTAAGCCAATTAACCGTATCCATGGCCAACATTGTCCCGTTAAATACTGTAGTCCCCAGTCTAATGAAACTATGAAGAAGTTCATCAGTATTTTATTGGTATTATTGAGAATAAGGTATAGGATTAATCGATGCAGGAGAAGGATTATTTTGCATAGCTATCAACCTTTCTATCTTTTCAGACTACCTAGCAATTGTATCTACTAAGGCTTTAATTATCTCAAGTAATGTGTTAATCTCAGATGAATAACTGCTTGATGCAGCAGTAGTGGATGAAAACTGACCAGGATTCATTATTACACCTGAATATGAATAACAAACATTCTTTAGGAGAATAAAATGATAGGGTATTTTATTTGATTGTTTTAATCATGCAATTTTGAAGGAAGAGCTTTATAACCTAATTATTTTGTTCTGGGAGTTCCTAATGTATGAGTTTGAGTACCGTTGTATTTTTACTCTAAATATGTTATTCCTGCTATTCTGAATATTGGATGATGGAAATATGGATATTATTCTAGTATTCATTTAGTAATTATATGGCAGAAGAACTATCCATTAGATAAATAGGAATACAAATTCCAATCTAACACCTTATGGAGTTATCTGATACAAGCTGTGGCGACCGCCCCCTTTAATCATAAGGATTAGGGTGTGGTCGTCATTAAGCACATACCTTACTTAACATTAGATTGGAATTTAAGACTCCGATCCAATCTTAAGAGAAAGATGTGTTTTTTATAATAAAACAAAGGATAACAATCACTTAATGAGTATACTATAAAATCAGAGTGCAGAAGAAAAGTACAAACTAAAGTAAACATCCATTTATCTATATTATAAAGTAAAACATCCAGCTCAGAATATACAATACAGGAAAGTAAATTACAATTTTAATCATGTATTATTACAAACATTAAAGTTAGAAGATGAAATATAAAGTAAAGTCTCTCATCCTCTCTAATACAAAAGTAAAATAAACAAAGAAGCATAACAAATTGGTCTTCATCAACCTGCACTTTTTCCTGGACCTACACTTCTAAAGGTTCAATCTCCTCAAATAGCTAAGTATCTACCATTATCAGTTTCATAATGGTAAGGCCCCAGCTACCAAAAGAAAAATCTTGTTAGACAAAATGTCTAAGTATATTTTAAGGTAATCAGTTTCAATGTATTTTAATGATATCACAAACTCGATTTAAGCATAAAATAGCGGTAAAGCAACCAATGAAGAAAAACAAATTATAAAAATGAATTATAACTTAACAAAATAGTGTGGTAAAGACATACCTCAGCTCAAGCTGCATAAAAAGGTAAATTAAGTGCAAATGTAATCTACTAAGTACAATGAAAAGTCTTAAGTAATATGATCAAACTAAACATGCTAGTTTATAGTATAAGTAAGAGTACTATACTGAAAAAAAAATCTAGCATCCTAACATGCTTTAAATAAAGTAATATAACTAAAATAAAAGAATATTACAAGAAATTCTATGATACAGAAGAACTGCAGAAAATGAAAATATGATAGAAAATGGACTGAATTGTAAGGTAAAGGTAGGTCAGAACTGTAAAGAAACTACAAAACTGAAAAGACAATCGTAAAGTGACTGAAAAGTAGAAGTAATATAGCTGTAAAATGCTTGTAAAATAAAAGTAAGGTAAAGTATAAAGTAAAGTGTGGAGATACTTCTACTTAGTTTTGGCAAAAAGTAAAGTCCATCTGCTCATCTAGGAGAAACATCCTAGATTAAAGTATGCTGTGCTAGGAAAGTGTCTTAGTCCCAAGGTAACGTCCATCTATTCATCCAGGAAAGTGTCCCGTGCAAAAGTAAAGTAATCATCCATAAAAGTGTCTCAGGCAAAAGTAAAGTAATCATCCAGGAAAGTGTCCCGGGCAAAAGTAACAAGCACTAGGAAAGTGTCCTAGGCAAAAGCTATCTTAACGTAAAGTTATACTAAATGGCAGATTAAGTAAAAAATAACCCACAAGGTATATTAAAGCTTGTTTTATTTAATTTTCCTATTTAAGTTATGCAAATGCTATAAAAATGTAATTCAAAGTATAACATAAAATATTCATAAAGTGTTTTGTTAAGTAAAATATGTCCCAAAAGTGTAAAAAGGCTCAAAAATAAGAAAAACATAGCATTTCAAATTCAAGGAAATGATTAGCACTACACAAACTTTGTGATATCACTTATTTTCTAATTTAATCATTCTAACTACTCTAAGTTACATAAGATTCAGAATCATCAATTCTTACACTGTCTGTAACTTAGAATCACAAACCTATAAGTTGAATATAATTAGGACTGGCCACATCCTAATTATGACTGAATCAAAGTCATCTATATAATTAAATAAATAAATTAATCATCATAAATTATTGTTTTATATAATCCCATCACAAATCTTAATTAGCCAAATCAAGATTGAAAGGATTAAAAACTAAACTACAAATAATGAGGTTTAATTCTTAATTACAAGGTTATTCTAAAGACTAGAGTTTAATCCCATCTTGCTGATTAAATGTTAAGGCAAATCCCATTAAATTAACTCAAATTCAGTAAGATAGATTTCTAAACCTAAATTCTAATATTAAAAGATTAAATAATCATTTAATAAACTATGAAAATCTAATAAACTGGTAAAATCAAGGTTTCATCTTAATGAGTAACCCACTTTACTCATTAGATAAATTGTATCCTAAGATCTATTCCTAATCTTAGGAATTAAAGTTCTTAAGTACTAAGAATAGCACTTAGACACACATCCTAACTATGGTTATAAGACCTAAAGGATGATCTAAGAAGTTCCTAGGAAAGGAAAGATCTTTCAAATGTCACTTAGGTTTTACTTAAGACTCAACTTAGGATTTTTGTCGAATTTCTAATTTGAGACTTAGAATTATCTAAATCAAGGTCTAAATTATTTTAATTACTATATATTATGATTTATGGATGAATTTAGGACTTAGAATCATTAAACCCTAAATTTTGGCAAAATGACCATTTTGCCCTACTTAAGGGTCTAAATTTCATTTTTATGAATTGGGCTTAATTCTAGAATTTATTAAAGTGAAGTGATTACTTATTGTCTAATATGAGTTTAGACAGTAAGTTCACTAATTTTGGTTAAGTATTAAGCCTTATAAGGTCAAATTAAGGAATTTGATCTATAAGGGAAAATTGGTAATTTTACCTAATGAACTCTAAATTTTCTATCAGTTTATTAAAGGTTAAGTCCTAAGGTTTTTATAAAACCTAAAACCATTAAATTCTAATATGTATTGGCTAAGTTATAGCGAATACAAGTTCAAGGGTTTGAATGGTAATTTAGGGTTCTTAATTATGATCAAATTTTTTAACTTCTCCAATTGATATCTAAATTGAATAAATTTAATGGCTATGATTCACAATGTCTCACTGATAACATTGACTAGTGGTAGGCTCAATTTGGACTATAATTGGCTAAGTTATGGCCTAATTACGGTTTAGGGTGACTAGTGAGTGATTAGTGAAATTAATCACCAAATCACTAATCCAACCATACCATTAGGTTCTAATGTTCTCAAGTAGTTTTTTGAAACTTAAGTTGTTCAATTTTGATCATTAGATTTGTTAATATTCACTAATCAAGTTTTAGAGTAATTAGGGTTGGTTAGTAAATCTAACCGTTGAATCCTAAATAATTATATATATTATTGTAAATTAGGTTTTTCTGATCTAAATGAATATTTGGATCACTTAATTTGGAGCTCAATTGACCAACTTATGGTCAATTGAAGTTCTAGGATTAATTATCCTAATTAGGGTTAGGTCCTAAATATGTTTAGTCTAAATCTAATCCAAACAGCAAAGTTAATATTACTAAAATGTTCCTTAAGGTTTTTTGAGTAGTTTGAGACCCATATTGGATATATTTGGATTATTGATTACAAAGTTATGACTAGATGAAATTTTGTGCCATTTTTGTACTTATTTAAATACCCTAAATGTCACTATGTGATATATTGCTGCTACTAAAATTTGGATGGTACCATAATGTTCCTCTAATTTTATTGATTAAAGTGGTGTATTTATTTGGTGTATTTGGATTATATTTATCAAATTATTAAGATTTAAAGTTTGAAAATTAATTGAATTATATTATTATTAATATGTAAATATTAAATATTTCTAATTAAAAGAATTAATTCAATATTAATTATAACTGTCTAATATATTTACTAAATTGTTATTTATTATTAATTATTTACTTTTTTTTTGCTTATATATATATAGAAGAATATATTCATTTATATTAACATATACTTTACAGTATATTTATATCGTTATGTTATAAGTATTATATATATATATATATATATATTATATTTTAAAGTTGGTTTATATCTCTGCAGGTGGGTCCCAGCTGACGGACGATGCAAACGGATGAGACCGTAGCGGCGGGACCCACGCACTTCGAACGACAGCGGCGGACTCTGTGAGAGCCACGTGGCGAGGCGTGGTTCGCTGTGGACTGGTTGCGGGCCCCACTTCACGCAGTGACCCGGGAGCCCACAAGATCCCTCTGCGCTGCACCTGGCCCGAGAAATATCCGCGGTCGGGCTGACCCCGACCCGACCCAAGGCTGGATGAAAGGCCTTGCCTCATACCGCGATTCGACGCCTAGGGCATCGCGTTTGACGGCCTTGTCGTCGCCGGCAGAGTCCGGCCCGCACCGCATCAAGAAGATCTCGGTAAGCTCTTCACAACTAGAGGTAGATCGAGAGCTAAGATTACATGAAACTCTACAAATTTGGAACCCTAGATAGCCCTACCGGGATGAAGAAGAAGACGCGAACATGCAAATCTCTGTGAGGTATCGAATATGGTTTGTAAAATTTGCAATGATTAATCCTAACAATACTTGTGTGGAATTAATCAAACTTTAATTGAAGCCATGAAATAAAAATATGAATCTAAACTAATGTGTTTACGAAGAGGAAAGAAGGAAGGGATAGTACCTGTTGATTTTTGGTGTGAGCTCAAGGAGCAAGATCAGATCGACCAGACCTAACTCTTCTTTGTCCTTAGCTAAAATTTCTTTTCATCCTCTAAGATGAAGATGGGGAAAAAGGGAGTTAATGGGACTTCGAAGCGGTGCTGGGGGTACCTGGCGTGGCGAGAAGCGTCGCGTGCCTTCGCGAGAGGCACGCGCAGAACGCACGGAAGGAGACGAACCCGGGCCGTCCGATCAGGACGGCCCGATCAACGACTGGGAGCATGCTATTCCAAAAGTGGCGGTAGAAGGCAAATGACGTCAATTGAAGTAACGACGCCGGTTAAATTGATTAAAATAATATACATTAATATTTAAATGATTTTTAATTATTTTAATTAATTAAAGTTAACTATTGAAATGCATTCCAAAAATTCTCAATAAATCGCCCCTAACCAATTGAAGGGTGAGGAATGCAATGGCGCGCTTGAATTTTTGATTTGATGAGTATTTAATTATTTGATTTTACGGGATAATTAAATAATATTAAAATAATCGTTGAAAATCCAATGACTTCCAAATGCCTTCAAAACTTCACCCCTATCTAATTTGAGGGTGGTGAACGCAATGGCGAAGTTAGATTTTTGATTCGAGGTCAAAATAAAAAGTCAAATTCTAGGGTTGTGGAATTTTCTAGAAATTAGGATTTGCTCTATTTGATCCCTGATTTGATCCAGATCTTAGAGGTAGGTTATAAATGATTTAATTAAGATACTATAACCATAATTAAGACTTGGATCAGTCTTAATTGACCTAAGTAACAACCTAAGTTATTACATATAGTCTTCCATCCTCTTATTCCTTTCCCAAATCAGCCATAAAACCCTTAAACCAAATCAATTCCTTTTTCTCCTAAGTGATGGCGATATACTCAACCTACTTAGTAGATAGGACAACTATCTCTTGATGCTTAGAGATCCAGCTGACCACAACACTATCCAAGATAAGCATGTATTCGGTTGTACTTCTCTTGCTGTCTATATCTCTGGCTAAATTAAAGTCTACATATCTTTACAGCTCTATCTTATATTTTAAAAGCACAAGGCTTTGTCTATAGTGCCTCTCAGGTATTTGAGTATCTGCTTTACTGCTTCTCAGTGGGGCTTCTTAAAATTGTTCATAAGCATACTGACCACTCCCACTAGATGGGCTATATTTGATCTCATACAGATCATGGGGTACATGAAGCTCCCAACTATTAATACATAGAGAACATTGACCATAACCTCTCGTTTCACTTTGTCCTTTGGCATTTGCTCCTTCAAAAAACTAAAGTGGCCTTTTGAGGGAGTGCAAATTGGCTTTGCCTCATTCATGTGAAATATTTTGAGCACCTTTTCAACTTATTTAGCTCGAGATATTTTCAGTATCTCTACATGCTCCAAGTACTTCATGTCAAACAACTTTGATAACTATTTTTTCAATCTTTTTATCTCCTCCACATTATATCCTGCTATCAGCATATCATCTACATACAAAAGTAGAATGATATAAGAGGTGTCAAATTATTTTATGTAGCAACACTGATCTTCCTAGCATCTCTTATACCACTGCCTCGCACTTGTTAATGTCATACAGGCTTTTCTTGAGCTTGCGAACTAGCTCATTCCTTACTTGGGTTTCATAACCCTGTGGTTGCATCATGCACAGCTCCTCCTCTAGATCACTGTGAATAAATGAAGTCTTCACATCCATCTGCTCCAGATGCAAATTCTCAACCTTCATAATGTTCAGTATTACTTTGATAATAGTCATCTTCACCATCAAAGTAAATATCTCATTGTAATCCATGCCATATTTTTGTTGTAATCCTTTTATTACAAGACATGCCTAATCAAATTTGCTTCCATCAAGTTCTTCCTTCATTTTTTAAACATATTTGTTTAGAAGAGTCTTATTTCCCTCTAGTAGTCTAGCCAACTCTAATGTCTCATTTGAAAAGAGTGATTTCATCTCATCATCCATGGCTTACTCCCACTTGATTGAGTCATCAAATTTAGAGCCTCATTATAGCATTATGGTTTATCACAATCTGTTAGCAACATATAATACAATGAAGGAGTGTACCTTTACATTAGACATGATATTCTTATGGGTATTCTCAGTTCAGTAGTAGGTATTTGAGGAATTGTCTACTCTCCACCATCATGAGATGCTAGCTGTGCTTGCTCGTCTTACTCAACGTTCTCCGCCACTTCAATGTAATTTGGAACATCACCAGAAGCTCCATCTAAGTCGTTCTGAAATTATTTCTCTCCTTGTACACCCCATTCTCATTGAATGTGACATCCCGATTTCTGGTGATTTTCTAATTCTGATAGTCCAAGAATCTATAGCCAAATTATCCTCCTCTATAGCCTATAAATGGTCACTTGATTGCTTTTGAATCAAGCTTACTCTTGGAACCTGCATCAATGTGCACTTGATTTCTTTAGATTATTTAATTTCACCTCTTTGTCTCTCTATGCCTCCTCGAGTATTCCTTCTTTCAAAGAAATTGAAGGACCCCTGTTGATCAAATATGCATTTGTATTCACAACCTCTACCCAAAACTACTTGGGCAACCTAGCTGTATCCTCACACTTCTGCCACTCTCTGTAAGAGTCCTATTCATATGCCCTGCAACACCATTTTGCTGAGGTGTTTTTAGAAAAGAGAACTCCCACCTAATCTAATTCAAAGTATAGAACTCCTAGAACTCTTTGTCACAGTACTCCCTGCCATTGTATGATAAGAGGCACTTGAGATTTAAGCCAGTCTTATTCTCAACTAAATTTAACCTCTTCTTGATCACTTCAAACACATCAAATTTGTGCTTCAAGAAGTATACCCATTACCTTCCTATTATGTTCATCAATGAAAGTGATGAAGTATGTGGCTCCACTAAAAGAGGATGTGGCAGTTGGTCCCACACATCAGTGAGTATAAGCTCCAACTTCTGGGACTTCAAGTCTCTCCCACTCCTTGAGAAATTGACTTCCTTATGTTATTTGTACACACAGTCTTCACAAAAATTTAAGTCCACATATTTTAACCTTTCAATCTTTCCTCTATATAGCACTGACTTCAATCATTTCTTGCTCCTATGACAGAGCCTTTGGTGCCTTTGGTGTGATAGACATGCATCAATCTGTTCTACTGCTGCAAAAGCGTCACACACTTTATTAATCAGGTAAAGGGTCTCATCCAAACCACCCCGAGCTACAACCAAAGCACATTTTATTACCTTCCAAGAATCTGTTATGGAACTCATGCTGTATTCTTCACTGGCTAACTACTGAAAGAGATCAAATTTCTTCTTAGACATGGAAGATATCTCACATCTTTCAACTTTCAAACTAATCCCTTTGGCAATTGGATATCCACATTTTCTTTTCCAATAATGCTGCAAGCCTTTCCATCTCCCAAGTAAATTTTTCTCAAATCACTTATGGTGTAGTTCTTAAAAACTTCATTGCTTGGGGTTGCATGAAATGAAGCACCTGAGTGTATTACCCAGGATTCAATGCTAATAAGGAATAAGATCAATATATATTGATCTCCATTTGCTGAAATATTCATGGAGGGGTTCATGTTATTGCCTCCTCCATTTACATTTTCCAAGAGGAAAAATTTATGCCGCTGAACTTCTCCTTTCTTCATCCATTACTCCCACTCAAGATAACAAACCTTTGAAATCAAACTACTCTATGATACCACGTGTCAAGATAAATATTCACAAGCACAAAAGCATACTATTACAAATATATATATGGAAAACCCAAGAATAAGAAAAATCACAGAGTCACGCCACCACACAAAAATCCACTATATAAAATATGATTACAGAGTTACAGAGAACTTATCAATTACTTAGAGGAAGAAAATATTCACTGCCTTTGAGCTTTTTCTTCTTCTCTCTTAGACTTCTTGTTCTCGCTCGAGGGTTTCAAGCCTTCAGACTTCCATAAGCTCTCTTATAGAAAATGGTACGTACTAAAACCTTGCCCAACATGTAAGATTTTATATGGGATCACAAACTAGCACGAAAGTGTCCTAAACAACTTTGGATACGTCACATCCCGAACTTAGATTTCCAAGGGTGCTTGAGCGCTTGCCTTTCTATTTATGGGGCACGCTTAAGCATAGGATTCTCCGTCTGCTAGGTGCCTAGGGTGCGCCTAGGCAATGCGGTCTCTGTCAGCTAGTCACTTGAAGATCTAATTGGTCTACTCACCATAATAGGTATAACTTAAAAAGTCCTTTCAAAACGAAAAATATAAACATATTACAAGGAGAATGAAAACATATCAATAATATGGTTTTGTCAGAAACATAATGGTGAATCAGAGACAACCGAACAGTCACCGAAACAATATTATGGTAGCATCATCAAGAATATCTCTGACAACAACTCAAAATATCAAAAAATAACCCGGCAAACAGACGCCCATTAGATGCAAATCAGATTGGTTAGCAGGAGGCCAACATCAAGGGGAAACAGCAGCCAAATTAGGAAGTCACTTTATTCCCCGTAGATTTGATGCTATTAATTAATATGGCAAACTTCTATGCTGTATGTTTGCTTCCTTCGATATCATATCTGCATTATATGCCATGCTAATCTTGTAGCAGTTGAGTGTTGCGCTAAGCCAAGAAATATGCTGCCATGTTTATGCTTCTCTCTGGGAAGTTTATACCAGCCTGCTCATGCTTTCCGTCTATGGGTATTTGCCCTCACTGTACTCCGATGTGGTTTTGATGCAGTTGTTTTTATACCTTGGAAATACTTTGATAATTCTTTTTCTATCGGAAGGTTGGTTTTTTTGCAAACACGGAGCTTAGCCATCTCCGATTTGCCGGATTTGGCAGAGGCGATTCCGTAGGAGTAAGCCGTCTTCGCCTTTGCCATCACCATTGCCATCGCCGATTCGCCGGATTCGGCGAAGACGATTCTATAACCAGAGGGCAATTCTTAAAATTTGAGATATCATTAATGAGATAAAACTGAAAGAAACAGCTCTAATCTTAATGACATCCTTAACTAGTATAGCATTACATTCAAATATCTGCGAACCAAACAGCCCTATGACCTTTGGTATTGGAGGCTATCAGATTGGAACTACATTTGGGGCTGATCGTCTGTTTGATCGCTTCTTTTGAAGGAACTTAGGTTTCCTTCCCTTCTGGCCATGCTGCTTTTGGCCAAATAATTTGGCTATATACTAAAAGAGGAATTAAAGGTGTAATCAGACATTAAACACGGTTTTTTTTTTGTTGTTAAAGAAATAAAGAGACCAATAATGCTATTTTAGGAAGGGTAGGCATAATTTATGTGATAATTATATTGTTGTGCCGATATATTAGTTCTTCCCTGTGCTGGTAGGAATGATTTATGTGATAATTTTATTGTTGTGCCGGCATATTAGTTCTTCCCTGTGCTGGTGGTTGCTTGGTATTTATTATTTTGCTTTGTATTAGGTAATGGTTTTTCTAGTGCCTATCTTGACTAAACAAGCAAAGTCGGTTCTTCCAACAAAATTTTTTCGAAGTTTTTACGAAGAGGCACCCATAAGACCATCATCCTCAACCTCATGTTAAACCTCTCTTGCTTTCCTCCATATGATTTCAATGGATGAAGAGAGTGCAGATCGAAGCTTTTCTGAGAGTGTCATATGCTGCTATAAAGTCGTGAACAGTGCTAGGCGATGTCTCAACATTTTCTTTTTCATTAGCCATTTGATCATCGTTTTTTGCTGTGCATTCTGCCTACTCAGCCCCTTCAACAATACAAGGCAAAGCATGTGATGTCTCTCCCTTCGCCATTTGTGGTTGGATAACCTCAACCATCGCCCCATGTCGGGCCGCCTCAAAAAATTAATAAAAGAAAAATAAAACTTTTCTTCTTTTAATATATATATATATATATATATATATATATATATATATATGAAAAAATCACTACTTTGTTACACTCATGGTTACAGAAAAAAAATCAGTTAATAAAATTAAATTATAGTTATTTTAAATTCTTCTTGACAACCGTCCACTTGTCCACCATTTTGATAAATAAAATCTTAAAATTAGTTACCCAAATTTATCCAAATATTTGAGTTTATCAACAGCCACTGTGCTCAAAATTGACTCAAATCGGTACTGCACCGAGTCACCAGCATTCTTGATTACCTCTGTTGCCCTATCACCAAAGTGATTTGCAGTTCATTCGCTTCTTGTACATTATTGTTTGGCTAGACGGCCAGGGGTGGGACCGCCTCATCCTTGTCATGAGCACACGTGCTCTATCACCTCAACAATAGCCTCTATGTTTCTCGACTCCAGAATTTCCATCCAGGCTTCCGTAGACTCAAGATCCTAGTCTTCATTACGATTTAGGGGGCAAAATTATGATTTCTCACCTAGCTTATGCTAGCTTTTGCTGATGACTTCATTATCTTCTCCAATGGTGAAAAGCATAACGTGAACAAGATAAGAACTTTATTGAACTCACTTGAAAAAGATTCTAACCTTAAGATCAATGGCAGTAAATTCGACTTCTTTCTTAGTAGTAATGCCTCTCCAAACTTGAAAGCTTTCATTAACACTAAATTAGGTTCTTAAGGTTGGTAAATCCCATTCAAATATCTTGGGATCCGTATTTTTAGGGGACCTAAGAAACATTTAAAATTTAAAGACCTTATTGCTCAATTATTTAAGAAAATTAGGGGTTGGGAACATATAGGTGTTTTTCTCAAGGAGGCAAGCTTATTTTCAATATCAGTCCTATCAACTATTAGAAGTCTCTTCCCCCATTGAAGAAATTATGAAAAAAATCATAACCATTTTCAACAAATTTTGTGAGTTCATAACAATGGAACTAAAATGATTTGGACCAACTGGGACGACATAACCTTCCCTGTCAATGTAGGGGGGCTTGGCCTACGGGGTCTAGATGCATTTCTAGCTATTTTTTTGTTAAAACTCAGGTGAAAATTTTGAACTACACATTTTATTTGGATTTCAATTTAAAATGAAAACTATTGAGTGACTAATCATTCGAATTTAGTTCATAATAAAATAACTAACTCTCTAACCTGGAAATGAATGATGGAGCATCAGAAGGTCATTAAAAATTTAAGATCTTGGGATAAGATTGATAAAACTAACATATTTTGGTGTCACAATTGGAGTGATCTGGGTATCCTTCATGAACACTGATATATACGGAATTTATAGCAAAATTTAGTATCAAAGCATTCCTAAGCAACATATGAAGCAAAGCACTTTGAATAGAATTCATGTGTTTGCAGGTAAAATGAAGAAAACAAGAAGGATGAGATGATTCATTGAATTATGGGTGAAAATCACCGCAGCGTGCCACCGCGCGCTAAGCGGCCCATCAAATTCCCTCACCTGGAAGTATACCTAAGGACTTGGAAGGAACACCGCTACAGCGCGCCACAATGCGCTGTAGCGCGCTACAGCGCACCGTGGCGTCATTTCTCGGCGGAATAATTAAAACCTAATGCGGAATTTTTGAACAGTGCTAATCCACTTGCTCGTAAAATAAACTGCTGCAGCGCTCTCCAGGTGCGCACAACGTGCTATGCCCCATAAGGATTTACACTGACCTGGAACAAAAACTGACGCAACTCGCCGCGGCGCGCAACTGCGCGCCCCGGCGATATATTTAATTAATATATCAGGACTTTATATGAACTATTTGAACAGTCACTATTCCGCGGTTTCGAACATTCAACCGACGCGGGGCGCCACAGCGCGCTGCGGCGGCATTTCTGATTATTCATGCAAACTTTATATGATTTAATGAAAAAGTTATTATTTCGCTTTTTCAAAAATGAAACTGTCGTAGCGCGCCGCAGTGCGACATCGCGGGCACATCGGTGTCCTAAGGTAAAATACTAACTTATATAACAGGAACAGTGTTTGGAACGCAGCTACTGCAATGCGCCACAGCGGAACAGTGTTTAGAAAGCAGCTGCTACAGCGCGCCATAACGCGCCGCAGCAGTCGTGCCAGAATTTTCCTGAATAGCTATAAATGCAGCATAGGGAAGGTCACAAAATGCAACCTTTGGCCTTCCCCAGCCTTTTGAAAACTGAAGTGCACATTAATCTTGTTGAATTCCAATGGAACAATAGAATAAACATTTAAAGGGCTTGAAATAAATTCAAGGAAGTTGAAGAGTCACATGATTAATGCCTTGGGGTTGAGAGCCTCCCTATTTAAGGGCCAATCTCAAACTTTGAGGTGGTTCCAATTTTTAACATTCAAGTGCCCATAAAGAAAAACTGCAGGAGGAGGAGAAAGGAGAACTCTCCAAATGGAAGAAGGTTTTCCAAGAACAATAAGGAGAAAGAGACAGCTAGGGGAAAAGGGCGGAGCAAATCATGAGGAAGTGCAGGAGGAATCCAAGTGAACTCCAGAAAATCTCCGGGTGATTCTTAGTATTTCTTTCTAACCTTCTCTGGTTTCTTTCTGCTATGAACTGATGTCAATGTTCACTTTTCTTTGTATGTGTGCTTGTGCTTATTTAGTAATGGAAGGTTAAAATTCCTTTGGAGAGGGTTGAGATGTAATTGTATAAAATTTTAAGGGATATGGTTGTGTTGTAATGAATTTATTTGAATGAATGAAAAGATGTTCTTATTGTTTATTATTAATGCTCGAATGAATGCTTGGATGGAATAAAGTCCAAATTATTTTTCTAAAAAAAATTCTAAATGAATTATTAATTTATTTAAAGAACTTGTGTTTCAAGCTCATCAATTGGGTAAGAGCAAGTAAGGCAGTGCATGTAGAGCAGAGAATTATGTGATAATTTCTCAAGCTCACTTGCATCTTTTCTTAAAAGCTCTACCAAGAGATTTGATGCTTGTGAATCAAGATTTCCATTAACTTTGCTCTGCTGCTCAGCAAAGTAGAAGGGATAAGAGGATGTTGGAAAACTTGATGGATGATGTGACATAGTTCATTGATGTAGTCCAATGCATCCCCCCATCTAGCTAAACTGCGTGTGAAGCGCGTGATGCATGGTTAATGGAAATCTTATTTGTTAAATCAATAGGAACAAAATATATCATTTAGCAACCTAGATGTAGGGAATCAAGTCTAAATAACAAATCATGATCTCATAAAAGTTTATGTACTAAGGAAGAAACCCCAATATGAGTTCTCTTTGTGCACTAAACTTGAACATATTATAATTAGAGAGTAACTCTGATTCCAATAGTGTTCACTTGATTGAATTAAGCATGAAGATTTAAAATATACATTCAACAATGAAGTTATATCACCAATCCCTTGCAACTATTATAATGAAAACTCAACTCTCTCATTTTAATCAAATCGTATCTTAACTTAATGTAATTTGTATTGCTAATTTAGGAACCAAAATCAATCTAAAAATCAACATCTAAATATTATTGAAAGAAAATATAACCTGGTATCTAAACCACCGTTCACATAGGATGATAAATCCCGAAATTAAAACTTCTACTTATTACTTCAGACCACGTACACTTGCGTGCAAACACAGATGTATATTTTTCATCTGTCATGTTTTGTATTAAGTATAATTTTATAGTAACTAGTAATTTAGATCTAATTAATTTGTGCATATAAACTTACATAGCTGTAATTATATCTGTGATTATTATTTTTTTCTTGTATTTACTTGCTACTGAGAAAAATTCGAAATTTTTATCTGTTGGCCATTTCTGTGTGAATTTACATTGCTTAAATTGATTACTGTAACTTGGTCTAGCTAGTGAATCCTTAATTGTATGAGTAGGAGAAACCTTGCTGAATTCTTATATGATCCTAAAATTGATAGAACTTATCTAAGAGCTAGGAGAGAATAAGTAATTCTTAATTAACAAAATGCACAAATAGAAGATTTAGAAGTAAACCCAGTATAACCAATGGTAAACGCTATGAGGAGACTCCTTAGAGAATATGCACTTCCCACTGTAGTGCACTGCAGCATCATTTCCCGGAGGAATAATTAAAACTTATGCAGAATATTTGGAAAGTGCTAATCCGCTTTCTCATAAAATAAACTGCTGCAGCGCGCTCCAGGAGTGCCACAACGCGCTATGCCCCATACGGATTTACCTTGACCTGGAAAATAACCACAGCAGCTCGCCGCTGTGCACCACAGCGCTCCACGGTGACATATTTAATTAACCATTTAGAACTTTATATGAACTTTATATGAACTATTTGAACTTGACAGACTGAAAATACACGTTTGCGCTTACACGCAAGTGCACATGGTCTGAAGTAATATAGGATGATGAGATCCCGAGAATTATCTTCCTCTGTGAACGGTACTTTTTTTTATTACTAAAGTATACTTAGGTTCACTAGTGTTTAAATATAAAATAAATATTTTGGTTTTGGTCCTAAATTATTATAGTCAAATATTCCTATTTTGAGAATATTATTTAATGAAAATAGGTAGAGTTAGGTTTTGGCATGCAATTGAATAAGATTGTGCTAGTACTCTTAGTTTAAATATCATGCAAGTGAATTGGATAGATTTTTTTATTTAATAATCAAGAGATTTAGTATTCTCTAGGGATTTCCTCAGATGTTCTAAGTCTTATCTAGCGCTCGTAAATGAACAGATGTCGCATTCTCTTCCGGCTCATAGACATTCATGAGATTTTTATTTTGATGAATTGATTTCTTACTTTTAAGTTATGAAATCTTGAATTGGTTTGAGCATCTCATGAACATGATTCCATCAATGGCTCTCATGTGTCAATTTTAGGTTTACCTAAAAAATTTAGCTGCTACGCTACATGAGCTTATGTTACATCACCCAATAGTACTTAGCGATCTAAGACCTCGCATAAACCTAAAATGTGCTATGGAGCTATATTGAGGGTTCTCGGCTCTCATGCATCGTCCTCTTGATTTAGCTAAGATCATTGTGCTATGAAGCACATTAGGGCTTGTCACACAGCCCTAGGCTTAACATGCACTATTAACCTCGCATAAATTAAGCAAGAGCTAGGGAGCTTAGAGATTTATATAATACTTCCATGGCTCAATTGATCTACTTAAGTATACGGTTATGCATCGAGAATTTTCGCACAGGGAATGTTTTCATTGGCATTCACGGCATCTTTCTTTCTCTCCTGCTTTCTGTGCTCTTCTTCCTCACAAGTTGTAGCCTTCTTCCTCCTTGGGACAGGTCTCTTTTTTTTTAAGATCTACAGCACTCTCTAGAATAAGAACACTTAAGCTGATAAAATTTAGGAACCATTGTTCAGCCTTAGGTCTTGGCTTTTATAATTCTTGAAAATCTGCTCAGCATTTGAGCAGCTAGCCTTTCCCTCTTCCTGAGACATGAATTACAATTAAGGTTTATTTCTTTATTCCATTGAAAAATGAAAATATTTAATTGATTTTTTATTCATTCTTGTTGTTGAAAAGGGGAAAATAATGTCTATTGGCCATCCCAATAATGTTTCAATGCTTTTTCCTGGGCAAAATTACGGCGGGCACAACGGCGCGCTATAGCACCAGACTCTCTGTCGTGAGGGTGCTATGGCACGCTGTATCACAGGACTTTCTGTTTAATATGTGTTGTGGCGCAATGTAACTCCAAACTCCGCTGCAGCATGCTGTAACACCAGAATCGGCTGCAGCGCGCTGTAGCGCCAGAATCTACTGCGACGCGCTGTATCATTGGGCTTCTTAAGATTTGTACAAATATCTAAGCCCGCTATGGCGCGTGGTGGCACTGTGCTTTCTCTTTTGAATTTGTCGCAGCGCGCTATAATGTTATAAAGTCTCTATTGATTTAACACTGCGGCGCACGGTAGCTCTAAGATTTCTGTTTTGGATTCACCGCAGCAAGCTATAGTATTAAGCTCTCTGCGACTGAGCACTGCGGTGCGCGACAGGGCTAGGATTTTAGTTATAGGAGCACTGCAGCGTGCGGTAGTGCCAAGCTTTTTGTTTCTAGTTTTCCACAGCATGCTATAGCATTAAGCTCTATGTTGAGGTAGCGTTGCGGCGCACTATTGCTCAGGCCTCCCTGGTTTGTTCCACCATAATGCGCTGGGACGCACTATAGTGCGCTGTAGCGCCCATCTAATTCTGGTTTCAGATTTTTTTTGTAAACTGGATTTTAGCTATTTTGTCATGTGATGTCGTAAAAATGCATATCAAAGTACACTAATCCTAAGAAAAATCATACTTTTAGTACTTAATTAGCTATAATTGTTTGGTTCATCACAACCCATTCCTCTTTGCTATTTAAAGGCACTCTAAGAAAATTAATTTCTACACCTAAATTCCACTTGGCACTTCCCCAATGGGTGGTCAAAAAAGTTCTGTCAAACATCATAAGTGTGATTTAATACCCAACCATTGGGAAGACCAAAAAGCATTCCATTGATAGCCTTATGATTGATTTTCTTGAATGCAACACGCTATAGCAATTTTGACTTGTTAGATTTCTACCCAAATCAATTACCCAGGTATTCAAATTTATGCCAAGAGCTACGACATGTTGTGGCACGTGCCAGCGTGCTGTGGTGCGCGGTGGCGCACTGTGGCGCGCTGTAGCGTCTGAACACAGAATTTTAGCCTGTAATTAATTAGGTGCACTGTAGCATGTTAGGGCACACTGTGGCACATTGGAGCATGCTTAGGCATGCAAAGTTGTGTTGTTAATAAATTTTTACCTTGCTCAATTCTTAGGTCATATTGTAATTCATTAATTTGACTAATTATCACCACAATGCTGATAAATTATACTGAACTAATCAAAAGTATTAGGTTGCCTCCCAACAAGTTCTTAGTTTAATGTCCTCTGCCTGACAAAGCTAAGTTGTAACACTTACCCTTTACTATTCTTTGTTCCCTCTTTCCAAATCTATATAAAATTTAGACAAGCACAAGCATTTAAATCCTTTCCACTGCACTCCCTAGTAATTAGCTTCATTTTCTTCTTTCACTTTCCTCTTCCATTTTTTCTTTATCATTTAGTCTCTTTTGTTTCTATACCTCCATACGAGGTGTAGGTGAGCTTATCAGAATCACATTCACTCGAATGCTCACTATCACTCTTTTGTTCCACAGGGAGAAATCCGCTTCGGTCTTTTTCTTGCCATTTTAAATAGAAACTTTTTTGTTTAAACAAGGTTGGCATTAAGTCTATGTCCTCTTCCTTACCATTGATTCTGACTTTCATAGTCCCATTTTCCACATTTATAATATCTCTAGTAGTGCCAAGAAAGGTCTTACAAAAATTATTATGGAATTTTCATTCCATCTATCACATTCACAGATAATAAAATTGGTGAGAATCATGAAACTTCAAATCCTACCAAAGCTTTCTTCAAAATTCCTATCAGGGTTATTAAATCATGATTTGCAAATTCTGATATTACGAGGTTGTCTTCCATCGCCCCTATCCCTAGCTGTGTGTATATATAATAAGGTATAATAATGACATAAGCTCTTAAATCATGCAAGGGATCTAAAACTTCACCTTCAATTACACAAGGGATATTAAGCCTCCCTTAATCTTTTCTTTTCAAAGCTATGAGGTTTTCTTCAGGGTGAGTATGACTCTTAATGATTCCCTCTTCTGTTCTCATTCTAGAATTGCTCTTACCCTTTTCCCCCTCTTGACTTCCCATTTCCAAAACATTATCTAGTGATTTTTCATCAAAGTCATCAGATGTTATGGCACTCACTAATTCTTTTGGGTTACTTTTAGTTGATTTGGGTAGTGCTCCTTGTAGTTGATTAGACATTTGATGTGAGATTTGACCAAGTTAAACTTCTTTATTCCTAAGGGTGACTTCAATTCTTTAAAACCAATCCATTCATTGGTTGCACAAAACTACACCAGTATGGTCGGTGTTACCACGGGAATCATGTCTGCTTCACCTGCATACGGCCAGGCCATGGATTTTATCACTGTAATAGAGTAAGTAAAAATACTGAAAAGAAAAGTCTAACCTAAACATGATGATGATAATATGATATATGCTAAATTAAAATACAAATCTAAAAAATGGTACATATAATAAGTAGTAAAGTCTAGCATCCTATATATAAGCATCTACTTAAGTAAGCAGGTAAGATAATATAACTACAGCTAACTGAAATAACATGCATCAACAACATAATAAATAATAAGCTGAAAGAAACTGTAAAGAAAGAATGTATAACTATCATATCAAAAAGAATTGGCCAATCCGGCCAAATATATTCCTGTAGCCTTTATGGGCTAGGCCGGACATAATATAACAATATAATACAATATGACTGAAGAGACAGATAATACTATGCAAATATCTTTTAGTTATTTTACTTTTGTTTCTGTGGAAAATTTCAAAAATAGTTGAGGAGTCAAGTATGTCTGCAAGACTGAGTGGGTTCCAAGCTTAACACACATTCTTTAATAAGTAATGTTAAGCATTTTGATCTCTCCTTACTCCTATCTATTGGAGTAATGTGCACCATAATCCACCATATACTAAACCCAAATGCAAATATTTTTCTAATATTCTAAGTTTTCATTTTTTTTATGCAACAATGTTTTTCTTATATGACATGTTCAAGGAAAAATAAGCACAATGTTCAAGGAATACATAGCACAAAATTAAGTAGTAAGCAGGGACTTTACTAAACATGGTGATATTATTTGATGTCTAATTTAAACATTCTAACTTTTCCAAGTTACATAAGTTCAGGATCTCCAATTCCTACTATCGAGTGTAACTTAGAACTACGTCCTTATAGGTTACAAAATATTAGGACTAACTAGGTCCTAATATGATTAATCAATGTGGACTATATAAATCATCACGACCTAATTTATGAGTTTTGATGTTCTAAACTAAAAGCTTGTCTAAAATATACCAAGCAAAAGATTATTGATTAAACACCATGAGATTTGGCTTAATCCCAAAGGTAAGACTTAAGATCTAAGTTAAATTTAAATGTGAATTAATGATTGAGGCAAATCCTATTAAGCAAATTAGACTTAATAGGATGAATCTCCTATCCTAAATCTAATATTAAAAGACAATAATCTAAATAAATTGTAAAATCTAGAAACTAATAAAACCAAGGATTCATTTATTGAATAACCTCATTATTTGATGAATGAAATCTATGCTATGATCTAGCCCTAATCTTAGAAATAATCTTATTGTGAGGTGTTGAATTTCCAAAGAAAAAGACTTAGAGAAATTTTGGGGATTTTAACAAATTTGACCAAATAGCTAATTTTACTCACTTAGAGGATTCAAATACAGTTTTAATACTTATTTTATTGACTTAGAAGATAATTTAGGAGTAAAGATACTTAACCTAAATTTTGGGCAAAATGACCATTTTGCCCCTACTTAAGGGTCCAAAAGCTACTTTTTGATTTAGATCTCCAAATTGGAATTTTTCACTATCAAATAATTCCTTACTATCTAATATGAAGATAAACATTAAGTACAATAAATTTAGATAAGAAATGGGTCCTATAGGTCCAAACTAAGGTTTTGACCTAAGGGGCATTTTAGTAAATTGCACCTAATAAAATCTAAAATTTTATGCAGTTTACTATTAGTTGCTATTCAAGGATTCTATAGAGACTAAGAACACTAAATTCTGAGGTCTAATGAATTAGTTATAACCATTTAAATTTCTTAGGGTAAATTACTAGTTTTCTAAGTTAAGAGGGGTCAAAAGCTAACTCTTCCATTTGGTGTCCAAATTCAGTAAACATAGTAGCTATAGCTTCCCTATATCACACTAAGCACTTTAATTAGGAGTAGATCCAAATTGGACTTCAATTGGTCAAGTTACGATCTAATTATGATTAGGGGTATTTTAGTTATTTTTGTTTTTTCTAGAGTTCAAAACCTAAATTTATTTTAGATTATTGTTGGCACTAAAATTATAAGCTATCTTGCACTTTAAATTTCTGAATTTGGAGTCAAAATGACTAAGTTATGATCATTTCAATATTTCTGGGCGCTACGGCGCGCTGTAGCGCGCAGTAGCGGACCCAAATTCGAAACTTAGGTGCTATGGCGCACTATAGCGGATCCTAACACGAAAATTGGGCACTATAGCGCGCTGTAGCGGATCCAAAATTGAAACTTATGCATTATGGCATGCTATAACGGACCCTAATACGAAACTTAGGCGCTGCAACGCGCTGTAGCACCAGACGGTGATTTCGCCTGTGCGAAAACAACAATTGGTCAACTTTCAGGCTCAATTAGCTCTCAGCTCTTCATTTTCCATATCCCCCTTAGAAATTTACATATCATTCCCTATTGCTTGCATATTTTTATTTTTTTGAGTCCCTACATCTTAAACATAGCTTTATTGATGCACAACTAAGGTAACACATAATCTTAAACATACAAATGAGCATAAAAATAAAATGGAACAGCCATGGCAAAATTTTTAAGGGGGGCTTGAGAGCTTGAGAGGTTCTTCCTTCAGCAAACACATCAATGGGAGGAGAGGAACTCAGCTTGGCAAGGGAGACATGGGAATTGAAGAGATGAGAGCTAAGGGCTCTCTTAATGGGGAAGAGGCCTACCAATGGATGGGATGGCTTGAGTTGACCCATCCCACTTGGTGAGGTAGGAGGGGGCTAGCAGGAGATAGGGGGGGACAAGCTAGGCTGAGCATAATAGGGGGCTGAAGGGAAAGGGAGCTCAGCCAAGATTGGATGGCTGTAAGTCCCACCCAGCCAATAAAGAAGGAGAAGACAAAAAATGAAGTTTAATAAATTAACTTAATTAATCTCAAAAATCATATTTTAAAAATGATCTCTGAAAAATCCCAAAAATTCACCCCAAGTTAATTTGGCGGTGAGGAACAAAATGACGAAATTGGATTTTGATTTCGACGACGATTTATTTTTCTTATTTTTTAATTAATTTAAATATATTAAAATATTCAAGAAAATTCGATGACTTCTGAAAAATCCCAAAATTTCACCATTGGCTAATTTGAGGGTGAGGATCACAACGACAAAGTCAGATTTTAATTTCAATGAGTATTTAATTTTTCAATTTTTGACGACTTCCGATTGACTCGAAAATATCACCCCTAGCTAATTTGGGGGCAATGAGCGTAATGGTGAAGTTTGATTTTTGATCTGAGGTCAATTTAGTTAGGTCAATTTTCAAGGTTTTTAGATTTTCCAAAAATTAGGATTTGGTCCATTTGACCCTGGATTTGGACTTGGTCTTAGTGGATGACTCTTAATGACATTATTAACACTTATGATCAAGATTAGGACTTAGATTAGTCTTAATTGATAAGGGTAACAACTTGGATTGTTACAAACTCCCCCACTTAAAAATGATGTCGTCCTCGACATTACTCAAGTGGAATGAAATGGCAAGAATAAAAACATGAATTGAATATGGAAGCTTATAATGCTAAGAAAGAGTACCTGGATTCATGAATAGTCTATAATATTTGACTCGCATATCAGATACCTTCTCCCAAGTGGCTTCATTGCAGGAACAATTCTTCCACTGAACTTTGATCATGTGGATAGCACGATTCCTAAGCTGTTTGCGATCTCGAGCCAAAATTTGAATTGGTTCCTCGGTATATGACAGATCAGGCTGGATTTGAATTTTTGGGAATTGAGCTAGGTGAGATGGATCCCTGAGGCACTTTCTTAGTGATGATACATGGAATACATTGTAGACTGTTGCAAAATCATCTAGAAGATTTAGTCTGTAGGCGGAAGCTCCTATTTTGGCTGCTACCTCGAATGGACCAACATAACGGGGGCTAAGTTTCCCAGCTATGCCGAATCTGAAGACTCCATTCATTGGACTGACCTTTAAGTAAGCAAAGTCTCCAGCCAACTTTAAATTCCAGAGGATGATGGTGAATGTCGTGGTATTTACTATGGTGGTCTTGTGCTGCACAAATTCGCTAGTTGAATCAACTGAACTTTCTTGTTTGTCTCTTCAACTAATTCGGATCCGTACAACTGCACGCTATCTAATTCTGATCATGCTAATGGAGTGCTACATTTTCTGCCATACAGGACTTTATATGGAGTCATTTTTATGCTGGCTTGAAAGCTATTGTTATAAGCGAATTCTACTAACGGAAGATGATCTTCCCATGATCCAGCAAAATCAAGTATACATAGCCTAAGCAGATCTTCAAGAACCTGATTTACTCGCTCTGTCTGACCATCTGTTTGTGGATGAAAAGTTGTACTCATTGCTAGGGTTGTGCCTAGATCTTGATGCATGCTTGCCAGAATTTAGAATTGAATCGGCTGTCTCTATCAGATACGATTGATATGGGAATTCCATGCAATCTGATTATCTCTTTGATATAAAGCTCGGCTAATTTCTCAACTCAGTCTGTCTACCTGATAGGGATGAAGTGAGTGGATTTGGTCAATCGGTTAACTATGACCCAAATAGCATCGGCTCCAAAATTTGCATGAGGCTGTCCCATAACAAAGTTCATCGATATATCTAGCCATTTCCATTCGGGAATCTCAAGCGGATGAAGCAAACCACAGGGTCTTTGATGCTCTATCTTGACTAAACTGCAAGCATGGCACTTTGCAACAAACTTAGCTACCCTTTTCTTCATTCCTAGCCACCAAAAGGATTGTTTCAGGTCTTGGTACATCTTTGAGCTTCTAGGATGGATTTGGCACCCGGAGTTATGGCCTTCAATTAGAACTTCTTGGTGCATGGATTTAGGAATCCATAGACAATCTGCTTGATATATAGCACCTTTATGAAATCAGAGATCAGTATGTTGGCCACTCTCGATGGCTTGCTTAAAACTTAGGTACTCATCATCTTTCGTCTAGGTAATAGATGCGTCTCTGTGGAATGTGGGCTCAACATTAATTATTGAGAGCATTGTACTCACTTGGTCACTGCATGCTAACTTGATGTCCAATTTATGGAACTCTTCCTCTAAAGGACTCTTAGAGATGAGAGCATTTAGAGTAGCATGACGACTAAGCGCATCAGCTACCACGTTTGCCTTTCTCGGATGGTACTGAATATCTAGGTCATAGTCACTGATTAGTTCTAACCACCTTCTCTGTCGGTAGTTCAACTCCTTTTGAGTAAATATATACTTTAAACTCTGATGATCTGTAAATATTGAGCACTGAATTCCATATAAATAGTGATTCCACATCTTTAAGGCAAACACTACAGCAGCTAGTTCGAGATCATGAACGGTGTAATTTCTTTCATGAATCTTCAGCTGACAGGAAGCATATGCTATGATCTTCTCTTCTTACATTAGTACAGCACCTAAGTCTATACCAGAGGCATCTGTGTAGACTTGATAGTTCACTCCTTCTTTAGAAAGATCTAGAACTGGAGCGGTGGATAGTGCATTCTTCTATGCTCAGAATGCCTCTTCACATGCTGGAGTCCATTTGAATGGCACTGCTTTCTAGGTTAGCTTAATCAGTGGAGAGGCTATCTAGGAGAAGCCCTTTATAAATTTCTTATAATAATTGGCTAAGCCTAAGAAACTTTTGATGTCGGTTACTGACTTGAGCTGAACCCATTCTTGGATTGCGCTGACCTTATTCTAATCTACTCTGATCCCTTGAGCATCTACTGCGTAGCCTAGGAAGGCGATAGATTCAAGCCAAAATTTACACTTTGAATACTTGACATATAGCTGGTGGCTTCTTAGTTCTCTCAATACTGCCCGGAGATGACCTTCGTGTTCCTTTTTCATCTTAGAATATATTAGAATATCATCTATGAACATGATGATGAATTTGTCCAGGTATGGCTTTAATATACGCTGCATTAGGTCCATAAAAATGGAAGGCACATTTGTCAATCCAAACGACATCACTAGAAACTCGTAATGGCCATATCAGGTTCTGAAGACAATCTTTGCTATGTCTGAATCCTTTACTTGCAGTTGATGGTATCCTGATCGCAGATCGATCTTCGAGAATATCTTTGCTCCTACTAATTGATCGAACAGATCTTCGATACGGGGCAATGGGTACTTATTCTTTACTGTTACTTTATTTAGCTCTCAACAGTCGATACACATTCGCATTGATCCATATTTTCTTCTTGACAAACAAAACTGGCGCTCGCCATGGGGATGAACTAGGTCCGATAAGACCTTTCACCAATAGTTCCTACAGTTGCTTGTTCAGTTCTTGTAATTCCTTAGGCGCCATTTGATAAGGAGCTTTAGAGATGGGCTGTACTCCTGGAATAATGTTGAATGCAAATTCTACTTCCCGTGTAAGAGGAAGGAAGACCTGGTAGATCTTCAGGAAAAATGTCGGCAAATTCACAAACAATGGGGTTCTTAGATAAGGAAACACCTTCTTTCTTTTTCCCTAGACTAACCTTTTTGCTTTTATAGCATTGATCAACGAGGCTCGAGTACTAAGGTTACCAATGAAAGATCTGGCCTTACTACCACTACCTAAGGTAATCTTCTTCTTTGTGCAGTTGATAGTGGCGCTATGTTGGCTTAGCCAATTCATGCCCAATATTACATCAAAATTGGCTATTGGGAAAACAACTTACTTGGCTTCATACTTCTCATTTTCAATGGGGATTGGTACTTTGCAAAATCAGTGAGCTGGCATTTGGGCTCCAGAAGGTAACCCAACATTAAGAGGATTGGCTAAGCAATACAAGGGTAGGCTAAGTGCTTTTGCCCAACCTTCCGACACAAAGGAATGGCTAGCCCCAATGTCAAATAAGATATTACAAGGTTTATCAATTATGCAAATTAAACCTAATTACAGATGTAATAATTACTAACTACGTTAAGCAAGTAATAATTGTAAGAATAAAAGGGGTTTGAGAGTGTGTACCTGATACAATATGATTATCTTTAGCAGCCTCAACTGGTGTGAGGGTGTATACACATGCAGGGACAGCAGGCCTGTTGTTATAGGTCTACCGTGGAGGTGGCCGTGGTGCATTTGGGCGAGGGACATTGACTGTCTCACGCCTTGTAGTTGAAGTAGGAGATGGCACAGGACAAGGCACCGCAGGCTTCTAAAACAAGTCAAAGACACTTGGAGCGGTCGATATGATCACCATTGATCATTTTTGTAGTCGTACAGTGATAGAATCTGAGGCCTGGCCATCCGCAGGTGAAGCAGATACGATTCTTATGGTAACATCGACCATATGGGTGTGGTTTTGTGCAACCATTGAACTGATCAGTAGAGGGGGCTTCGGCCTCGAGATGATATATTCTGGCTCGTTTGGGAAGATTCTACTGGAATGAAGTAGACCCGATATTTCTCTTAGGTCCTTCCCTAGCTTGGTCTTGTTCTACTACTTTGGCAGTCTCCACCAGTTCAGCAAAGTCTGTTATGCAAAATGGGATTACTTGGCTCCTGATAGAAGGCCGCCGACCACTCTGAAATTGGTGACAGCAGTCTGGCTCACTGGGAACCAAACTGGTAGAGAACCTTGCGAGGCAACGGAATTTTACCTCGAATGCAGATACAGTTCAATCTCCTTGTTGCAGTTTCAGGAACATATCCCCCAAGCTATATTTAGTAGATAGGGGATGAATTGATCCTGGAACGCCTCAATGAATTCATCCCAGGTAATGTCCTCTAGTGGTACCTCGGCAAACTGCATGCTGCGGGTGGTGTCCCACCAATATTCAGCCTCATCTTGCAGGAGATGAGCTGTAAGATGGACTACCTCTGAGTCAAGGCACTTGATACTTGTCAGGTTCTTTTCCACCATTTTGATCCATGTGGTGGTATATACTACGGAGAGACTCCTGTTGAAGGTAGGGGTCTCAGATGGAGGAAGCTGTGTAATAGCCCATCTGTGGACTGTAAGTGATACTGGTGAGAGCATTGTAATGTCGGGGAAACTTTGGTTGTTGTATGGTTCTGGCTTATCTGAGCTACCAGCAACTGCTCCATTCTCTCGGCCTGCTTGGCCTGAGTATCGACGACCTTCTTAGCCTGTCTTTGGATGGATTTCTCTTGTTTGTGGTGGGATTCCACCTTATGTTTGATAGCCTCCAGTAAGGCACTTACTTCGCTGGAGGAAGTGCTGGAGGGAGCAAGAGAGGGGCTCTATCTAGGATTTATTATCTTCTACTAGAGTCTGAATTAAAAACAACACATTTTTAGAAATTCAAAAAATAGGGGATCATAACATTTCACCTCTTTTATTAATCAAAAATAAAAATGAAACTACATCATCTAAAATAGTAGATAGAACATCAGATAATGAAAGATAGCAACTGGGAAAGCATAGAGTCTATCCTATATATACTTCAGTGAAGGCCTAGGAAAAGTTAACATAGAAATGAAAGATAAATGATCTATCTGATATATCTAGTGGTAAAGGCACGGCGGAAGTCCGCATAGGTGACCTCCCTTTGCATTTGTTCATGCTGATAGGTGAGTGCTCGTAGGGTGATGTTCCACATATCCTTAGCTTTGTCATGTATGAGATTGGATACAATGGGGATTCTAACATTGTCTGGGCAGTTAATAGTTTCAAATACCAAATTTGCCCGTTTCAGCCACTCCTTGGCCGCAACGGGGAGATCGTATTCCTTGAATACACTTTGTAGGAGTAGTCGATCCAACATTCAGATGTCGAGATCTGAAACTCCATCTACATACCTCTCGTGTTACTGATGGAGTTGGACGATGTACTCCCACCTATCTTCAAATCGTTGGTAATGCCACCTCAGCATCATCCTTGCATGTCTAATGATTTTCGAAGTTACATTAGTTTATAGATAGTTTACTCGTACATGCATTTACATTTCTATACTCTTATTATCCTAAGCTCATAATTATGATGCTTAGATGTAACTCTGGTATTTAGTTAGTGACTGATTGGCAAAAGAATCATCCATTAGGTAGAGTGAAATATAATTTCCAATCTGACACTTCATGGAATTCTCTGATACTAATTGTGGCGCCCCACTCCTTAAGTCCACAATCATTAGACTAAGGAGTGGAATGTCACTCTGGCAAATCCCTCACTTATTATTGGATTAGGTAAGATCCACAATCCACTACTAAGGGAAGGATGTGCATAAAATAATTAAGAGAATCAGTCATTAAGTCTACACATACATACTGAGTGCAGAAGCAAAACCAAGTAAACATTACATTCATTCACCATACATCAGACATGAAATAAAATTAAATAGAATGAAATAAAATAAAATAGCTTAGAAAATAATAATATATAGAAAGTAAACACAGTCACGAGTACCTGTATTATTACATCATTTAATTAAAGTTTAAGAGATGAAAAATGATAAGATCACTTATCCTCATAATGAACAAAAAAACAACTAGAGGTCTTTTGCACTAGGCTGCTGCACCTCCTCTTAAGAAGGCTCTTCCTCAGGCACTGGCTCCTCAAATTGAATAAGATCTGATAGTATCAGTTTCACAATGCCAGGGCCCTAGCCAATAAAAGAAAAATCTTATTAGACTAAATTATCTAAGTATATTTTAAGTAGAATATTTATTAAACATTTATTAATACCACCATTTTACTCTATACCAAATGAAATATCTATCTAGCATGGGACAAAGTAAGCATACAAGGGGATGAGGATAAGTTATAAATATAGTATTCATAACTAAACAAAATTGAGGCAAAAGCACACCTCAAGTGAACTAAATAAGGTAGGGCATATATATGTAATATAGTAAGTAAAAATACTGAAAAAAAAGAGTCTAACCTAAACAATGCTGATGATCATATGATATATGCTAATTTAAAATATAAATCTGAAAAATAGTACATATAATAAGCAGTAAAGTCTAGCATCCTATATATAAGCATATACTCAAGTAAGCAGGTAAGACAATATAATTACAGCTGACTGAAATAACATGCATCAATAACATAATAAACAGTAAGCTGAAATAAATTGTAAAGAAAGTGTATAACTGCCATATCAGAAATAATTGGCCAATCCGGCCCAATATATTCCCATAGCCTTTATGGGCTAGGGCGTACATAATATAACAATATAATACAATATGACTGAAGTGGCAGATAATACTATGCAAATATCTTTTAATTATTTTACATTTGTTTTTGTGGACAATTTTAGAAATAGCTGGGAGTCAAGCATGTGTGCAAGATTGAGTGGGTTCCAAGCTTAACACACAATCCTCAATGAGTAATGTTAAGCATCCAGATCTCTCCTTACTCCTGTCCATTGGAGTAATTTTCACCATAATCTACCATGTATTGAACCGAAATACAAATATTTTCCAAATATTCTAAGTTTTCATTTTTTTATGCAACAATATTTTTCTTATATGATATGTTCAAGAAAAAATAAGCACAGAGTTCAAGGAATGCGTAGCACAAAATCAAATAGTAAGCAAGGGACTCCACTAAACGTGGTGATATCATTTGTTATCTAGTTTAAATGTTATAACTATTCTACGTTACACAAGTTCAGGATCTTCAATTCTTACTATTGAGTGTAACTTAGAAATACGTCCTTATAGGTTACAAAATATTAGGACTAGCAAGGTCCTAATATGATTAATCAATGTCGACTATATAAATCATTCACGGCCTAATTTATGAGTTTAGACATTCTAAACTAAAAAATTGTCCAAAATTGACGAAGCTAAAGATTATGGAATAAACATCTTGAGATTTGGCTTAATCTTATAATCCCAAAGGTAAAACTTAAGATCTATGCTAACTCTAAAAATTTGAGGCAAATCCTATTAAGCAACTCAGACTTAATAGGATGAATCTCCTATCCTAAATCTAATGTTTAAAGACAAAATAATCCAAATAAGTTGTAAAATCTAAGAACTAATAAAACCAAGGATTTATTGAATAACCCCATTATTTGGTGAATGAAATCTATCATATGATCTAGCCTTAATCTTAGGAATAATCTTATTGTGCGGTGTTGAATTTTCTAAGGAAAAGACTTGAGAAATTTTGGGGATTTTAATAAATTTGACCTAATAGCAGATTTTACTCACTTAGAGGATTCTAATACAGTTTTAATACTTATTTTATTGACTTAGAAGATAATATAGGAGTTAAAGATACTTAACCTAAATTTTGGGCAAAATGACCGTTTTGCGCCTACTTAAGGGTCCAAAAAGCTACTTTTTGATTTAGGATTTCAAATTGGAATTTCTTACTGTCAAATGATTTCTTATTGTCTAACATGAAGATAGACAATAAGTACACCAAATTTGGATAAGAATAGTCCTATAGGTCCAAACTAAGGTTTTTGACCTAAGGGGTATTTTAGTAAATTGCACCTTATGAAATCTAAATTTTTATACAGTTTACTGTTGGTTGCTATTCAAGGATTCCATAGAGTCCAAGAACACTAAATTATGAGGTATAATGAATTAGTTATAGCCATTTGAATTTCTAAGGGTAAATTGGTAATTTTCTAAGTTAAGAGGGGTCAAAAGCTAACTTTTCCATTTGGTGTCCAAATTTAGCAAACTCAGTGGCTATAGCTTCCCTATATTATATTAAGTACTTTAACTAGGAGTAGACCCAAATTGGACTTCAATTGATCAAGTTATGACCTAATTATGATTATGGGTATTTTGGTCATTTTTGATTTTTTTAGTATTCAAAACCTAAATTTATTTTGGATTATCATTAGCACTAAAATTCTAAGCTATTTAGCACTTTAAATTTCTAAATTTGGAGTTCAAATGACCAAGTTATGTCATTTCAATATTTCTGGGCGCTACGGTGCGCTAGCACGCCTAGCGGACCCAAATTCGAAACTTAAGTGCTATGGCGTGCTATAGTGGACCCTAACATGAAACTTGGGTGCTGCAGTGCACTGTAGCGGACCTAAAATTAAAACTTATGTGCAATGGCTTAGTTTTGTAACAACCCAAGTTATTACCTTAGTCAATTAGGACTAATCTTAGTCTTGATCTTAATTCTAAGTGTTAATCAAGTCATTAGGAGTCATTCACTAAGACCTAGTCCAAACTAGGAGTCAAACAGATCGAATCCTGATTCTTAAAAAATCCAGAAACCCTAGAATTTGACCTGCCTAAATGGACCTCAAATTAAAAAATGGACTTCGCTATTGCGCTCAGTGCCCCCAAATTAGCTATGGGTGATGTTTTCGTGACAATCAGGAGTCGTCAAAATTTCGATGAATATTTAAATACCCCAAAAATTAGAAAAATAAAATACTCGTCGGATCAAAAATCCGACCTTGCCGTTGCATTCCTCACCCCTCAATTAGTTAAGGGTGATTTATCGGGGATTTTTGGAACACATTAAAATATATTGTGGAAAATTGGAATAACTCGTGCTATTAGAACCGTACATTCTACTAACTCATGCTAAGTTGGATGTTGAAATAATATTGTGGTGAAAGTGAGGTCATCATGTTGTTTGAATATTGTTAAACTTGGTAAGATGCATTGAGTGCCAAGTTTAGCATAGACTTCTAACATCAATTAATTTTTGACCTTATAAATGCTTTTCACATGGTATTATCATTTTCTTTTTTGTAACTTGCCCATCAAGTGAACTATAATTTAGGGATCATTTGGTTCACAAGTATTGTGATGTTGCCTTTTATATTAGAAGTTCACAAGTATTGTGATGTTGCCTTTATAATTAGAAGTTCACAAGTATTGTGATGTTGCCCTTAGAAGTTCACAAGTATTGTGATGTTGTCTTTTATAATTAGAAGATCACAAGTATTGTGATGTTGCCTTTTATAATTAGAAGTTCACAAGTATTGTGATGTTGCCTTTTATAATTAAGAGTTCACAAGTATTGTGATGTTGCCTTTTATATTAGAAGTTCACAAGTATTGTGATGTTACCTTTTATAATTAGAAGTTCACAAGTATTGTGATGCTGCCTTTTTTTAAATGAATTATAAACAACGGATTGAATAGTAAACAATAGATTAAATAGTAAAAATAGCAGATTGAATAGTTAAAATAGTGGATTGAATAGTAAAAATAGCGAATTGAATAGTAAAAATAACGGATTGAATAGTAATAGAATTATGAGTTGAATTGCACCTTTTCTTTTTGTGCAAAATAATTAAGTATTAAGCTTCATGATGTGAGGTTCATCTCACATCAGGCCTCATTAAATCTTCTAATCTTTCAATTAAGCTTTCAATCAGATAAGGTTAATTTCCCTAAAATATTCTCTAAGTCCTTAGACTATGACTAGATCATAGGTTAGATTTCATTCATTGAATAAGGGGGTTATTCAATGAACGATTCCTTAGTTTTATTAGTTTTTAGATTTTACAACTTATTTTTATTATTTTGTCTTTCAACTTTACATTCAGGATAGGAGATTATCCTGTTAAGTTTGGTTTGTTTAATAGGATTTGCCTTAATCATTAGATCACATTTAGATTGAAACTTAAATCTTAAATCTTACCTTTGGGATTATGTGATTAAGCCCAGGCTTGTGGCGTTTAATCCATAATCTTTAGCTTAGTAGATTTTGGTTAGTTATTAGTCTAGAACTGTCTAAACTCATAAACTAGATCGTGATAAATTCTTATAGTAATATTGATTAAGCATATTAAGACCTAGCTAGTCCTAATATTTTGTAATTTATAAGGCTGTGCTTCTAAGTTACACTCAATAGTAGGAATTGGAGATTCTGAAATTGTGTAACTTAGAATAATTAGAAAGGCTTAACTTAGAAAACAAATGATATCACTATATTTAGTAGAATCCCTTGCTTACTATTTGACCTTGTGCTACGTAATCATTAAATTTTGTGATTATTTTTTCTTGAGCATGTCATATAATAAAAAAACATTGTTGCATGAAAATGAAAAATTAAAATATTAAGAAAAAAATTGCATTTAGGTTCAGTTCATAGTGGATTATGGTGCATATTACTCTAATGGACAGGGGTAAGAAGAGATCAGGATGCTTAACATCACTCATTGAGGAGAGTATGTTAAGCTAGGGACTTGTTCAGTCTTGCAGATGTGCTTGACTCCTCAGGTGTTTCTAAAATTGTCCACATAAATAAAAGTAAAATAATTAAAAGATATTTGCATTGTATTATCTACCTCTTCAGTCCTATTATATTATATTGTTATGTTATGTCTGCCCTAGTCCATAAAGGCTATGGCAATTTTACTGGGCCGGATTGGCCAATTCCTTCTGATATGGCAGTTATACGTTCCGTTTTAGTTCAGCTTACTGTTATCTATATTATTGATGCAGTTTTTAGTTAGTTGTATTTTCCTATTTTACCTGCTTGCTTGAGTAGATGGATATATGCATATATATGATGCTAGACTTCATTGCTTTTTATATGTACCATCTTCAGATTAATATTTTAAATTAACATATGTCATATAATCATCAGCATGTTTAAGTTAGACTTTCTTTTTCAATATTCTTACTTATTGTATTATATATGTATGCCCTACCTTGGTTAGTTTACTTGAGGTGTGCTTTTGCCTCAATTCTTGTTTAGTTATAAATATTACATTTATAACTTATACTCATCCCCTTATATGCTTACTTGCTCTCATACTAAATAGATGTTTCATTTGGTTTATAGTAAAATAGTGATATTAATAAATGCTTAATAAATTACTTGCCTAAAATGTACTTAGACATTTTATCTAATAAGATATTTCTTTATTGGTTGGGGCCCTGGCATTGTGAAACCGACAATGTCAGATCTTGAGTAGTTTGAGGAGCCAGTGCCTGAAGAGGAGCCATACATAGAGGAGGCGCTGCAGCTTGGAGCAGAGGATATATAGTTGCTTTTATATTTATTGTGAGGATGAGAGAATTTTTATTTCATTTCTAAAACCTTAATTAAAATATTATAATAATACAGGTACACGTGACTGTATTTACTTTCTATATATTATTATTTTCTGAGCTATCTCATTTTATTTAATGTCTGATGTATGGTGAATGGATGTAATCTTCACTTCTTATTGTTTTTGCACTCTATATGTATATATAGATTAGTGACTGATTCTCTTAAATATCCTGTGCACATCATTCCCTTAGTATTGGATTGTGGATCTTACCTAATCCAATGATAAGTGAGAGATTTGCTAGAGTGACACTCCACTTCTTAGTTTAATGATTATGGACTTAGGGAGCGGGGCGCCACAAGTTCATCCCCATGGGGAGCGCCGGTTCTGTTTGTCAAGAAGAAAGATGGATCAATGCGAATGTGCATCGACTATAGAGAACTAAATAAAGTAACTATAAAGAACAAGTACCCTCTGCCCCGTATTAATGATATGTTCGATCAATTAGAAGGAGCAAAAATGTTCTCAAAAATTGAACTGCAATCAGGGTACCATCAACTGCAAGTAAAGGATTCAGACATAGCAAATACTGCTTTAAAAACTAGATATGGCCACTATGATTTTCTAGTGATGTCATTTGGATTAACAATTGTGCCTTCCATCTTTAAGGATCTAATGCAACGTATCTTGAAGCCATATCTTAACAAATTCGTCATCGTGTTCATAGACGATATTTTAATATACTCCAAGACAAAGAAGGAACATGAAGGTCATCTCAGGACAGTATTGGAAGAACTGAGAAGCCACTAGCTGCACGCCAAGTATTCAAAGTGCGAATTTTGGCTTGAATCTGTCGCCTTCCTAAGCAATGTAGTAGATGCTCACGGGATCAGAGTAGATCAAAATAAAGTTAGCGCCATCCAAGAATGGGTACAACCTAAGTCAGTGAGCGACATCAGAAGCTTCCTGGGCTTAGCTAGTTACTACAGAAAGTTTGTGAAGGGCTTCTCCCAGATAGCCTCTTCGCTCACCAAGCTCACCCAAAAGGCTGTGCCGTTTGAGTGGTTGCCAACTTATGAAGAAGCATTCCAAGCCCTAAAAGATGCGCTTTAATCTGCCCCAGTCCTAGTTCTCCCTAAAGAAGGTGTGAACTACTAGGTTTATACTGGCACCTCTGGTATAGGCTTAGGAGCTGTGTTAATGCAGGAAGGAAAGGTTATCGCCTATGCTTCCCGTCAGCTAAAGATACACGAAAGAAACTATGCAGCGCATGACCTCGAGCTAGCAGCTGTAGTGTTGACCTTAAAGATTTGGCGCTATCTATATGGAATTCAGTGCTCAATATTCATGGATCACCAGAGTTTGAAGTATATATTCACTCAAAGAGAGTTAAACTGCTTATAGAGAAGGTGGTTGGAACTAATTAGTGACTATGACCTTGATATCCAGTACCACCCCAGAAAGGCAAATGTTGTAGCTGACGCCCTGAGCCGTCATGCTACTCTTAATGCTCTTATTTCTAAGAGTCCTCTAGAAAAAGAATTTTGTAAATTAGATATCAAATCAGCACGTAGTGACCAGGTGAGTACAGTGCTCTCAATGATTAATGTGGAGCCCACATTCCACAGAGACATATCTATCACTTAGACAAAAGATGATGGGTACTTAAATTTTAACAAGCCATCGAGAGTGGTAATCGTACTGACATTTGATTCCATAAAGGTGCATCTATCAAGGAGATTGCTTATGGATCTCTAAGTCCATGCATCAGGAGATGCTAGTTGAAGGCCATAACTCCGGATATTAAATTCATCCGTAAAGTTCAAAGATGTACCAAGACTTGAAATAATCCTTCTGGTGGCTAAGGATGAAGAAAAGTGTGGCTGAGTTCATCACAAAGTGCCACGCTTGTAGTTTAGTCAAGGTAGAGCATCAAAGACCTGATGGTCTATTTCACCCACTTGAGACTTTTGAATGGAAGTGGATAAATATATCTATGGATTTCGTGATGGGATTTCCTCGTGCAATATTTGGAGTAGATGCAATTTGGGTCATAGTTGATCGATTGACTAAATCAGCTCACTTCGTCCCTGTCAGGCAGACAGATTCAGTTGAGAAGCTAGCCAAGCTATACATCAAATAGATAATCAGGTTGCATGGAATTCCTAAATCTATTAAATCTGATAGAGATAGTCAATTCACTTCTAAATTTTGGCAAGTCGTGCATCAAGATCTAGGCACAACCTAGCAATGAGTATAGCCTTTCATCCGCAGACAGATGGTCAGATAGAACGAGCAAATCAGGTTCTTGAAGATCTGCTTAGACTGTGTATACTTGATTTTGCTAGATCTTGGGAAGAGCAGCTCCCAATAGTAGAGTTTGCTTATAATAATAACTATCAAGCCAGTATAAAGATTCCCCCCTATGAAGCCTTGTATAGCAGGAAGTGCAGTACCCCTTTGGCGTGATCAAAAATAGGTAGTGTGCAGTTGTACGGATCTGATCTAGTAGAAGAAACAAACAAGCAGGTTAAGTTGATTCAGCAGCGAATTCGTGTAGCTCAGGATCGTCAAAGTAAATACCACGACCTCCACCATCGTCCTCTAGAATTCAAAGTTAGAAACTTCGCGTACTTAAAAGTTAGTCCAATGAAAGGAATCTTCATATTTGGCATAGATGGGAAACTTAGTCCCTGTTATGTTGGTCCATTTGAAGTATCAGCCAGAATAGGTTCTTCCGCCTACATATTGAACCTCCCAGATGACTTTGCAGCAGTCCACAACATCTTTCATGTATCATCATTAAGAAGGTGCCTCAGAGATCCATCTCACCTCGTGTAGTTCCTAGAAATTCAGATCCAGCCCGATCTGTCATATGCCGAGGAACCAATTCAAATTCTGGCCCGAAATCACAAGCAGCTTAGCAATCGAGCCATTGAAATGATCAAGATTCAGTGGAAGAATCTTCTCGGAACAAAGCCACTTGGGAGAAGGAGTCAGATATGCAAGCTAAATATCTTAGACTCTACGAGAATCTAAGTAATTCTTTCTTAGCATTATAAGCTCTCAAATTCAAGTCATATTTTATTCTTGCCTTCTTCTTTTCACTTGAGTGATATCGAGGATGACATCGTTCTTAAGTGGGGGAGCATGTAATAACCCAAGTTATTATCTTAGTAATTTAGGATTTATCTCAGTCTTAATCTTGATCCAAAGTGTTAATCAAGTCATTAGGAGTCAACTACAAAGACCTAGTTAAAATTAGGAGTCAAATAGATCGAATCATGATTTTTGGAAAATCCAAAAACCCTAGAATTTGACCTATTTAAATTGACGTCAGATCGGAAAATGGACTTTACGAGTGCGCTCATTGCCCCAAACTTAGCTAGGAGGATGTTTTTATGTCAACCGAAAGTCGTTAAAAATTTGATGAATATTTTAATAATATTTAAATACCCAAAAATTGGGAAATTTAAATACTCGTCGAATCAAAACTCTGATATCGCCGTTGCGTTCTTTACCCCTCAATTAGCTAGGGGTGACTATTTGGAAATTTTTGGGAATTGTCAAATTAATTAGAATTTATTAATTTAGAATTTAAGAAATTAATTGCTTTATTTATATTAATAGTTAAATTTAATATTTTAAATTTCTGCGGCCGTTAAAAAGGAGACGTCGTCACCCCTAAATAGCGCGTGCCGTCTACTTGCCGTCAGGATTTAACGGTGCATCTGGACCGTCAGATCGAAGATCAGACGGTCCCGGCTCTTAGTCTCAATCGTTAAAGTCGCCCGCGACACACGTCACCCGAGCCGCTAGCTGTTGCCAATCCAGTACCTTCGAGCCTTCGTATGCTCTGTCCCTCTTTCTTTAATCCTCCATTAGCACAATGGGGTACTACCTTTGCGCATATCAGGATCTCTGGAGCCCGGATCGTCTTTCAAAGCCCAAAGTATCGCAGCCATCAATCGAGGTACCCGTCATTCTCCTTAAGATCTTAATGTCTTACTTCAAATGCAATTCAATTAGCTATTCCATATTCTATGTTGATAATTGAGCGGGACCAATCAAACTTTAATGAGTTCGATCGATCCTATTTAGCAATCTTTGCACAGTCCAAACCGTTAGGCCCATCCATCCCTCAACCCTAGACCTAGGGTTCACCTTAGTCGGAGCCTCCGGCCACCTCCGAGGCCAGGCCAGGTGCCGTCGGGAAGGTCTCGCTGAGACCTACCCTCGGCCGTACGGGTCGGTGTCATTCACCGCCGGTTCGGCCGTAAAAAGCCATGCCCTAGTTCCCCCTTCCTCGGGTGGCCTGCGGAAGCCGAAGAGGGATCCACTGGACCAGCTGGCGCACAGGAATTCGTCCGCGTGTCGCATGTGAGTTCCGCCTCTGGCTCCGCATGCATCAACTGTGGGGCCCACCTCACATCCTGCATCCTCTCCTAAGCTGCCGCGTGGTGCTGTGGGCCCCGCTGTGCAGTCCGTGGTCAGTCACAGCCCGCCACATGGCTGTGGGTTCTGCCGTAGGTGAAATCCTGCAGAGAAATATTAGTAAATATAATTATATAATTATATTAATAATTCTGTTAATCATAGGATTAGTATATTAATTACTATGTTAGTAATTAATAAAGTAGTAATTAGTTAATTAATTAAATACTTAATATTAATTTAGTATAATTAATAAATTAATAGTAATTATTAATGAGTTAAATTAAGTAATACTAATCTAATTAGTTTAATTAAAGTTAGTAAACCTTATTTAACTTAATTTAACTAATTAATGTTATTTAATTAATTAGGAACAGTAACTTTATTAATTAGGATTAATTTAATAATAATCAAATAGTGAAATAATTCAATAGTACCAATGATAATTAATTAGAATTTATGATTAATTAATGCTAATCCTAATTAAATAGTAAATTAATATTTAAATATAATTAAATTGATTATTAATATATTTAATTAATTAATAATTAATTAAAATCAATGATAATTAAAAATAGATTAATGATAATTAATTAATTAATAAATAAATACAATAAATTCATTTTAACTATATGTATGAATAGTAAAATTAATTGAAATTGAATAAATGAATAATAAAATCTATTTAATTTAAATTATTTAATTTAAAACATAATTGTTTAATAACTTTTTATATAATGATCCAAATATAGCAAATATAGGTCTCACTTTACTAAAAAAAAAAAGAAGAATCAAATAATGTAATTCAAAAATTCATTTCGGGGTACATATAACGTAGTGACATTTTATGACATAAACAAACTCTCACACATAGTTGTCCAAACATAAGTAATATGAGTCTTAAGATACTCAAAAAACTAGTCCTAACACTATAGAAGTATAAGTTTCCCTGTTTGGAGTTTAGTTTAAAAAGTAACAATTACGACCTTACCTTAAAAATGACCAAAATGCTCATAATCTTTAATTGATCATAACTTGGTCAACTCAACTCCAAATTTAGAAATTTAAAGTGCTAATAAGCATAGAATTTTAATGTCATCAATAAACTGAGATAATACTTAGGATATGAACCCTAGAAAATTAGGAATGCCCAAAATACCCCTAACTATAGTTAGGCTATAACTTGACCATTTGAAGTCCAACTGGGTCCACTATAGCGCCCCGCCCCGTCGCTGCGCGCAATAAATGAGTATAAACAAATTGACGGTGGAGCGGTGCGCCACTCGGGGCAGAATATCCTGTCTCCCCTAATAGTTGAAAACAAAACCCATCTGATGGGTTGTTGACTCAACCTCAATGAGGGTTGAGAGCTAATACTTAAGATAAGAGTAGTATTATTATCTTAAGTATTAGACAAATACATATATTGGATATAAGACACATGAGGAATCCAATATATGTATAAAATAATCAGCATTTCTAGTATACTGATCACATCATAATACTAAGTATAAGTAGTATGTAAATAGAGTACGGAAGCTAAAAGAAAACATCCAAAAACATTCATCACAGAAGATGTATAAAAATATTTATCTCAGAAAAGAAAAGATAATACATCCAGAATTATTACAAATATTTACTGAATAATAGACATAGAGCTAAGTACTGAACTGAAATAAACTAAGCAGAAAGGTAGTAAAATTGGAGGAGAGTCCACTAGTGCTCCACGGGATCCTCCTGAATCTCCTCGGCATCCTCCTCACCTAGCTCAATATAATGCTCAAGATCTAGCAAATTACCCAATTCCAAAAGTACCCCATGTTAGACATTAAGTCTAACACATCGAAACTAATCTAAGCATTTTTAGTTATTCATTTAACATTTACATAATGTAATTAAATCTGCAGAAAAATTGTAAAGATAATTGAAAGCATAAAACTGTATAAGACTATACATAATTGAAGTAAAGTAAAGTAAAGTAAAATTGAACTATAAACTGAATACTAAGAAATAAACAAAAAATAGTAATGGATCTGAAACTGAGTAATGGTCTATAAAATTATGATGTATGTCACTGAATCTGAATATGCCACAACACTGTATACTACTGATATGCAACCAAAATATCACTGAACTGCTATGAGTTGTACGGTCTAACGTCTACATACATCCAGGTGGGAACTGCGATGCCGATGCATCCTGAAATTCCCCAATTAATGTATGCAACATTCTATAGCCGATAAATCATCACTGATACTCATACATCATTACTAACACTCAATATCATGCTTTTGCTCATGCACATGCTGTAGAAAACTGTAAAGGTAACTGAAAGCATAAAACTATATAAAACTGTACAAAACTGAAGTAAGGTAAAGTAAAGTAAAACTGAACTATAAACTGAATACTAAAAATAAACCAAAAAGAGTAATGGATCTAAAACTGAGTAAAAGTCTGTAAAACTATGTTGTATGTCACTGAAACTGTGCATCTGAATATGCCACAACACTGTTTGCAACATTCCGTAACCCATAAATCATCGCTGATACTCATACATCATTACTGATACTCAACATCATGCTTATGCTCATGCACATGCTGCTAAGCTACATGAGATAAATCCAAAAATCCCAAAAAATACTTTGAAATCTGATAATGAATTCAAGGTCTCCATTGTGCAGAATCCTACTAAAAGGATTTTGAGTCCTACATTCCAGTTCGATACTTGGTTAAAGTTGAGAGTTTACTTAAAAATCATTAGATGGGATGATTGTATACACATATTTAGCACATTTGCAAGAAAGGTGGTTCTTAACATTTAGTTTGATTAGGACACCCTAATGAAGCAATCTTCGATAGGAGACATCACCCGATGGCAATTTGTATCTTAAGCTAAGTTATTAAGATATCCAACTCACAATCACACTTAGTGTCCTAAAGAAGGTGACTCAAATTACTTAGTTTATTTAAGCCACACCTATTGAAGCGATCTTCGCTAGGAGGCATCACCCGATGGCAATTTTTATTTTCATCAAACTAAGGAATGAGTCCCTATTTATAACACTCTTGTCTTGGAAGATTTAGTATAATGGAACTGTGTTCATCTAATCCCTCAGGATAGCACCTGGTCATAAGTCCACATTGGAGTGAATCAACCAATCCATAATACTACTGAAGTAATCCAGTACTATAGGTATTCCATACTACACCAACCAATAATCTGGGTTCAAATAACTCTATTTAATCAACAAGGATTTATCAAAGCTATTAATCCTTACTCTAAATAGGTGTGTCCTACACAAGGCTCCAAGGATGTGATTAAAGGATCACTCAATATTGATTTCTACCGCAATGAGTAAGTCTCATTCTAACTGCTTTAGGTGATTCTTACCATAAGGTATCAAGTTCAACTTCTAAGGTTATGAAGGGTCATCTAAGCTCCTACCTCAGTAAGTTTCAAAAGTTCTTCCTACCTCAATGTATTAATAATTAAAGTCTTTAAATATTACAAGAACAATCCTAAGGCAAGACCCTTACGATCTCACTTTGCTACTTCTTAAATTAACATTCAAGGTTTACTTATTAGTTTTGGATTGAAGTGAATGAAATCAATCTCATCAAACTATATTCTATAATCATGGTATAAAATCAAATATATTATTAGAGTTAGGTCATTTCATAAATCATTAAAATTTTATGATCCATCTTATGCTAATAGTCTTATATAAGAGAAAATCAAAGATCTAAAGTTTTAGATTCAAATGATTCAATCACATAGATTTAATATTAACCTTAGTAGTTCTAATTCAATGATTTAAGATCAATACTAAATCAGATGCATTATTGGAATAATGATAATTGAATTATATTACAATTAGGTTAATTGATTAAGTATTTAATATTTAGATCTGAATTAAGACAAGGTAGGGTTTAACCCCTAACCTTTCCATCATTAAGACCAAAGGTTAATTTAAAGATCAATGATAAATCATTATATTATTAGTGTATTATTGATGGTAATTTCAGGTTTAAATTAAGTATCATCTACTTAATCAAGTTGTCAAGATTCTTATATTCAAGTTTAGTTTAATGTCAATTACACACAATTAGGTGTCCGAATAAATGTTTAGAGTTTTCTAACATACATCCTAATATCATGAAAGCATATAAATGTAAGATGACATAAAGTAGAAGGTAATTAAGGTTAACCAAATTCTAAATTAAAGCAAAGGGGTTAGTACTTGATTACAATTCTAAAAGACTTAGGTTTCATGCTATTTAGTTGTTGAGATATATCTATTTAATTCAAACACTTAAGATTCTATTACTTATCATTTGATACAAAATACATTTAAGGTACATAGTAGGTTTTGAGCACTTATTAAAAATAATAAGATTTCAACTTAATTTCCATATAAAATTTTATGCGATGTTCAATTTTAACTAAAATATGTTCACATTTGATATAATTTAGTCTCACTAGGGTCCTAGGGACCTTAAAATGCAAAAACAGTGAAGCTTTGACCATTTCAGCCAATTATGGGCAGTTTTCAAACATTTTAGGGCATTTTTGCAATTTTGGGCGCTACAGCGCGATGTGGCATGCTATGGCGCACTGTAGCGCTTCTGGCGCTGCAACGCGCTGTGGCGCTTTCAGCGCTTGCAGCACGTTGTGGAGCTTTTAATGCTGCGGCCTACTGTGGGGCGCTGCAGCGGTCCAACTTGCAAAATTTCTGTTCAATTAATTCATTTTTCATATTTCCTAAAATTATCTTAAAATGCTGCTACAATCCACTACAGCGCACTATGGCGCGCTGCATCAATCCATTTGCGATTTACTGTTCAAATAGTTGTTTAACAGATTTCCTAAGATTTTTCCAAAATGCTGTTGCAACCCGCCTATAGCCCGCTATGGCGCGCTGTAGCGGTCCATTTTGTAACTTTGGGCGCTGTAGTGCGCTGCAGCGCTAGACGGTATTTTTGCTAGGTGTGAAAACCGTAAGGGCCTACTTTCGAGCTTCAATACTCTCAATCTAGAGCATTCCATGAGCGATGCCATATATTAATGTAAACATATTTCTGATACATTTCCATTGACACCAAAATTGGCACAAATGAAATATCCTAACTATATGAAAAATGTGGATAAAGGACAGGGTATACAAAATGGATGAAAAATAGAGCATGATTTTTCAAAGAACTGAGATTCCACAATGAGCCTTAATGGCTTCCTTACACCATCTTGAGGTTCTAGAGCTACAAACAAGTATATTAACAATATGAAGAAGACAAAGGAGAGGAGCAAACGGGTACCTTTGACTTTTAGAAGAGGAAGTGATTACTCTATTTTCTCCAAGAACTTGGAGAGGACCTGAACTTCTTCTTCTTCAGCACAACTCAGCAATGGAGGAGAAGGTGGGGAGCTCTAGATAGACAGTAAGGGGTGGAGGAGAAGAAACTAAGCTCCATTTATAGGGGAAAAGAAGATGGGATGGAGGAATGGCTAAGAGGAGATGAAGAGGTGCCCTCACACCAAAGCATGGAGGAAAGGAATGGCTTTCAGCCATTCCTCTTGCATGTAAACAGGGAAGGTGCCGAATGAGGGGAGGTTGTCAGGAGAATTAAGAAAATTAATTTTATTAATTTAATAAATATTTATTTAAAAATTCAGATTTTTGAAACGCACTTCGAAAATTCTCAAAAATTTATCCCTAGCTGATTTGGGGGTGAGGAATTCAACGGTGAAGTCAAATTTCAATTCCGATGATTATTTAATTATTCTATTTCTCGGTGCATTTAATTATATTAAAATATTCATAAAAATCCAACGACTTCCAAATGCATCCAAAACATCAGCCCTAGCTAATTTGGGGGTGACTGTTGCAACGATGAAGTCAGATTTCGATTTCGTAGTCAAAATAAATACCTCAATTTTCTGATTAATTAAATATTAAAATATCCAAAATAATCGATTGAGCTCCGAATTGCTCCAAACCTTCAGGGTTTTGTTCTAATGACTAGATGAACTTAATGGAATGATAATCACAATACGATTAGGCTAATATTAATCTGGGTAATAACCTTGGGTTGTTACATCTACTCTTTGTTAAAGAACTTATTATACTATATGGAAGCTATAGAAATTGAGTTTGCTGAAATTGGACCTCAGATGAAAAATTTCGATTTTTGTCCCCCGTTGACTGATAAAATTACCTAATTACCCTTAGAAATTAAAATAGCCATAACTCAGCTATTTGACCTTAGAATGTAGTGTTCTTGGACTCCATGGAATCTTTGAATAGTAAACAATAGTAAACTGCATAAAAATTTAGATCACAATAAGTGTAAATTACTAATATACCTCTTAGGTCAAAATCCTTAGTTTGGACCTATAAGACCCATTTCTTATCCAAATTGAGTGTACTTACTATCTATCTTCATGTTAGACAATAAGAAATCATTTGGTAGTGAGAAAACCTAGAACCCTAATTCAAAAAGTAGCTTTTTGGACCCTTAAGTAGGGGCAAAATAGTCATTTTGCCCAAAATTTATGTTAAGCATCCTTAGACTCTAAATTATCTTTTAAGATAGTAAAACCAATATTATATCTAAATTAGAATCTTCTAAGTGAGATAAATCAACTATTAGGACAAATTTGAGAAACCCTTAATTTTCCTCCAAGTCTTTTGGATCTTTTCACCTCACATTAGGACTACTCCTAAGACTAGGATTAGATCATAAGTTAGCTTCATTCAATAAAAAATGGGTTTTTTTAATGAATGAATCCTTGGTTTTATTATTTTTTAGATATTTTTCAATTTAATTTTAATTATTTTGTCTCTTAACCCTAGATTCAGGAAAAGATATTCATCCTATTAAGTTTGAAGTACTTAACATGATTGGCCTAGTTATTAGTTCAAATTTAGATTGAAACCTAGATCTTAAGTCTCACCCTTTTAGGATTATGTGATTAAGCCCAATCCCGTGGAGTTTAATCCATAATCTATAGTTTGGTAGATCTTGATCAGATGTTAGATAGAATGTTTAAATTCAATTAATTAAGATGTTGTGATTTGTATCTTAACATGTTGTCATACTTGATTGATTTAGATTAGAGCCTGATCAGTTCTAATCCTTTTTAACTTATAAGGCCGTGCTTCTAAGTTACACTCGATAGTATGAATTAGAGATCCTGAACTTGTGTAATTTGGAATAGTTAGAATGGTTAAATTAGAAATCAAATGATATTACCATATTTAGTAGAGTCCCTTGCTTACCAATTGATATTGTGCTACGTATTCTTTGAATTTTGTGCTTATTTTTCCTTGAACATGTCATAAGAAAAACTGTGGTGGCCCTGCCCCACCGTGGTCCTATTAACTCTTAAGTTAATAAGATTATGGTGGAGGGATCACCAAAAGACAAGGTCCCTACTTATAATTAGATTAGGCACACATCCTAATCCATCATAATTAAGGACTTTACCATTCTCAAAGTAAAATCTCACTAAATGAAAATACAAAGAACAGCAGAGTGCAGAAGCATATGTACAAATATCCATCCATTATATAAATATAATAGTTTAGAATAAGTAAAGTACTGAAAGTAAATTTAACCCTGTATTATTACAAAATTTAACCAGTTCAAAAGAGCTGAAAAGAAACACTCGTCCTCAGCAAATGCAGAATGGAAACTAAGAATCTTCAGTAATACAGTCCTCCTCCAAAGGCAGATCTCCTGAAGGCTCTACAACCTCAAATAGCTCAGAGTCTACCATTGTTGATATTCACAATGATAGGGCCCCAGCCAACAAAAGAAAAATCTAGTTAGAAGGTCAAGTAAGTATAAAACAAGTGACTATAAATAAAATACATCCAAAACATGCTTATGATCAATCCAAAAGTATACTAATTGATTTAAAAGTAAATGAACATGTAAAGTGATTAAGTGACTAAAAGTGAGACTAGCATCCTATAAATATAAATAAGGAGCAAAACTAGCATCCTATAAGTAGAAGTAAAGCTAGTAAATGTTGAAGAATAATAAGTAAGAAAGTACTGAAATGTAAACTAAAACAGTAAGTATGAACTGAAATTACTATGACTAAAACATGATAAATAATTTTAAAGTATAAATATACCTAAATTAGTAATGCTAACAAAGGGTATAAAAGGATTTTAAGTATGAAGTTTATAGTTTAACATATACCATCCTAGCTGATCTTAGGCCTAGGATTGGTTAGACTTACTTTAGACAGACATATACTACCCTAGCCGGTCATAAAGTCTAGGTATGGCCTGTACTAAAGTATGGGTACATAAAAAGGCATACTAAATAAGCTATATTCTACTAACCATATGTTTAATTTAATAATGATGATAACATATGCAAATGCTATTATGCAAAATAAGATTGACATGAAACACTTTTTAGATGCCTTATGTCTAGTATATGTGAACAAAGTTTAAGGCTCAAAATAAGGTAAGCATAGCATCAAAAATCAAAGTGAGTAAGAGACTCTACTAGGACACAGGTGATATCCATTTGTTATCTAATTTAATCATTCTATCTACTCTAAGTTACACAAGTTCAAGATCTCCAAGTCCTACTATCGAGTGTAACTCAGATTCACGACATTATAAGTTGAAAAATAATTAGAACTGATCAAGTTCTAATCTTATTAAATCAATGTTGACTAAACAAGTTGAATAATAAATTTATCAACCTATTTTAATATTTTTAACATAACCCCAACCCATCTTGATTGTTCAAATCAAGATGAAAGGATTAAGAATTAAACTCCAAATATGGGGTTTAATCACTTAATCCAAAGGTGTATATAAGGATATAAGGTTTAGAACCCATATCTCACAGATTAGATTAAGGCAAATCGTAATGATAAATTAACTCATTAGGATAGATCTCTATTCTTAGTTCTAAGATTTAAAGATTAAATAATCATTAAATAAACTAAGAAAATCTATAAACTAGTAAACTCAAGGTTTCACCTATTGAGTAACCCAATTCACTCAATAGATGAACTCTAACCTAAGATCTATTCTTAATCCTAGGAATCATAGCTCTTAATTACTAAGAGTATCTCTCAGACACAATCCTAACTAGAGTTATAAGACCTAAGGAAAGATCTAAGAAGAATTAAGGAATAAAGGATCGCTCAAAATTTTACTTAAGGATTTCCTTAAGGACTTAGGAATGAAATTTTGTTCAAAATCAAATTAAGGTTTGAACTTACATAATTTCTTCTCTGAATCATTTTATTTACTGATTATATTATTGAGAAACTGATTCTAGGGTTTTATAATGCTAAATCTTAAATTTGGGCAAAATGACCATTTTTCCCCTATTAAGGGTTTAAAGATCAAATTTTGATTTAGGGTTCTAACTCTAAAATTTTTAGTGGCAAAGTATTTCTTACTATTTAATATAAGATTAAATAATAATTGCTTTAATTTAAGGTAATTATTAAGCCTTATGAGATCAAATTAATGAATTTGACTCATAGGGGCATTTTGGTAATTTGACCTATGGGATCTAAATTTTCTTTCAGTTTATTGTTACTTACTATCTAAGGTTTCCATAGAATCTAAAATCATTGAATTCTGATAAGTATTGACTAAGTTATAGCCAATACAAGCTAAGGGGTAAAAAGGTAATTTTAGGTTTCTTAATTAAGGATCAAAATTCCTAACTTTTCCAATTGGTGTCCAAATTGAGTAAAATTAGTGGCTGTAGATCACAAATGATCCACTGATTACATTGACTGGTATTAGGCTCAATTTGGACTCTAATTGGCTAAGTTATGGCCTCATTAGGGTTTAGGGTGATTAGTGAGTGGTTAGTGAAATTAATCACTAAATCACTAATCCAACCACACCATTAGGTTCTAATGTACTCTAGAAGTTCTCTAAAACTTGAATTATTCAATTTGGATTATTAAATTTACTAATATTTATTAATTAAGTTTTAGAGTAATTAGGGTTGATTAGTAAATCTAACCGTTGGATCTAAAATATTGTTACAACTTACTATTAATTAGGTTTTCCTGATCAAAATGAATATACAGATCACCTAATTTGGTGTTCAATTGACCAAGTTATGGTCAATTGAAGTTCTAAGATTAATTGACCTAATTAAGGTTATGCCCTAAATGTGATTAGTCTCAATTTGGTTCAAACAACAAAATAAATACTACTAGGGTAATCCTTAGGGTTTGCTGATCACTTTGAGACCCATATTGGGTATGTTTGGGTTAAAGGATACAAAGTTATAGCCATTTGAATATTTGTGAAATTATTTAAATTTAATTAATACCCCTAAATATCAATAGGTGATATACTAGTCCTACAGCAAAATTAATAGCATCATTAAATTTTTCATATTTTTCTGATGAATTTGGTTTTTTTCTTTGCTAAATTTGGTTAAGTATTTTGTAAGTTATGAATTTCTTAAGTTTAGTTATTTATCAATTTTAATTCCTGTTAATTAAGGAATTATTACTATTTAACAGATTAATTAATTCCATTTATTTTACCTAATCTATCATCTTAAATTGATTAATTATAAATAATTAATTTCTGTTTATATATATATATATATATATATATATTACATTAACTCAATGAAACATTTATTAGTTAATATAATTAATATTATTAAAATCTTAATCATTATTTTGTCCGCAGGAAAAGACATCTGGCGGGCCCCTCATCCATGCGGCGGCTATAGACTGGCTGGCCAGGCGAGCGGGGTCCCACCGGGAGATGAGGTGCCGACAGGGCTGTAACCCGCGAGACACGCGTCCTCGCGGGATTGGTGCGCCAGATGCACGCCTTTCTGCGATCTAACGAGATGGCCCAAGGCTTCGGCTCTCGACACACAAGCACGGGTCGGGTCGAGCGAGCCCGCTCGACCCGAGGACCCGCCCTCTTCGCGAATGGAGGGACCTAGGATTGAAGAAACGACGATCGTCCCATCGGTGAAAGGTGATGGCCCGCACGCCGATGGATAGGGTATAATAAGAGCCACTCGTCAATAGTTGGGACGTCGCCTAGGGTGACTTGAGGAGACGACAAATTCGAACCCTAAAAGCCAATGTGAATGGGCCAACCACGCTAACGGGAATAACTGTGGATAGAACTCCAAATTCGCTCAATCGAGTTCGATCGAACTTGATCGAGCCGGACAATATTGAATCTAACTTGTGGAATAAGATTACAATTAACAAAATTTGGGAACAAATGCAAGATTTGGGAGATCGGGTACCTCAAGTTGGACGGTCTAGAGATGCGAAAGTTTGACTGGGGTCGATCGGCTTCCAGAACTCAGCTTCTGTGAAAAGTGATGCGCTCCAATAGTCTAGGAACCTAAATAGGGGAAGGATTTGGTCCTTCAGTGGTGCTCGACGCGTGGACGGAGCTCGGCATGCCGCGCACTTCCCATCGCGCAACGCGGAAGACAAAGGCCTTCGACCATTTGATCATTTCGATCGAACGGTCGATGCTAACCGTTGGATGAAACAGCACCGATTAACAAAAAGAGCAACGACTCTACTTCATTCGGACGACGCTGTTAAGTGCTTATATTTAATATTAATATTATATTTAATTTGCTTTTTGATTTTATTAATTAAATTTAAGTAAATAATTGTATTCCAAAAATTTCCAATAAATCACCCCTAACTAATTGAGAGGTGAGGAACGCAACGTCGCACTCAAATTTTTATTTTGACGAGTATTTAATTATTTGATTTTTTAGGTATTTAAATAATATTAAAATATTCGACAAAAATCCAATGACTTCCAAATGCCTTCAAAACTTTACCCCTTACTAATTTGGGGGTGGTGAACGCAATGGCAAAGTTGGATTTTCAATCTGAGGTCTAGATACAAAGTGAATTTCTAGGGTTTTTGGGATTTTCTAGAAATCCAAATTTAATTCAAATGATTCCAGATTTGACCTAGATCTTAGAGATGAATTCTAAATAGCATAGTTAGTGTACTAGAACCTCAATTAAGACTTAAATTAGTCTTAATTAACCTAAGTAACAACCTTGGTTATTACAGACTCCCCCACTTAAGAATGATGTTGTCCTCGACATCACTCAAGTGAGAAGATAAGATACAATGAAAATGACAAACTGAAATGGTAAGGAGATAAGAAAGTACCTTGGTTAAAAAGGCTTGGATATTTTTGTCGCATATCTACTTCTTTCTCCCATGTAGCTTCATTACATGAACGGTTCTTCCATTGAACCTTAATCATTAGTATAAAATGATTCCTTAATTTCTTTAGATCACGATCTAAGGTTTTAATTGGTTCTTCAATATATGAAACATCAGGTTGAATCTCTATTATTGGAAGTTGAATAAGATGGGAAGGATCTCGAAGACATTTTCTTAGCGATGATACATGGAACACATTATGAACGGCAGTAAAGTCTTCTGGCAGTTCTAATTTATAAGCTGCTGATCCAATCTTCTGTCTGATTTTAAAAGGTCCTACATACCTTGGACTGAGTTTTCCTGAAACTCCAAAATGATAAATTCTCTTCACCGGGCTCACTTTTAAATATACTAAGTCTTCTTCTTTAAACTCAAGAGGATAGTGACAATTATCGTGGTATTTACTTTGTCTATCTTGAGCTGTTATGATCCTCTGTTGAATAAGTTTCAATTTCTTGTTTGTTTATTCCAATAACTCAGAACCATATAATTGAGTATCTCCTGTCTCAAATCATGCTAGTGGAGTTGAGCACTTTCTACTATATAAGGCTTTATATGGTGCCATTTTAATACTGGATTGAAAACTGTTATTATATGCGAATTCTATTAAAGGAATGTGCTCTTCCCAAGGTTTTAATTGGTTCTTCAGTATATGAAACATCAGGTTGAATCTCTATTATTGGAAGTTGAATAAGATGGGAAGGATCTTGAAGACATTTTCTTAGCGATGATATGTGGAACACATTGTGAACGGCAGCAAAGTCTTCTGGCAGTTCTAATTTATAAGCTGCTGATCCAATCTTCTGTATGATTTTGAAAGGTCCTACATACCTTGGACTGAGTTTTCTTGAAACTCTAAAATGATAAATTCCCTTCATCGGGCTCACTTTTAAATATACTAAGTCTTCTTCTTTAAACTCAAGAAGATAGTGACAATTATCATGGTATTTATTTTGTCTATCTTGAGCTTGTTCTGATCCTCTGTTGAATAAGTTTCACTTTCTTATTTGTTTCTTCCACTAACTCGGAACCATATAATTGAGTATCTCCTGTCTCAAATCATGCTAGTGGAGTTGAGCACTTTCTACCATATAAGGCTTCATATGGTGCCATTTTAATACTAGATTGAAAACTATTATTATATGTGAATTCTATTAAAGGAATATGTTCTTCCCAAGATCCTGAAAAATCCAACATACTTAACCGGAGAAGATCTTCTAAAACCTAATAAATTCTTTCTATTTGGCCATCAGTTTATGGGTGGGATACTGTACTCATGGCCAAGGTGGTACCCAAATCTTGATGTATAGCTTAACAAAATTTTGAAGTAAAATGGTTGTCTCTATCAGACACGATTGTTTTAGGAATTTCGTGCAATCTGACTATTTCTTTAATATACAGTTTTGCTAACTTTTCCACGGAATCAGTTTGACGGACTAGAATAAAATGTGCAGACTTAGTAAGAAGATCCACTATAACCCATACTGTATCAGCTCCAGATCTAGCATGAGGTAAACCCATAACAAAATCCATTCTGGGATCTCTAGTGGGTGCAGTAGGCCACTAAGTTTTTGATGTTCTGCCTTTACTAAACAATATGCGTGGCACTTTGCAACGAATTCTGCCACACTCCTTTTCATTCCTGGCCACCAGAATGATTGTTTTAAATCATGATACATCTTAGAGTTTCCTGGATGTATTTGGTATCCTGCATTGTGACTTTCAACCAAGGTCTCCTTTTGCATGGATTTGGGAATCCAGAGATGATTATCCATATAGATAGCACCTTTCTTAAAATTCAACTCTGGGTGACAACCACTTTCTATTGTAACTTTAAAGCCTAAGTAGTCATCGTCCTTTGTTTGCGTGATAGAAACATCTCTATGGAAAGTAGGTTCTATGTTACTCATAGAAATCATTGTACTTATTGAGTCACCTCTAACTGGTGTAATCTCCATCTTACGAAATTCATCCACCAACAGGATTTTTGAGATAATCTCCATCTTACAATTCATGTTCTTTAAGCACTTCCAGTACTAATCTCAAATGACTTTTATGATCTTCTAGGGTCTTTGAATAGATAAGGATATCATCGATAAAAATAATAACGATTTTATCCAAATATGGCTTTAGGATTCTCTACATTAAATCCATAAACATAGATAGTGCATTTGTGAGACCAAAAGATATTACAAGAAATTCAAAGTGTTCATATCGTGTGCGAAACGCAGTCTTCTCCACATCTGAATCCTTTACTCTCAACTGATGGTATCCCGATCTTAGATCAATTTTTGAAAATACTATTGCACCAGCCAATTGATCAAAGAGATCGTCTATTCGAGGAAGAGGATACTTATTCTTAATGGTCACTTTGTTTAATTCTCTATAATCTATGCACATCCTCATAGATCCATCCTTCTTTTTTACAAATAGGACTAGAGCTCCCCATGGGGATATGATAGGCTTTATAAATCCCTTATTTAACAAATCCTGTAACTGTTCATTTAATTCTTGCAATTCTTTAGGAGCCATTCGGTATGGGCATTTTGATAATGGCTGAGTACCCGAAACTAAGTTAATCACAAATTTTATTTCTCTTGCAGTGTCAGTCTAGACAATTCTTCAAGAAATACATCTTTGAATTCATTAACTACTTTAATATCAGAAATAGAGACTTCATTCTTACTGTCTCCCATGATGGTGACTAGAAATGCCATACAACCCTTGCTTACTAACCTCCCTACTTGAAGCGCATTTATTAATGAATCTTGAGTGCTAAACCTTCCTACAAAGGTTTCTGAGGCACCGGATGATTGAAGAATAACTCTTTTTCGTTGGCAATCTATAGTGGTGTTATGCATACTAAGCCAATTCATGCCTAGTATAATATCAAAATTTGTAATAGATAACACTATTAATTTAGCCTGAATGATTCTTTTGTTCACCGGTACTTGTAGATCGCAGAACTTAGTGGCACTTAGTTGAGCTCAGGATGGAAGTCCAACATTTAGGGTTTTGGCAAGTTTGTAACATGAGAATTTCATATGGTTAACAAAACTTTTTGAGATGAAAGAGTGACTGGCCCCGATATCAAATAATACAATACAGGGCTTTTCTTCTATATTTATAGTGCCTAATTTAACATTTAAAGAAAAGAATGGAACTGCTATAAGTAAAGAATAGTTGAAGATGTGTTCCTGAGACTACGTTGTTGTCCTCAGCTGCTTCCACAGGAGTAAAACTATACACCCTGGCTTTCCCAGCAGGTCTACTGCTGGTTGCTTGGACCCTCACTTGATTTGGAATTGGGGGTCTAGCAGCATACTGAGCTTTTACTGGAGTTTGTTCCGGTGCAGGAGGTGGCGGCATGAGAGCCATCTGTGGTTCTCTTGAGTTAATAGGATTTGCACGGAACACTTTACTTTGACGATTACGATTGATCGGCCCTCCATCAATTGTCTCAAAGGCCTTACATTGCTCATATCGGTGGCCCTGTCGACCACAAGTAAAGCACCGATGATCAAAATGATAATATTTCTCGTAAGGATGAGGTCTTCGACAATCTGGTTTTCTGTTGTCAGTTTCCTTAGCCTCCATTTGATATGCCCTTCCATGATTTGGGCGGTGTCACTTAAAAGCTTGAGGACTAATGTTCATATTAAATGCCTCTCGTTTCATTTCCTTAACTGATTGGTGGTGCTCCACCACCCTTGCTGCTTCTATTTACTTCTGAAAATTCAGTGTGATGAAGTGGAACTACATGGTCCTTTATGGATTCACGAAGTCCACATTCAAATCTGTAGCATTTATCGGCCTCAGTCGGTGCTAAATGAGGAGCAAAACGAATGAGTCTTCAGAATTCAGCAATATAGGCAGCCACAGATTGGCTTCCTTGAGTTAATCTTAATAAGGAATCACCGATGATATTTTTGGCTGACGATGATACAAATGTCTCCTTGAAGGCCTAAACGAACAAGCACCATTCTATTTCTTCTAACTCAAATTCTTCAAAGCGTGTTTCTCGTAACTGTTCCCACCAATGCTCTGCTTCTCCATGAAGCGAGTGAGTAGCCAATCTGACATACTGGTTGCTTGAACACCCTAGACTTGTTATATTCTTCTATATGGATTTCAACCACTCCATTGTATCTATAGGGGATTCAGATCCATCAAAGGTGGGTGGCCTTAACCTCAAGAAGTTGTGTAATATTTCATCACTGGATTGTCTATTCTGGTTAAATTGGACGGTTGGGGATGCAGAGGATGTACAAGCATTGACAAATGGGAGAGCAGAAACCAACCTTTGTATGACCAATGCTTGCTGATTTAGTGTATTCATAACACTCCTCATAGATACCGATTCTTCCATATTATTATCATTAGGAATCATGACCTCATTATTAGAAGTTCCCACATTATTTGCTGGAACTTTGTTAGTGGGAGGAGTGCCAACTGGCACATTGTTAGTCGAAGTTGCTGGATTCATTTTCCTGAAATAAATAACTATCTTTAGATTTTAAATGAAACATAAGACTTTATTGGCTTCTTATTTATTCTTCATGAAACACATTACAAGATAAAAAGATACATTATGCTCATTTCATCATAGGACTGACTATATTATTAGTTCCATCCTATGTACTTAGTAAAGAATGCTACACAGAAGTTTTCATAGGTAAGTTCACGCTGTTCTTCTTGAAGTTTCTAAAATAAACTCCCGCATGAATCGATCCACCATTCCCTTGCCTGGTCTCATATAAGACATAATACTACTTCTACTTTAATATTTTTTAGCCATTCCATAATGTAAAATATGTGGTCTACCCTTACGAGCCATTCTTTATCTAAACTGGAAAGTCAAGGCCTCTATATGTGCCTTCCTTTAACAAATTGTTTAATATTTGGGCTCCTTGATCAGACACCCCTTCTATGGATCTTCCTTGCTTTATACCCAACTTGGTCTCGTACTTCCAGATGATCACAAATTCTTTCAAGTCATAAACGCCATACTAGTTTATCCTTTATGCCTACAATAATAATCAATTTCCTTTAGTTTTGTTAAGCATATATATATATATATATATATATTTATTTACTCCTTAGTATTTAACTATGGTGTTCTCATCCCTTACTTTACTCTGAGTTATACTTATAATGATATGGATGTTGTCTCAAGTACTCATTTAGTGATTATGTGGCAGAAGAACAATCCATTAGGTAGAGAGGAATGTAAATTCCAATCTGACACCTTATGGAATTCTCTGATACCAACTGTGGCGGCCCTGCCCTGCCGTGGTCCTCTTAAGTTAACATGATTACGGTGGAGGGATCACCAAATGACAAGGTCCTTACTTATAATTAGATTAGGCACACATCCTAATCTATCATAATTAAGGACTTTGCCATTCTCAAAGTAAAATCTCACTAAATGAAAATACAAGAACAGCAGAGTGCGGAAGCATATGTACAAACATCCATCCATCATATAAATACAACAAACCAGAATAAGTAAAGTACTGAAAGTAAATTCAACCCTATATTATTACAAACGTTAACCAATTTAAGAGAACTGAAAAGGAACACTCATCTTCACAAATGCAGAAAGGAAACTAAGAATCTTTAGTAGTACGCTCCTCCTCCAAAGGCAGATCTCCTGAATGCTCTACAACCTCAAATAGCCCAGAGTCTACCATTATCAGTATTCACAATGATTGGGCCCAGCCAACAAAAGAAAAATCTAGTTAGACAAAATGTCTAAGTATATTTTAGGGTAATCAATTTATTAAGATTGTTAGATATCTGCATAAACAAGTAGCACAAAAGTATAAAAATAGGTGCAAAAATGCGTAAGAAAGAACAAGTAAAGCTATAAACAATTTGTTTGTAACTTAAACAACTAGGAAGTACACACACCTCCTCCATAGCAACTGCAATAAGATTAGGTAAGTATAAGACAAGTGACAAGAAATAAAATACATCCTAAATATGCTTATGATCAATATAAAATTATGCTAATTGACATAAAAGTAAATGAACATGTAAAATGATTAAGTGACTAAAAGTGAGACTAGCATCCTATAAATGTAGAAAGGAGCAAAACTAGCATCCTATAAGTAGAAGTAAAGCTAGTAAATACTGAAGAACAATAAGTAAGAAAGTACTGAAATATAAACTAAAATAGTAAGTATGAACTGAAATTACTATAACTGAAACAAGATAAATAATTTTAAAGTAGAAATGTACATAAATTAGTAATGCCAACAAAGGGTATAAAAGGATGTTAAGTATGAAGTTTATAGTCTAACATATACCATCCTAGCCAATCTTAGGCCTAGGATTGGTCAGACTTACTTTAGACAGACATATACTACCCTAGCCGGTCATAGGTCTAGGTTTGGCATGTACTAAAGTATGGGTACAAAAAAGGCATACTAATTAGGCTACATTCTACTAACCATATGTTTAATTTGATATGATGATGACATATGCAATTGCAATTATGCAGAACAAGATTGACATGAAACACTTTTTAGATGCCTTATGTCTAGTATATGTGAACAAAGTTTAAGGCTCAAAACAAGGTAAGCATAGCATCAAAAATCAAAGTGAGCAAGAGACTCTACTAGGACAAAGGTGATATCCATTTGTTATCTAATTTAATCATTCTATCTACTCTAAGTTACACAAGTTCAGGATCTCTAAGTCCTACTATCGAGTGTAACTCAGATTCATAATCTTATAAGTTAAAAAATAATTAGAACTGATCAAGTTCTAATCATATTAAATCAATATCTACTAAACAAGTTGAATAATAAATCAATCGACCTATTTTAATATTTTTAACATAACCCCAACCCATCTTGATTGATCAAATCAAGATGAAAAGATTAAGAGTTAAACTCAAAATATGGGGTTTAATCACCTAATCCTATGGTGTATCTAGGGATCTAAGGCTTAGAACCCATATCTCATAGATTAGGTTAAGGCAAATCCTAATAATAAATCAACTTATTAGGATAGATTTCTATTCTTAGTTCTAAGATTTAAAGATTAAATAATCATAAATTAAACTAAGAAAATCTATAAACTAGTAAACTCATGGTTTCACATATTGAGTAATCCAATTTAGTCAATAGATGAACCTAAGATCTATTCTTAATCCTAAGAATTAAAGCTCTTAGTTACTAAGAGTATCTCTCAAACACAATCCTAATTAGTGTTATAAGACCTAAGGAAAGATCTAAGAAGGATTAAGGAGTAAAGGATCACTCAAAATTTTACTTAAGGATTTCCTTAAGGACTTAGGAATGAAATTTTGTTCAAAATCAAATTAAGGTTTGAACTTACATACCTTCTGCTCTAAATCATTTTATTTACTGATTATATTATTTAGAAAGTGATTCTAGGGTTTTATAATGCTAAACCCTAAATTTGGGCAAAATGACCATTTTGCCCCTATTAAGAGTTTAAAAGATCAAATTTTGATCCAGGGTTCCAAATCTAAAATTTTTAGTGGCAAAGTGTTTCTTACTATTTAATATAAGATTAGACAGTAATTACATTAATTTTGGGTAATTATTAAGCCCTATGAGATCAAATTAATAAATTTAACTCATAGTTTTGGTAATTTGACTTAATGGAATCTAAATTTTCTCTTAGTTTATTGTTACTTACTGTCTAAAGTTTCCTTAGAATCTAAAATCATTGAATTCTAATAAGTATTGACTAAGTTATAGCTAATACAAGCTAAGGGGTAAAAAGATAATTTAAGGTTTCTTAATTAAAGGTCAAAATTCCTAACTTTTCCAATTGGTGTCTAAATTGAGCAAAATTAGTTGCTATAAATCACAAATGATCCATTGATTACATTGACTAGTAGTAGGCTTAATTTGGACTATAATTGGCTAAGTTATGGCCTCATTAGAGTTTAGGGTGATTAGTGAGTGATTAGTGAAATTAATTACCAAATCATGAATCCAACCACACCATTAGGTTCTAATATACTCTAAGAGTTCTCTGAAAGTTGAATTATTCAATTTGAATTATTAAATTTGCTATTATTCACTAATCAAGTTTTAGAGTAATTAGGGTTGATTAGTAAATCTAATAGCTTGATATAAAATATTATTACAAATTACTGTTAATAAGGTTCTCTTAATCAAAATGGATTTAAGGATCACCTAATTTGGAGTTCAATTGACTAAGTTATGGTCAATTGAAGTTCTAGGGTTAATTGACCTAATTAGGGTTAGGTCCTAAAAGTGATTAGTCTCAATTTGAACCAAATAGCAAAATGAACACTACTAAGTTAATCCTTAAGGTTTGCTGATCACTTTGAGACCCATATTTAGTATGTTTGGGTTAAAGGATACAAAGTTATAGCCATTTGAATATTTATGAAATTATTTAAATTTAATTAAAACTCCTAAATGTCACTAGGTGATATACTAGTCCTACAACAAAATTAATAACATCATTAAATTTCTCATATTTTTCTGATGAATGTGGTATATTTGTTTGCTAAATTTGGTTAATTATTTTGTAAATTATGAATTTCCTAAGTTTGGTTATTTATCAATTTTAATTCTTGTTAATTAAGGAATTATTACTATTTAACAATTTAGTTAATTCCATTTATTTTACCTAATCTGTCATCTTAAATTGATTAATTATAAATAACTAATTTCTATTTATATAAATATAAATATATATATATGTATATATATATATATATATATTTATATGTATATATATAACTTTAGGAGATGACAATTGAAATATATAATTATATTATATATATATATATAATACATTAACTTAATGAAACATTTATCAGTTAATATAATTAATATTATTAAAATCTTAATCATTCTTTTGTCTGCAGGAAAAGACATCTGGCGGGCCCGTGATCCATGCGGTGGCTGCAGACTGGCTTATAACACCCCGCCCCATCATCGTGCACAAATAAAATAGTCATAATTAAGTTTGGTGATGGAACGGAATGCCACTCGGGGAGGAATAACCTGTCTCCCCAAATAGCTAAAAACTGAACCCATCTAAATGGCTGCTGACTCAACCTCAATAAGGGTTGAGAGCTAATATCTAAGATAAGAGTAATATCCTTATCCTAATACTATCACTGAAATGCTATGAGTCGTACGATTCAATGTATACATACATTTAGTATGGAAGACAGTATGGTGATGCCGATGCATCCTGAAATTCCCCAGTTTATGTATGCAACATTTCGTAACCCATAATTTATCACTGATACTCATGCATTGCTGCTGGAATGATTCCTTAAACTCATGCTCATGTTTATGCCCATACTTCTATTCTATATGAGAAAATCTAGAAATCCACAAAACTTTGAACAATGAAAATGAATTCTAGGTCTCCACTGTGCAGAATCCTGCTAATAGGATTCTGACTTCTAGCTTCTAGAATGATAATTGGTTAAAGTTGAAGATTCACATAAAGATCACTAGGTAGGGTGATTATATACACATATTTAGCACATTTGCAAGAAAGGTGATTCTTATCACTTAGTTTGATTAAGCCACCCTAACGAAGCGATGTTCAATAGGAGGCATCATCCATTAGTGATTTGTATCTCAAACTAAGTTAATAAGACACCTAACTCACAATCACACTCAGTGTCTTAAAGAAGGTGATTCTAATTACTTAGTTTATTTTAGCCACACCTATTGAAGTGGTCTTCGCTAGGAGGCATCGCCTATTGACAATTTATATTTCAATCAAACAAAGGAATAAGTACCTGTTTAATACACTCTTAATCTTGGGAGATTTACTCTAAAGGGACTGTATTCGTTTAATCCCTCGGGATAGCACCTGCTCATAAGTCCACATTGGAGTGAATCAACCAACCCTGAGTACTACTGAAGAAGATCAGTACTATGGGTATTCCATACTACACTAACCAATAATCTGGGTTCACACAACTTTATTTAATAAACAAGGATTTATTAAAACTACAAATTCTTATTCTAAATAGGTAAGTCCTATTCAAGGTTCCAAGAAAATGTGATCAAGTATCACTCAATATAGATTCTACCACAAGGAAAGGTGTCATTCTAAATCTTAAGTGATTCCTACCACGAGGGGTTAAGATCAACTTCTAAAGTTAAGGGATCATCTAAGCTTCTACCTCAATAAGTTATGCAAAGTCCTCCTACCTCAATGTATATTCAAATTTAGGTCCTTAAAATATTTCAGATGATGATCTTATGATGAGATGCTTAAGACCTCACACTCCTAATTCTGATGCTAACACATTAGGTTTTCCTTATTTTTTAGATTTAGAGTGATCAGATCAGATAATTAAGTCATCTAATTATTCCTTATTCTAAAATTATGGAACTTAAATTAAGAATGTTATTATAGTTAGATCACTTATTCAATTAATATGATTCTATAAATCTTATTATGCTAATAGTCTTATTTAAGAGAAAATCAAGGATCCAAAGTTTATATTTAGATTAAGCAATCACACTGCTTTATTATTAGGATTAACATGTCTGATTTTAAGAGTTTGGATATTAATTAAGCAGGTTAGAGTTTGGCCCCTACTCATATCTTAATTGAGATCAAGTGTTCATTTATAGATCAATAACAAATAAATGAATTAAGTATGTATTATTGATGGCAATCTTAGACCTAGATCAAGTCATAAAAGCTTGATCGAAATCTTATTACTTTTTAAGTTAATTAAGGTGATTAAGTTCTCCAATTTCAGATCAATTTATATATCATAAATTAGCATACATTGTTTCCATATACATACCTTACTATTATGAAGCATATTAATAGAAAAATTCATGAAAATAGAAAGCAATTAGTGCTAATCAAACACTAAATCAATTCAAAAAGATTAGCATATAATTACAAATCTAGCCATCCGATTTTCTTACAAATTAGCACATAAGTGATATTTAATCATACAATCAATCAGAGACTAAGTTTGCTAAAATCCAATATATATAAACCCTAATTTTCACTAATCATGATTTAATAAGATTAGTCCATAAGTTAAGGTATAGAGATCAAGAAAAATAATTCCCTTAGCACATTCATTCTACTATTCATAAGAAGATTAATAGCAACTTAAACATGCAATTTGGTTAAGTATAATTGCTAATTCACCCTAATCCAGATCTGCAATAATTAGGAAAAATCAGAAAATCTAACCATTAGATGTTCAATATTATTTTATAGTCAGATCCCTGATGATTTTTTGATTAATTTTATATATGATATCATAGGTTTGGACCAGTGGATTAAAATTTATTCAATTAATATATTATATGTTTTTATTTAATTAAATCCCTATGATCAGGATAATTTGATTATTTTCCTTAAGGAAAACAATTCCAATTATTAGAATATTAATTAAAATAGGTTCAGCCCATTCACTAAAACATGCAGGTCGGCTCGGCCAGGGGACCCAATATTGTTGAACTGCGCAGGTCAAGGGTCGACCCGACCCGCACAGTCCATCTTCTTCCCCTCTCCAGCCCCAACACCTCCTCGATTAGGGTACCCTAATCAGCCAAATATGTGGCCTAAGGACCACGCCCCATCCTCTGGTTGATTGAGAATCGATCCCTTAGCCAAGATGCTCCGATTGAGACCAGGAGCCCTCTGTGAGAGAGTCTGGATCAGCTAGACCTTACTCACCCGAGAACTCCCGCAATGGGACTACAGTGGGAAGACATTTCTCCTCACAAAGGCTATGCCAGACCCGGGACTCGATCCCTACATCATCAGGGAGGTGAGGTAGATTGAATCCTCCTGGTCTGAGGGCCTAAAGTGAGCTGGAATGCCAGGGTTTTACTTAACTCAAGGCATCCTTAAGGGACTTAGCCTGATCGATCAATTCGAACGATAGGGGCTAACTCAAGGCCTAATTTCGATATCCTTGAGTTTGAATCGACAATACGCAGCTAATCGAATGAGAAGAAGGGGATTTTGAGCCTAATTGGCTCAAACTGAGCAAGAGGGAGTGCCTGGTTTGTCGAGATGTATCGGGATGATCGACTGAGGGAATGGCTAGCCTTAGCTGAGCTTCCAGACACTGCAAAGGATCCTGACCACTAGGAGAGCCTACTATCAGCGGTTCGGGAGCTCCTGGATCACCTACACAGGTGCGGGTGTTCAGCGATAGCGGAAGTTGCAGAGAGCTCAATTGATCAGCAAGGGTCAATTGGAGCAATGCTAAAGCTATTTGTAGCCTTGGTAGGGGATTGAAAAGCTTTTGGAGGGTTGGCTCGGGCTGGGAAAAACCCGAGAGGTCGGGCCATGGCCGAGCTCTCAATTTTCCTGATTGAGCTCGGCCGGGTCACGAGGCCCAATTGGGGCACCTCGCCATTATGAGAGGATTCCCAACGGCTTGCTGAGCTGGATGTGGTAGTGGGGGACATGTTTGGCAGTTGGCAGTACGGGGATTTTCTCTATCGAGTGTGCGAGCAAGAGGAAGATGAAGGTCCACAGTGGCGGGACCTTCGGATGCCGTCTGATCTATCGATCAGATAGGCGCTACAGCTGGGATTGCTCGGATCCTAACGGCCGATCGCAGGAGTGATCCTGGCCATAGGATTCACAGGTTCATCTAACGATGGATCTATTATCCCGCAAAATTAAATTCGGACCATGGGATCTAAGGGTCCGATGGTGAGATTAGCTGGACTTCGCTGTCGGGTGACCCGGACTCCACAGTGGATCGCCCGCGGTCCCCGGCTGTTAAATTAGTTTAAAGGTATATTTGCAACTTAGAAAAGTTAGAAACCCTTTTATGCAATTAAACTATTTTAATTAAATGTGAATTATGGCTTAAATGATTTCCAAATTGTACCAAACTTTCACCCTTAGCTAATTTGGAGGTGAGGAATTCAAAAATGCAATCAGATTTTAATTCTAAGATCAAAATATTTTAGGTCTAATCTAGGGTATCTAGACTGATCAAAATATCATTTGGACTTAGAGAAGTCCAATGGACTTCAAATTTTCAGGATATACTCAATTTAGTGTTCTATGAGCAATGGTATTAAAGTTAGAGAGTAATTAAGCTATATTTTAACAAGGTAACAACTTATAGTTATTACAAACTCCCCTACTTAAGAATGATGTCGTGCTCGATATCATCTCAAGAGAGAAGACAAACATGCATGATTTAACGAATAGAATAAAATTCAAAAAGTTAATGAGTACCTGAATTTTCAAAGAGACTGGGATACTTTCTTTTCATATCCACCTCTTTTTCCCAAGTAGATTCTTTTAGAGAGCAATTCCTCCACTGAACCTTTACCATTGGAATTGAGTGATTCCTCAGCTGCTTTTGATCATGAGCTAAGATCTTAATTGGTGCATAAGAAAGATCCAGCTGGAGAGATATCGCTGGAAGTTGAATCAAGTGAGATGGATTACAAAGACATCTCCGTAAAGAGGAGACGTGGAACACATTATGGACTATAGAGAAATCTTCGAGAGTTGCAATCGATAAGCTGCAAAACCAATCTTTTCTATTATTTCGAATGGTCCGATGTAGCGAGGACTTAGCTTCCTGGCTACACCAAAACAATACACGCCTTTCATTGGACTAACTTTAAGATACGTAAAATTTCCGACCTCAAATTCCAGAGTATGATGATGAGCATCATGGTACTTACTCTGGTGATCTTGAGCTGCTTTGATTCTTTGCTAGATCAGTTAAATCATACGATTTGTTTCTTCAACTAATCAGAACCATATATCTGAACACTGTCTGTTTCGGACCATACTAGTGGAGTACTGCATTTCCTGTCATACAGGGCTTCATATGGATCCATGCCAATACTTGCCTAAAAATTGTTGTTATATGCAAACTCTATGAGAGGAATATGATCTTTCTAGAAGCCTCCAAAATCTAGAATACAGAGACGAAGAAGATCTTCCAAAACTTGATTGACTCTTTCTGTTTGACTATCCATTTGAGGATGAAAAGCGGTGCTCATGGCTAGAGTAGTTCCCAAGTCTTGATGCACTGCTTGCCAAAATTTAGAAGTCAAACAGCTATCTCGATCAGATATGATAGATCTAGGAATTCCATGGAGTCTGATATATTCCTTGATATACAACTTTGCTAATCTCTCCACAGAATTAGTTTGACGTATAGGAATGAAATGTGTTGATTTGGTCAGTCGATCAACAATGACCCAGATTGAATCGGCATCGAATCTTGATTTGGGTAAACCCATAACAAAATCCATAGAAATGTCGAACCACTTCCATTCAGGTATTGCTAGAGGATGAAGAAGTCCTCCAAGCTTTTGGTGTTCGGCTTTGACTAAGTTACAAGCATGACACTTTGCTACAAATTTGGCCACCCTCTTCTTCATTCCATGCCACCAGAATGATTTCTTCAGATCTTGATACATCTTGGTACTGCCAGGATGTACTTGGTAACCAAAATTGTGGCCTTCCACTAAAATCTCTTGATGTATGGATTTAGGAATCCATAGGAGATCTCCTTGATAGATTACATTACATCGAATCTGAAGATCAAAACGACGACCACTTTCGATGTCCGCTTTAGACTTCAAATAGTCTTCATCCTTGGTTTGGGAAATGGAGACATTATGATGAAATGTGGATTAAACTAAACTCATGGATATCATTGTGCTTAGCATTGCACCACGTACTGGCCTGATTTTGAGCTTTCAAAATTCTTCTTCAAGGGAACTGGATATGATTATAGAAGATAGAGTAGCATGACGACTGAGTGCATCTGCTACTACGTTTACTTTTTTTGGATGATGCTTAAATCATAATCACTTATTAGCTAAAGCCATCTTTGTTGTTGGCAGTTTAGCTCACGCTGGGTGAAGATGTACTTTAAGCTCTGATGATCGGTAAATATGGAACACTGGATGCCATAAAGATAATGATGCCAAATTTTCAGAGCAAAAACTACGGCTACTAGTTTGAGATCATGAACAAGATATATCTTTTCATGTGGTTTTAACCGACGAGATGCATAGGCTATAACTTTTTCTTCCTGTATCAGCACGTATCCCAAACCTATGCCAGACCTTCTTTAGGTAAGGCTAGAACTGGTACAGAAGAAAGAGCAACTTTGAATGATTGAAATGTTTTCTCACATTCTAGACTCCAAATAAATGGTACTGCTTTCTGCATCAACTTTGTGAGAGGAGACGCAATTTGTGAGAAGCCCTTAACAAATTTTCCATAGTAACCTGCTAATTCTAGGAAACTCCTGATATCGGTCACGAATTTTGGTTGTGACCAATCTTGAACTGTGCTTACTTTATTTTGACCGACTATGATTTCTTGAGAGTCGATGGTATGACCCAGAAAAGTGACTGAGTCAAGCCAAAATTCACATTTGGAATACTTAGCATATAGCTCATGGCCTCAGAGCTTTTCTAGTACTAATCGCAGATGGTTATCGTGATCTATTTTACTTTTTGAATAAATTAGAATATCGTTGATGAAGATGATGATGAATTTATCTAAATATTTTTTCAACACGCGCTGCATTAGATCCATAAAAATGGATGGTGCATTTGTTAAGCCAAAGGACATTACCAAAATTCATAATGCCCATAGCGGGTTTTCTCCACATCTGGATCTTTAACTCGCAATTGGTGATATCCAGATCGCAAGTCTATCTTTGAGAAAACCTTAACTCCAGATAACTGGTTGAATAAGTCATCGATACGAGGTAGAGGATACTTATCCTTGATGGTTACCTTATTTAATTCCCTATAATCGATGCACATTCTCATCAATCCATCTTTCTTCTTTACGAACAAAACTGGAGCTCCCCAAGGAGATGAACTTGGATGAATAAGACCTTTCTCCAACAGTTCTTGAAGTTGCTTGTTCAATTCTTGAGTTCTTTTGGTGCCATATAATACAGAACTTTTCACAGCGGTTGGGTTCTGAGAATTAATTCAATTGTAAATTCTGCTTCTCTAACTGGAGGAAGACCGGGTAAGTCTTCAGGGAAAACATCGGAAAATTCACAAACTATACGGTTCTCAAAAATAGGCACGACTTCTTTCTTCTCTCCCAACATCGTTATGAGATACGCATCACATCCCTTCCTGACTAGTCTTTCTAGTGTCATTCCATTGATCAGTAACGCTTGGGTGCTAAATCATCCCACGAATGATTTGGATTTACCTCCACTGCCCAGAGTTATTTTCTTCTTTTGGCAATTTATGGAAGCACCATGCTGGCTTATCCAATTCATACCTATGATTATATCAAAGTTTGTGATTGGTAATACAATTAACTTAGCCCTATAGTTTTGTTCCCCAATAGGAATATCTATGTTGCAAAATTGTTGGGACTGCATACGGGCTCCAGAAGGTGACCCGATACTCAACGAGCTAGTTAATCGATAGGTTGGTAGCTTAAGAGCCTTAGCCCAATTTTCCGATACGAATGAATGACTCACTCTCGTATTAAAAATGATGTTACAAGATTTGTCGTTAATTAATAAGGTACCTATGATTACAGTAACTTAATAAGAATAGCTACTCAAATATTTAAAGTGCTTAAATAGTAAAGACTGATCATTGAAATAATGAGAACTGAATAAAAATCAATATAAGGCATACCTGACACCATGTCATTGTCCTTAAGAGCAGAGGCAGGAGTTAACATGTATACCCTTGCCAGTGTTGAGGGTTGTTTGTTCTAGGACCTCTGACCCTGACGAACATAGTTCGGCTTTGGTGTTGGTATAATTGCTTTAGAGTTCGTAGTGGTAGCTGGCATTATAGCAAGATTAGGCTCACGGCTGTTCCTTGGCTGTGCATGGAATACTTGTTTATGACGAGAGTGATTGATGATCACTCCGGCGATTGTATTCTTCTCATTGCATTCGAAATAGCAGTGGCCTTTATGACCACAAGTGAAACATACACTACCGAAGTGGTAGCATTTCCCGTACAGATGCATTCATTTGCATTCAAAATTATGAGGTTGGGGTGGTGTGGTTTCCATGTTATAGACCTTTGCCACCTTATGATGACCAAAATGTTCCTTTCTCAGCTGTATTACTATTGCCTTCCTTTTCCGGTCCAGTTGACCTTGGAATCCTTCTTGTAGATGGGCAGCCTCGATTAGTTCTATCAGAGTCTTGATCTGATGAGATACTAAGTGGGGTTTAATAGAGTCTCTCAGACCCTTCAGGAAATGGTGGCATCTAGATGCTTCCATTCTAACTAGATCCAGAATGAAACGTGACAGTCTTCAAAATTTCTGCTCGTAGTCGAACACTGAATTATTGTCTTGTGTGAGATAGAGGAGTTCATCCTCCAGAATTGCTTGAGCTGACGCCGGTATGAACACTTCACGGAATGCTTCCAAGAATATATCCCAAGGAATGTCCTCTACTTCATTATCAGCAAATCTGTTATTCCGCTCATTTTCCCACCAATACTCAGCTTCTTCTTGAAATAGATGAGTTACTAGGCGGATGGCTTTAGAGTTAGGGCACTTGATGCTGGCCAAGTTCTTCTCGGCCATCTTAAGCAAATTCACTGTGTCCATAGGATTCAACACTCCATTGAACGTAGGAGTTTGGAGACGAAGGAAACTGTGTAAGATTTTGTCGCCCGTATAGTGTGTAGACGATGAGAATCCTGATGGGGGTGCAGGTTGCTGTCTAACTGAGAGGATAAGAGCACGTGTCTCTTGCGCCTGTTACACATTGTTATTTATTAAGGCCTTCAATAAACTGGTCATAGGGTTAGACTCCTCAGGTCTGCCTGACGATGCGACCGTATTCTTAATTGGAGTAGGAGCAGATGGGGAGCCAGGATTCATGATTGTAAATTAAAAGTATGAACTCAGAAACATAAAATTTTACTATAATTTTATTCATTCATTTCTTTCTCAAAGAGAAGATACATGGGTCCACAAAATATATAACTGAGATAAAAGAAAATGACATAATAAGATCTCCAAAAGTCATAGTGCAATACTCTACCCAAAAGGCAGCGCAGCAATCATCATATGTGACTATGTGGCTCTTTCGAGCTAATCTCATATAAACCCAATACGACAAATGACTCGCTGATCCCCTCAGTAGGATCTCTACAATCTCTAGATGGTACTTCTCGGGATAGGCTGTCTCTCGAAGTACAGTAGTAACATGATCCAGCCATTCCTTAGCAAGTGCTAAAAGGCTGGTGCCTCCAAAGGATGAATGGACAAGTATCTTATCCAGCACCTCAACTCCACGAGGTGACACTCAATCAACGACCCTTCTGTAGATCAGGCCATCTTGAAGGTCGTCTATCCAGTAGTCATCAAATTTCCTAAGGTAGAACAAAAATGCTACCTGCGAGTAATCCATCCCTAAAATAACTCAACTTATAAGTTTTTCATTCCCAATTTATCATTACTTTCAAATTTGTTCAATTCCTAAGATGTCAGTTTTGATATTAAGAATAAGCATAGTTTAAATCAAGTTATTATGTGCGTTAAATTCCTAGGATGTCATTATTCTAGCCATAGTCAATCCTTTCCTTTCTAAGGTAATACAATAAATGTTTGGATGTTTGCTTTTTATTATACTTAATAACTTGTGATCTTGACCTGATGCAGAGAATAGATCATAAGGTAGATAGGAACAACTCCTTATTTGACACTTTATGATACTTCTCTGATACTAACTGTAGCACCCCGCTCCGTCGTCGCGCCCAAAAGATAAGTAAATCATAACCAGCGGCAGAGCGATGCACTACTCGGGATTGACGAGCTTGCAAGAACCCATCTCCCCGAATAGGCTAAAAGACTGAGCCACACTGAAGGCTGCTAACTCGAACCTAAGAGTAGGATCGAGAGTCAATACTTAAGATAAGAGTAGATTACTTGTCTTAAGTATTAGACTAATATGTACATTGGATTTAAAAAGATAAATATAAATCCAATACATATTATCAATATATTAACATTTCTAGTATGTTGATCACATCACAACACTAAGTATAGCAGTATAACATAGTGCAAAAGCTAAAGCAAAACATCTAGAATACATTCATCACAGAGAAGTAGTAAATATTTATCTCAGAAAAGAAAAGTAAAATACATCCAGAATTATTACAAACTGATTTAAAAGATGAAATGCAAAGTACTGAACTATGCATAAAGAAAAAGGTGGAAGACTAATCCACTAAGGCTCCACATATTCCTCCGGGATCTCCTGTAGGTCCTCCTGTCCTATCTTCACAAGCTGCTTAGGATCTAGCAAATTGTCGGATCCCAAAAGTACCCCGTGTTAGACAAGAAGTCTAACACATCACAATTAACTAAGCAGTTCTAAAGTAAATATAATAGACAATAAAGTAAATACAACTGTAGAAAATAATAGTAAAGGCACTATATAACTAGAACTGTAAAGACTAAACAAAGTAAAACTGCATCAAAACTGAATACTGAAAGTAAATGAAAGTTTTAAAAGCTCAGAAATCAATGTAAAAGATGTCCAATGCTATACTATATGTCACTGAAATGATGCACCCAAATATGCCACAACACGGCATGCCACGGTATGTCACAGAACTATCACTGAAAGGCTATGAGTCGTATGGTCCAATGTATACATGCACTCAGTTGGGAAGAGAGTATGGTGATGCCGATGCATCCTTAAATTTCCCAATCTATGTATGCAATATTTCGTAACCCATAATTTATCACTGATACTCATGCATCACTGTTGGAATGATTCCTCAAACTCATGCTCATGTTTATGCCCATGCTTCTATTTTATATAAGAGAATCCAGAAATCGACAAAACTTTGAACACCAAAAATGAATTCTAGGTCTCCACTGTGCAGAATCCTACTAAAAAGATTCTGACTCCTAGCTTCTAGAATGATAATTAGTTAAAGTTGAAGATTCACTTAAAGATCATTAGGTGGGGTGATTATATACACATATTTAGCACATTTGGAAGAAAGGTGATTCTTATCACTTAATTTGATTAAGCCACCCTAACGAAGCGATCTTTGATATGAGGCATCGCCCATTGGCGATTTGTATCTCAAGCTAAGTTAATAAGATGCCTAACTCATAATCACACGCAGTGTCTTAAAAAAGGTGATTCTAAATACTTAGTTTGTTTGAGCCACACCTATTGAAGCGGTCTTCGCTAGGAAGCATCGCCTGTTGACGATTTGTATTTCAATCAAACTAAGGAATAAGTATCTGTTTAATACATTCTTAGTCTTAGGAGATTTACTCTAAATGAACTACATTCGTCAAATCCCTCGGGATAGCACCTGCTCATAAGTCCACATTGGAGTGAATCAACCAATCCTGAATACTACTGAAAAAGATCAGTACTATGGGTATGCCATACTACACCAACCAATAATCTGGGTTCACACAACTTTATTTAATAAATAAAGATTTATTAAAACTATAAATTCTTATACTAAATAGGCAAGTCCTATACAAGGTTCCAAGAAAATGTGATCAAGTATCACTCAATGTAGATTCTACCATAAGGAAAGGTGTTATTCTAAATCTTAAGTGATTCCTACCATGAGGGGTTAAGATCAAGTTCTAAAGTTAAGGGATCATCTAAGCTTCTACCTCAATGAGTTATGCAAAGTCCTCCTACCTTAATGTATATTCAAATTTAGGTCCTTAAAATATTTCAGATGACGATCTTATGATGAGATGCTTAAGACCTCACACTCCTAATTCTAATGCTAACACAATAGGTTTTCCTTCTCTTAGATTTAGAGTGATCAGATCAGATGATTAAGTCATCTAATCATTCCTTATTTTAAGATTATGAGATTTAAATCAAGGATGTTATTAGAGTTAGATCATTAATTCAATCAATATGATTCTATAAATTTTATTATTCTAATAGTCTTATTTAAGAGAAAATTAAGGATTCAAAGTTTAGATTCAGATTAAGCAATCACAAATCTTTATTATTAGGCTTAACATGTCTAATTCAAATAGTTAAGATCTATACCAAATCAAATGTATTATTGGAATAATGTCAATCTCATTATCTAATATTCAGTTAATTAAATTAAGTGCTTAAGAGTTTGGATCTTAATTAAGCAAGTTAGGGTTTGGCCCCTACTCATATCTTAATTGAGATCAAGTGTTCATTTATAGATCAATGACAAATCAGTGAATTAAGTATGTATTATTGGTGGCAATCTTAGACCTCGATCAAGTTTTAAAAGCTTGATCAAAGTCTTAAGACTTCTTAAGTTAATTAAGGTGATTAAACTCTCCAATTTCAAATTTATTCAATTTATACATCATAAATTAGCACACATTATTTCCATATATTTATCTTACTGTTATGAAGTATATTAACAAAAAGATTTATGAAAATAGAAAGTAATTAGTGCTAATCAAACCCTAAATCATTTTAAAAGGATTAGTACATAATTACAAATCTAGCCATCATAATTTCATACAAATTGGCACATAAGTTCTATCTAATTATACAATCAATCAGAGACTAAGTTTGTTAAAATCCAATATATATAAATCCTAATTTTTACTAATCATGATTTAACAAGATTAGGGCATAAGTTAAAGTACAGAGATCAAAAAAAATAATCCCTTAGCACATTCATTCTACTTTTTATAAGGAGACTAATGATACCCTAAACATACAAATTGGTTAATTATAATTGCTAATTCACCTTAGTCAAGATTTGCAATAATTAGGTAAAATCAAAAAATTTAACTATTAGATGTTCAATATTATTTTATATTCAGATCCCTGATGATTTTTTGATCAACTTCATATATGATATCATAGGGTTTGGATTAGTGGATTAAAAGTTATTCAATTGATACATTCTGTATTTTTATTTAATTAAATCCCTATGATTGGGATAATTTGGATTTTATTCCTTAAGGAAAATAATTCCAATTATTCGAATATTAATTAAAACAGGTTCGGCCCATTCACCAAAACACGCGGGTCGGCTAGGCCCGGGGACCCGTTATTGTCGAACCGCGCGGGTCATGGTCGACCTGACCCGCACAGTCCGTCTTCTTCCCCTTGCCAGCCCCGACGCCTCATCGATTAGGGTAACACTAATCGGCCAAATCGACAGCATAGGGACCATGCCACGGCCTTGTGTTGATCGAAAATCGATCCCCTAGCCAAGACGCTCCGATTGAGACCAGGAGCCCTCTGTGAGAGGGTCTGGATCAGCCATACCTTACTCACCCAAGAACTCCTGCAATGGGACTACTATGGGGAGACAATTCTCCCACAGAGGCTATGCTAGACCCGGGACTCGATCCCTACACTATCAGGGAGGTGATGCAGATCGAATCCCCCTAGTCTGAGGGCTTGAAGTGAGCTGGAACGCTGGGGTCTTACTCGACCCGAGGCGTCCTTAAGGGACTTAGCTCGATCGATCGATTCGATTGATCGGGGCTAACTCAAGGCGTACTTTTGATAGCTATGAGTTCAAATCGACAATACGCTGCTAACCGAATGAAAAACAGGGGAGTCTGAGCCTAATTGGCTCAGACTGAGCAAGAAGGAGTACCTGGTTTATCGGGATGGCTCAGGATGATCAACTGAGGGAATGGCTAGCCTTAGTTGAGCTTACAAAAACTGTAAAGGATCCCGAACACCAGGAGAGCCAACTATTAGCGGTTTGGGAGCTTCTGGATCGCCTACGTAAGCTCGGGTGTTCGGCAATGGCAGAAGTTGTAGAGAGCTCAATTGATCAGTAAGGGTCAATTGAAGCAATGCTTGGGCTATTTATAGCCTTGGTAAGGGATTGGGAAGCTTATGGAGGGTTGGCTCGGGTTGGGAAAAACCCGAGAGGTCGAGCCATGGCCGAGCTCTCAATTTTCCTAATTGAGCTCGGTCGATTCACGAGGCCCAATTGGGGCACCTCGCCATTACGAGAGGATTCCCAACGGCTTGCTGAGCGAGATGCAGGAGTGGGGGACAGGTTCAGCAGCTGGCAGTACGGGGATTTTCTCTATCAGGTGTGCGAGTAAGAGGAAGACGAAGGTCCACAGTGGCGGGATCTTCGGATGCCGTCTGATCTATCGATTAGATAGGCGCTACGGCTGGGATTGCTCAGATCCTAACGGCCGATTGCGGGAGTGATCTTGGCCGTAGGATCCACGAGTTCATCTAACGATGGGTTCGATATCCCGCAGAATTAAATCCAGACCATGGGATCTAAGGGTCCGACGGTGAGATCAGCGGGACTTTGCTGTCGCATGACCCGAACTCCATAGTGGATCGCCCGCGGTCCGCACAGCGGATTCCGGCTGTTAAATTAGTTAAAAGGTATATTTGCAATTTAGAAAAGTTATGAACTTCTTTTATGCAATTAGACCATTTTAATTAAATGTGAATTATGGCCTAAATGATTTCCAAATTATACCAAACTTTCATCTCTAGCTGGGGGAGAGGAATTCAAAAATACAATCAGATTTTAATTCTGAGATTAAAATATTTTAAGACTAATCTAGGGCATCTAGACTGATCAAAATATCATTTGGACTTAGAGAAGTCCAATGAACTTCAAATTTTCAGGATAGACTCAATTTAGTGTTTTATGAGCAATAGTATTAAAGTTAGAGAGTAATTAAGCTATATTTTAACAGGGTAACAACTTAAGATTGTTACAGCTTTTACCTCAATTCTTGCTTAATTAAAAATATTATATTTATAACTTATTTTGCTTCTTTTCATGCTTACTTGCTTCCATGCTAGATAATTTTCTCTTGTTAAGTTAAGTGTAAAATGGTGATATTAATGAATGCTTAATAAATTTTTTACCTAAAATGTATTTAGATGTTTTTGTCTAATAATATTTTTTTTTATTGGCTGGGGCCCTGGCATTGAAACGGACAATATCAGATCTTGAGCAGTTTGAGGATCCTGTGCCTGAGGAAGAGCTTTACATACGCAATAGCTTGGATCAGAGGATATTTAATTTCTTTTTTATTTCTTGTGAGGATGAGAGTTATTCTTATTTTATTTCTTAAACTTTAATAAAAATATTATAATAATATAGGTACTATGACTGTGTTTACCTTTCTGCACTTTATTATTTACTGAGCTATATTACTGTCTCTTACTTGATGTATGGTGAATGGATATAATCTTTGCTTCTTATTGCTTTCGCACTCTGTATGTATGTTGGACTTAATGATTGATCTTTATATTCATCCTGTGCACATCCTTCCCTTACTAGTGGATTGTGGATCTTACCTAATCCAATGATAAGTGAGGGATCTGCCAGGAGTGGCACACCACTCCCTTGGGTCTAATCATTTGGGACCAGAGGCGGGGCGCCACAACTGCGGCCTTTCACTGTAGTATACTACTATGGCCTTCCATTGTAGCACATCACTATAGCCTTCCATCATAGCACACCACTACGACAACTGCCGCAGCACACTATTTCCATCTTCCACCACATCACACTATAGCGGCCACCATCGCAGCACACCACTATTACCTTCCATTGTAGTAGACCACTACAACCATTGCAGCAACACACCACTGCAACCTTCCATCGCAGCACACCTCTACGGCCACCAATGCAGCCCCCTTATGGTCATTTGCTGTAGAACGCCGCTAAAAACCTTCTATAAAACTCTATCGTGAAGATCTCTATCAATAGCTTCCTGGTGCAGCCACCACAATAGCCTCCTACTATTGTGTTTGGCTGCCACCTCTGATGTGGCCTTTGGATGCAGCCACAACTATAAGGATGACACCTCCTTCTCCTTTGCATTAGTAAAGCTTGCTATTATTTTATTTTATGCAATCACACCATCTAGAAATTAGTGCTTCAAACGAGCTTTAAAACAAGCTTAATATCACTATAATCGGCCCACAAATGACCACAGGGTACCTGTTTGCACGTATGACCCTTCGCAGGTGAATGGCGGGCACCAAAGTGCATCGAGTCTCAACTTCCAAGCACCGACGCGTGACAAGGCAAGCTGTGGCACCTCATAGTTGGCTCCCAATCACCAGGGTGCGCTGCGGCACCCCGCACTCAGCTCCCAGGCACCATGGCGCGCCGGAGTGCTTGAATTGCCCTCAAGTTGTTTCAGAACACCCCAAAACCTCCCCGAAACCTACAAGAGCTCTGTGCATTGCCTCAAAACCTCTTAGAACTTAGTTATCATTATTTTTGTCAATCCAATCAAGCTCCATAACATAATAATCTCCCACTTATAGACATATTGCGTTTAGTCCATCTTCAACTAGATCTTCTTCCTCTTAGCTTGAAAGGTCGCGATGTGGCTCACCTGCATTTGTAGATGTGGAGCCCTGTCCCCGCTGTGGTCATGTTAACACTAATATTAACATGATTATGATAGACCGGTCACCGTGTGATAGATTCTTAATTATTGTCGAATTAGGTTTCCACTATAATCCATCGATAACTACAGAATAAGATAGTGTATTGAAAATGTATAAAATACACATTTTCACATTTATTGTAACATTCAAAAATATCAGAATAATAAATAAAATATAATAATAATATAAATAATAATTATTTTACAAAATATATTATATACTAAGTAAGAAATTAAACTTAAGAAAAATAAGCATTTTTATTGATCCACATGCATCAGCTCCTCAAAGATTTGATCAAGAGATCGCTCCTGATATGACACACACACATACACACACACACACACACACACACACACACACACACACACACACACACACACACACACACACACACACACACACACATATATATATATATATATATATATATATATTGCTTATGTGTGGTCTAGTAGGATTTGAATCTATGATCTGGGATAATAAATTTTGAGCCTTAACCAATGGGCTACAACATCATTCATGTATATATATATTGATAAAGCAATCTCAGTATTATTTTATTAGATAATAATACAAAAAGATACAGAATAGGGCTATAAGGTTATAAAAGAACCTAGAGTCTAAAAAGCCTGAAGACAGCCCCAAAAGCTGAGCCTAAGATGTAACCTAAAGCTCAAGCAGAAAAAGAAAACCTAACTGGACAAACAAAGAAGTAAACAACAAGCAAAGCAAACACATGCACAAAAACAAGGGACACATGAACACACCAAAAAAATAAACAAATAGGGAAAGACAACAATAGGAAAGCAGAACCGCAAGCAAGTTTCAGCCGCTAACAACAATGAGACATTGGCGTCTTCCAGTGATAAGTATAAGCAAATTTCTAATGAAACATTATATAGGCAACCACTAATAAGAAAGAAGAGTCTGCTTTCCAAATATCCAAATTTACGTACATTTCAAAGATATAAGCAAATAAACAAAAGTTGGTGGGAAGTGCGACCCGTAAAATCTTCAAAGTAGAGTTCTTGATGAAGAGAAGAAGGATAATTTAGTGCCTAATAGTGGATTAAAACTCATTAATCCAGTATTAGGTACTATAGTAATGCCTAATGTTGGATTGGGTTCCTGATCCGATATTGAGGTCGTTATAATATCACCCATGATGATAGAAAAGAAATAACTTTTTAGTTGGGATAAAAAAAGAATATAAATTCTTAATTAAAAAAGGGAAGTTAAAAAATGACCACAATCTACCTTAATAGATTAAATTTTCTCTGAATAATTGAATTTCAATAAATAATAACTAATCTCAAGGGACCTAAGGTTAATATGACCTTTAGGTTTCCACAGTTTGATTATGGTAGCAAGAAGATGTGGGTATGAAGTGTTAACTCTAGTAGTCACATACACATCTTAGGTTTAGATATAAAATATTTGATGACAACAAATCTTATTATATAACTTTTGGTATACAAATATTTGATGTAGGTTGTCATGATAGTTAGGTCAGATTTTAACACTAGCTAACAATTACTTAAGTGGATTTAACTATTAAATGAGATAAATCTTGAAAGTGCAAGATAATGAAACTAAGAACAAATGCTCTAGTGAAGCTAATGATGCATTCAAAGAATAAAGGAAGTAGGTATATACTTATATATAGTTAAAACCATTATTTTACCATCATATGATAATCTCATACAATTAAATATTTGCTTATTAATTTATGGAAAAAAAGAAAAAAATATATAAGATTAACTCTTTGAAAACTAAATATTAATATGAATTTTTCAAATTTGCATAAGTTTATAAATTTGGTTAATTATTAGCAAATTTGGGTTCCATCTTAATTAAATTAATCAAATACATAAAAATTTAAGGAGATGTCTTGTCCACTAAGAATAAATTGATGACTTGTGTTAAAGGACTCCCCAACATTTATATATTTCTTAGAATGATCCAAAAATATTTGAGTATGTACCTTCTGAATTTAAGTTGAGGAGCTGAGAGTTCTAGAGAGGTGAGCGGGTTCGAATCCACTAAGTTGGCAGTCATGCTGTTATAAATATATTGATTTTACTTTATTTTGTTTGTGAAAGAAGCCCAAATAACACACTAGTAGTAGTGAATTGGTGATTTTTGATATTTCAAATATGAGATTTTATAGTTTTTGAATTTAAGTAATAATTACTATACGGCAATAACTTAAGCACAAAAATATGAAAAAATAAATAACAAACACACAAAAATTATAGTTGTTTGGGACCTACTATACCTACATCTACTCTTCAAAGATTCTTGTTCTCTAAAAATTGACTTAAGATGAGTCACTCATTTGCACACCAATAGGTGGAGTCATCCTTTCTTTTTTCAATAGCTTGGTGGTGAAGCTATGGACCATCCCCACCACCCCTTCCCAATTTAATTCGGTAGGCAAAGTTGTTTGTCAAACCCCTCTCGCATATATCAATCAACAAATGGGGTTATAATAGAAAAAAATTATACAAATGAAAATAAAAAAGCTTACAAAATCCTTAAAAGAAGTTTTCCAAAAAGCCTTCTTGATTTTGAGATAATATCTTGAGCAATAAAGATCCATTAGGACATGGAAAGTTGTTAGAACTTGGTGAGGGTGTAAGTTATGAAATGAAAATGTACAAGTAAGAAAATATGTAAGTAGCAAATGCATTTAATCCACCATCCAAACTAAGTAATTTAAAATGAAAGTAAATCCATCATAGAATAAAGTAAAAACATTAAAGAAAGTAAATTATTACAAACTAAAATTTAAAGAGTAATTAAAATAAATTCTCTCGCTCACTCTAACCAATAAAAGGGAAAGGTGCATAAGCAGAATTTCTTCAAGTACTACTAGTGTCCAGAACTAGGACCGGCTTTACTCTCCAGAAAATGCTCCTGATCTACCATATTTTTGATTTATAAAATACGATAGGGCATAGCCAAAAAAGAGAAAACAAGTAGTTAGATTAAAGAGTCCAAGTACATTTTAAGATTGGCTAAATTTTAATTACAATTTAGTTGGATATCACATGCAAATTTACAATTAAGCACTAGTAGTGGAGCAATTAAAGCATCAAAGTAAGGGTAAAATAATTATAAAGAAGACAGTAGTAAAGTAAGGAGTAAAATTTCACAAGTAGGTTTGGTCTAGCCTGTAACAATGAGTATGGGAAAAACATTCTAATAAGGCTAAAAATTACAAATATGCATATGAAAGTATACAATGAAAACATGAATATATTCAATGAATATTATACTAAGTAAAGGAAGCTAAAGTAGTGAAGCATGAAATGTAAGTAAGGCAACATACACTCCATAAAGTAAGATTGCAAGTAAAGTAAAGCACAGTACAACAAATGAAAGTGCATAGTAAGTAAAGTAAGAAGAAACTTAATTTCTTGGGCTAAGAAGGCATAATTAAAGACTATGAAAAGTAAGCATAGCTCAAGGGCTATGATGAGTTCTCACAATCAATAAGATTGTGATAACCAATTATATAATTTGTTCAAGTTATTTTAAGTTTTCCATTATGCAGGCAAAGTTATAGAACGAGCGAGGAGTTGAGCACGTCGGTTTAACTAGTAAGAAAAGTGAGGAATCATAGAAAGTAAACACTCACATTTCTCCTATAAGATATGTGAGGTCTCCTTATATCTCCCCTAAGCCTTCTCTAGCCATCACAAAAAAAATTCCTATGTTTTATTATATATATTTTATTTATGCACAATATCTTATATGTATGTTCAAGGTTATAATCTCAAAGCAAGGCATGCATCAAGGAATTTAAGTAATTATAAACTATGTGATATCCAAAGTTGTTTAATATTTAATTATCTAGCTTAATGGTTGGAGCTAATTAAGCTCCCAATTAACTTATAGATATTAATCTCCAAGTCAATTGTAAGTAATACTATAAGTGAATTAGGCTTGGAAAATTAGTAGTTTTACTTAAGTTGATGAAATGACAAAATAATTTATAAGTATATTAATACAAAATGAGGCCAATTCTATACTAATCCTAAACCGCATAATCAGTATTGGTTACTAGATTCAAGGCTTAAGGGACTAATAGAGGAAATGCAAAGGCTATGGAATCACTATACTTAAAGAGATTGAAAGATGAAGTCGATTACTAAAGTTTATCTAAACTAATTTGTAATTGAAAGGATCTAGCTTAATCAATCACTAAACTATTTAGGAACATTCTTAGGAGAGGTCTAAGTGTATGGAAAATGAGGGATGTAACAACCCTAATGTTGTTACCTATCAATTATTGATCGTATTGACTCCAAACCTCTTCCATCACTCTTATAATAGTGTTAAGAGTCTCCACCTTAAATTTCATACGATTTGAAGACCGTTTGACAATTTCCAACATTTCTTATTTTCTGATAATTCTGAAAATAACTAATTTATTGACCTCAGAATTAAAAGCGGAGTGTGCCATTGGACTCACCACGCCCAAATTAGCTTGGAGTGGTATTTTGGAAGTGTTTGGGAAAAGTAGAAAATGTTGTGAATATTTTAATATTATTTTAATACTTAGAAAAATAGGTAAATTTTATATATATCTGATCAAAAATCTAATTGAATTTTTGAGTTCCTCACCCCTCAATTAGGTAAGGTTGAAAATTTGGGATTTTTTGGAGTACGTTAAAGTATTTAAATTTAAGAAATAAAATAAGAAAATTATATTAATTAAATAATCCATTGAATTAAATTATTATATATTAACTTTTAATATCTGAACAACCAGTTCTAAATAAAGGCAGAGATCCTATGTCAGTCCCAAAACACATAACAGATTGAAGCTTCAATCAGAGCCGTCGCGTACAATTTAAGGATGATCGAATGGTGTCGAACCATTCGACCCAATCTGACCGTTGGATCCAGATCTGGATCCGAAGGCTCGGATCGAGCCACTGTACACCTTCTCTGCAGATTCACTACCTGCAATCGTGGGCTAGAGGTCGTACCCAGCCGATCCTTATCCTTTTCCAATCACCCTAAGGAAAGACCTTTAGCAGTAATTCTTCTTTCTTCTATTTGGGAACTTTTATTATGCAAACATTCATTTGGGAAACTTTTATTAAGAACCAACTAGCACATATTCTTATAAGATAAAATTGATTTCAAATTATGTGACAATGTATTTCTGTTCTAATTTAAAGGTATGTTATGTACAATAATATTCTATAAAAATCTTGCTGTCAATAATTGTTGTGTCGTTTGATTTCTGAATGGTGATTTTCTACCTTAATTACTGGATTACATTTAGAATAATTATAATTGCTTCAAACTTCATTTAATTATGTCTTTCTAATTTCTTAGCTAAATTATGCAAGTTAATATACCGTTTCGATCATAAAAATATGTGATTATCCGCGTCAAATCACTTAATGAATATGCGGATTGGTTAATAATAATAATAATAATAATAATAATAATAATAATATGAATACTTATAACATTTAAAAATCAAATAATACAAATTTCATTTAACTTATAATTTGATTAATACTTAACCAAAGTATATGTTATTATATACCATCTCGATTGCAAAAACGTGTAGAATAATAATATGTCATTTAATTTCTATTTGGATGATTATTTTATTTAATCATTAATTTAGATAAATTAATTAATTGCAATTTAATTCCAATATTGTACGTGACATAATTTAATCATTTAGTTTCCAAGCTTAATGATCAAATAGTCCATTTCACTCATAAAAATATTAGGGACAATAATGTGCGATCAAACATAAGTTTTGAACCATAGATCTCCTAATAACATTTCAAGCCTAATTAAGACTCCTCCAAACCTTAGAAAATTCAACATTGTCCAAATCCAACCTAGTTAGTGTCATTTTAATCCTTAGGATATAAGAATCACATTGACATGTATAACACATTATTTGGAAAACATTTGGATATTTAGCTCCTTAATTTAGGTTTAATGTTAATTTCTTATTTTTTTAAAATGCTTGTTTTAGGATGTGTGAGCTTGTTTCATTTTATCATCTCACATATAGATTTAAATTGTATGTTTAAATCTTGCATTTCCTTAGATGTGATGATTGGAATTATTTAATGCTTATTCAAGTTGAATTTCTTCCATTGTAGGATTACTTAAGAATGAATTAAATTGAATGAAACACATGTATCTTTTCAAATTGATTATTCAAATCCTTGTTGCTAGTTATTATAAAAATGCAAATTATGAATTAGAGGTGTTCAAAACTTCTATAATTAATTATTTTCATATGTAGAATTATTACATGAATGAATTGAATAGAATAATTACATAACATATGCTAAATTTAATTCTTCTATTTCATATATGCTTCTTATGGAATTTAGTTTACTAGACTTGAATGTATTGTTATGCTTCATGTAACTAGAATGTCAAGTTACATGTAGTTTATTTTTATTGGAACTTAATTAGAACTAAATTCCTATGCTTTAAATTAAGTTAATGATAGTTCTTTAATGAATTGTTCTTTCATTTCATATTCTAGCAAATTAATAAACTATAAAGTTATCTTATGTCTTGTTCCATTTAGAATATGTTTAATTAATAATTTTAGAAGGTAACTTCAATTACTCAAGTCATGCTAGAATTGGAATAAGTGTTCTATGTATTAGATTAACTTAATGTTAGCTTTATAAGATTAATATTTCCAATTAATCTTCCAAATGAATGGAAGACTTGCATGTTGATGTCCTATGTTTTTCTTTTGAGCAAATATAATAGAGTTCATATCAAAATTATTAGAATTGGAATTATATTCTTATGACTCTACATATTACTACTTCTCATTTAGTTACATATTAGATTTACTTAAGAATCTTTCAACTCCTTTATGTTATAATTAGCTTAACACTTTCAATTGCCAAGTTAAAGTTCTTTAAAAGGACTCATAATTAGACTAGTGCCCAAATAATCACTTAGATGATTAGCACATATTTTTATTGTCTTTAACCTTCCAATTTTGTTCTCAATTGATTTAAATTTGAGAATAATAGTTTCCTTGCATGCTTTAAATAAAGCTAATAGATTTTTATTAGCCTACAACTATAAATGAATTAGTACTTGAAGGGTATAATATATTTCTTTCCTTATATTTAATACTCAACATCAATTGATCTTAGATGAGTTTATGATTAGATTGATTTGATACTTTCTAGTTTGTAAGCTAATTAGATGAAGCTAATAGGATTTCTCTTAGCTTATACTTTCTTTAGCTTAGCAAATTATAAATCTTACTCTTTCTTACTAGTTTTCTTAAACTTTAATCATTAATCTATTGATTTGATAAATTTTAATTACTTGAAAATACTAATTTTCTAATTTTCTCTTTTCTGAACTATTAATTACAATTAACTTAAAGATCAATATCTATAAGTCAATTGGGAGCTCAATTAACTCCAATCATTAAATAGATCATTACAATTTAGATAATAAAGGGATATCACATAGTTTATAATTATTGAAATTTATTGAATGCTTGCTTAGTTTTAAACCTTTTTTCTTGAACATTCATACAAGATTATTGTACATAAATCAAAGTTTTATAAAACTTTAAGGGGAATGCCTTATGGCAATAAACAAGAATGATAGAGCTTATCATAGGACTTCGGGTAAATGTGAATGTTCGAGCCCCCACTGTATCTAGTTAGTAGGCGTGCTTAACACTTCGTCCCATTATGTTGAATACTGCCGCAGAATGAGATAACTTCTAAATATAACTTCAACTAATAATATAAGAGTTCTTTTATAATCTTATTGATTGTAAGATCTGTTCATAACTATTTAGTTATGATTACTTTTCATAGTCCTAGGCTATGTTTTTCTTAGCCCAAGAGTCTAAGATATTTTCTTTACTTTTGATGCTTTACACTCTCCATTTCTAGTATTGTGTTTTGCTTACTTACAGTTCATTTAGAATATAGTGTATGTTGCTTAATTTTAATTAAATGCTTCACTATATTTTCATTTGCTTACTTGGCATAAATTTCATTGAACATGTATTACTTTCATTTCTCTTACTTTAAATGCACATAGTAGTTTCTAGCCTTTTGGATGCTTTTCCCTTACCAATTTTGGATGCAGGTTAAGACTTGTATACAAGTGAGTATTCTTACTCATCTTACTCTTACTATCTTTTTTATATTTGTGTCTACTTCCTTTTCTTTATTTGATAGCTTTTATAGCTTCGTTGCTTAGTTTAAATTATAAAATTATGCTAGTCATATCCTATTAACTTAAAATGTAGCCAATCTTAAAATATACTTAGACTGTTTAGTCTAACTATATTTTTTCTTCTTTGGCTTTGCCCTATTATATTTAAATACCAAAATATGATATATCAAGCACTGTTTGAATCAAGTAATGCAGGTCCTAGTGCATGATGACCTCCTATGATGAATGGCTTCCGCTTACTTTTAAAGTTTTCTTGTACATTTAGTTTGAGGGAGGAAATGATTAAATTCTCTCTTACTTTTTCTTTTAAGTGGTTTTGTAATAATTAAACTAGACTTTAATTGCTTGAGTTATTTTGACCTATCTATCTTTGTATATCTGTGTTGTGAATCCTTATTTGTAAATTACTTGGTTGAATGAGTGGATGATACTAATTGCTTGTATTATTTATACTTGCAATGTTGTGTTATATATCTCCTAAATTATTTCATATTACTTATCATTTTAACTTGACAACTACTCATAAAGTGACTTGGTCACTTAGTATCTAATGTTAGATTAGTTTTCTTTTAATGGGGTATTAGATGCTAAGTGATGAATCCATAAATTATATCTAAAATAAAGGGAAATTTCATTAATTTCAGATCTTTATGATGCTCCTAAATCAATTTTTTTTTTATCTTTTTCAGGGAAAAGGCATCCAAGGGAGTTCTGAGGCATTTCTGGAAACATTTAAAATTTATTAAAGGAATCCGCTACAGCGCGCTACAGCGCACCGCAGCGGGCTGCAGCGAAATTTTTTAAACTTTATAAATAAGATGCTCACTAATTGAACAGTGTTTTTTGCAAAATGAGCCGCTACAGCGTGCGGTCGCGCGCTGCAGCGGTCTGCAGCGGAAATATTTCCAACTTTATAAAATGGGGAAATCGATTAATTGAACAGTGATTTTTGCAAAATGAGCCGCTCCAGTGCGCGGTCGCGCAGTTGCAGCGGTCTGCAGCGGAAATATTTTCAACTTTATAAAATGGGGAAAGTCGATTAATTGAACAATAGATTTGCAAAATGACCCGCACTGCAGCGGGACATCTTCCAAAGCTCAAACGCGGTAGCGCGCGACAGCGAGGGGACTTGGCGAATTTGCTAAGGACTATTGCATGCAGCAGCGCGCCACAGTGGCCCGCCGCAATTTTTTTTTCAGACAGCATTTAATGCATCTGGGATATGACCTCTATCCTGCACTTTGTCCCCATCCATCATTCCCTGCAGCTGCTACATTTTATTTGAAAAAGAAGGTCTTGAGGTGATGTGTTGGGTAAACAAATGAATATATTTGTCACCTCACCATCAATGGAGGATTTTACCATCATGAGTTCAGAATTTTAAATGGAAATGCTAGTTTTGAAATGAAGAAGAAGAAGACAACCCCTCTCTAATAAATACCCTTCCTCTTGACTTGAGGAGGGAGGGTTCACAATTTTAACCAAAAATCCACTAAGTAAGGAGGAGTGCCAAGGAAGAGAAGAACTTCCCAAGGGTGGCAAAGCAAGCTCTTGCTTTAGAGGAGAAGGAGGAAGGTAGCACTACCTAACTAAGAAGGGAACATTGAGAAGGAGAAGAAGGATTCCAGAGAACTTCCAAAGGAGCATTCCTAGTATCTTCTAAACTCTATTCTTGTATTTTCTTTTTAGTTGATCATGAAAGGATCTTTATCCATGTATGTGTTTTTCTTCTTTTCTTTTGTAATAAGTAGCTAAAGTCCCTTGGGGAGGGTTGGGGTGAAGTCCCATGTGCATGATGTAATATTCATGTATATATGTTTTTCCTCAAGCATAATTTATTTTGTGATCTTAATGTCTTGCTAAGAAATATTTTATCTAATTTAGTCTTGAATGTGGAATAAGAGTAAAGAATAAAAAAGGTTCAAGAACTAATCGTCTTGTGCTCCTTAGCTCACCTTAGGTTGGATGCTAGGTTTTGAGTTCATGAAAGCTTGGAACTATGCGACAAAGTTATTGAGCTTAATGCACCTCAATCTAAGCTCAACCAAAGTGTTGATGCAAGTGATGCTAAGACCCACTAAATGAGCTCCTTAGCTCAGCATAATTGAAGTAGAGGAAGGAAGTGTTGAGTGCTCATAAACTAAGTGACATAGTCGTTGAGTCCAACATATGAATCCCTCATCTCAACTATATGAGATGCGAGTGATGCTCGTTATGGAAATCAATGCTTGTAAGATCCTAAGATTTAATAATCAAGCTCTCCTTGATCCAGAGAATAAGATTAAAATTTAAATCCAAAGAATCTTACAAGAATCTTTATGTCAAAGTAGAACCAAATGTGAGTTCATTTTGTGCACGAGATTTGAACTTGTAAGACCTTGAGTTAAACTCAAGGAAAATAATGTGCACTTGATTTTAATTAAAATAAATGATAAAGCTTGAGAAATTAATATACATAATTGTTATATCATGGCATGTGGGATGGTCCCAACTCTCCTCTTTCTCTCATCTTACTCTTTTTGCTTAGTGATTATTGTTCTAATTTTTTGACCAACTCATCCAATTACGTTGTAGCTTAAACATTAGTGAGAATAGATACACCTTAGTGCCAAATCAACCAATTTTCCGAGGATCGATAAATTCCCGGAAATTAACACTTTCAACTTATTACTTCAGACCACGTACACTTGCGTGTGAGCGCAGACACGTACTTACAGTCTGTCAAGTTTTTGGCACCGTTGCTGGGGAATTGGTACTTGATTTGAATTAATGACAATCTATAAGTGACTAGTGATTTAAGCATTTAATTGCATATATTAGTAGTTTTATATTTTTTGTAATTATGAAAGCTAACATTTTACCTTTTAGTTATTTTATTTCTGCAAAATTATTTGATCTATATTGCTAAGTCATTCTCGATAAGCCATATTGTTAGCGGTATGAGTAAAAGAGTTTGTACTGAATATCTTTTTGATCCCGAAATAGATAGAACATACTTACAAGCTAGCTGAGAATGAAACCTATCAAACCAACAAGCTATTATGGATAATTGCATAGAAAATTTAGAAGAGCCTAGGGGAAGAGCATTTAGAGACTATGTACTACCCACTGTTAGGGGAATCTCCCATGCAATTATAAGGCCAAATATTGAAGCCCATAATTTTGAAATCAAACATCTTCCACACTGAGTATGGTGCAAAATAATCAGTTTGGAGGATTAGCCACTGAAGATCCTAACTCACATATTTCAATTTTCCTTGAAATTTGTGATACCTTCAGATTTAACGGTGTCTCCGAAGACGCAGTTAAATTGCGCCTTTTTCCTTTCTCTCTGAGAGATAGGGCCAAGAGTTGGCTCAGATCTTTACCGAGTGATTTTATTCGGACTTGGGATGACTTGGCTACAAAATTCTTAGCCAAATACTTCCCTCCGGCTAAAACCACACGGTTGAGGATTGAGATGTCCAACTTCACTCAGTTGGAAGGTGAGACTCTGTATGATGGGTGGGATTGCTTTAAGGAGTACCTCAGGCATTGCCCACATCATGGGTTCCCTCTATGGATGCAAGTGCAAACCTTCTACAATGGTTTGAATGCTCCAACGAGGACACTCATTGATGCAGCCGCCAGTGGTTCCATTAGTGGAAAAACCCAAGAGAAAGCTTACGACCTCTTGGAAGAAATGGCCAATAACGCATACCAATGACCTTCTTAAAGGCTGAAAAAGGAATCCATGAAAGTAAATGAATCTAACCAAATAACAGCTCTTCAACAAGAAATCCATGCCTTAAACGAAAGAATACAACGAATGAATGTCAATGTGGTTTCAAAGGAATACTGTGAGTTGTGCAGGGGTAGGCATAATAGTGAAAGTTATAATTTAAACAACCCCTTCATGCAAAATAATACTGAACATGTAAACTACCTCAGAAATTATAACCAGATGAATAACCCCTACTCCAATACGTATAACCCAGGGTGGAAAAACCACCCAAATTTCTCTTGTAATAATAATAATAATAATGCTAATTAATATGGGGGTAATTCATCCAACCAGCAAGGCATGAACTATGGAAACAATAACAACAACTATCAACACAATTTAGAAGGGGCCTTCAATTTATTTAAAGCTGAAACAACCCAATTCATGCGCTGCACTAAGCCACCTTAACACGCCACGAGGCTTCTATTAGGAATATAGAGACATAATTGGGGCAAATCTCTAAGCAGTTGACCTCTCGGTAGCAAGGGGCTTTACTCAGTTCAACTGAAATAAACCTGAGGGAATTGGTGAGTGTGATACATTCTGAAAATGTGTCAGAAGGAATGAATAATGGGAAAGAGAGTGCAACAAATTTTAAACTAGAGGAATTAGAAATAAGGAAAGGGAATGACCATGAAAAGCTAACCACCCCTAAATGCGAAGATCCAGGGAGGTTGAGCATCCCGTGCATAATAAGAAACAAAGTATTTGTAGATCCCTTGTGTGATTTAGGTGCTTCAGTAAATGTTATGCTCTACCACATCTATGAACATTTAAGGGTAGGAGGGATGGAATATACCTCGATGATTTTGGAGTTTGCTAATCTAGAATCCCTTACCCCTCTAGGAATGATAAAGAATGTTGCAGTTAAATTAGAGAATTTTATAGTTCCAACTGACTTTGTGGTGTGTGAACGGGACTAATGGAATAAAAACTCCACGATTATCTTTGGGAGACCCTTTTTAATGAGTGTGAAGGCTGTTATCGATGTGAGTCATGTTGTAATGAGCATGAGTGTTAAAGGAAGAATGGAAATGATTGATCTTAAGCCAACTATCTTTAAAAAGAAAGAGATGGAGGATGAAGTGAGAAAAAGGGTTAGAGAAGAGAGGTTATGGGTCGATGATATTCTAGAAGACCTCACAATTGAAGAGAAACACTTTGATGGCTACTCTACTCCTTCCTCTGAAAAGGGGAGCAAGGAAGGAGTAAAAAAGAGAAAAACGTGATGAGGGAAGAGAAATAAAAAGACTTCCCTCAATTTTGAAACTAAAAAAATAGATCCTCTATTAGAAGTTGAAGATGAAGAGAGTTCGCGCCACCATGAGAGTTATGCTCATTCGAACATCTCTAGCTTATGGAAAAGGAAACCACCGGATCCCACATATTGATCATTAGTGAGTTTAACTAAAGACATGAAACTAAGCACTTATTGGGAGGCAACCCAACCCTAAAAAAAAAAAAAATTGCGCTATAGCTCGCTGCAGCGGAAATTCTGCAACAGTGCGCTGCAGCGGGCAAACCGCACATGTAGAGCATCACGGCGGCACACGAAAATCATTTTCCGCTCCAGCGCGCTAACGCGTAAAACTCGCTACCGCGCTGCAGTGGTTTGCCCCAGTTTCGAAAAAAAATTTCTGTCTTGGGAAAATGCAGTCAACAAGTCATGCCCTTTGGGTTCCCAAGGTAGTCAAAAACATTGCTGAAAAAGTTGCCCCCCCCCTCACATGGATCACCATATTTATGGCATGGGGAAGACCATTTGACCATCTTCTCTTTGCCTTGAATTTTTTGGGCTATAAATAGGGAGGCAATGGGGGGTGGTGATCTTTGCACCTTTCCAATTCTCCTATTCTCTCTAAGTTCTCGATCCTCCTAATCCTCATTCCTTGCCATGTCAACTGGGAAGAAGGCGATTGCTCGAAAGGATGTTGAAGCCTCCTCGTCGGGAGGAACTTTCAATAAGAAGAGGTTCTCTTCAGTGGAAGCCGAGCACCGCTTCGTCTCCATCACTTCCCAACAGAAGTTGATTCCAGAGAGGAGTTTTAGCACCGCCTACCCCATCCCGCATGACCAAGTCAACCCACGGGGATGTGGAGAGTTTGTGACCAAGAGAGCCCCTACACACACGATGATCGTCCAGGAGGTATATGCAAACACAATCGATGCATCCTGGAAGCGGCTTTTCTGCCGGGGTAAGGTTGTCACCCTAGGGATTGCTCAAATTGAGCAATTCTATGGGCTTGAGGAGGTACATTCATGCTCTTACTTGGACCTCTTGGAATCTTGCTTTGACCCCCATCGTCTCATTACGGAAATTGTCAACGATGACGCAGAGTGGGAAGGAGGACTAGCCAACATCCCTCGCTCCGAATTGACGGAGACGAGTAGTGCTTGGCTAGTATTCATTTCTAGCTATGTCATGCCCACGAGTCACTTAACGGAGGTGACACCCATGCCCAAGTGCTCCTCTTATGCTTGTTTGTTAGGGCGGACGAAATTCATATTTCGAGCATTATCTTTGAGCAGCTATGGAAAGCTCTCAAGGGCCCTTGCGTGGCATTGGCTTTCGGGTCATTAATATCAGGGTTGTGCGAGACCCAAGGGGTCAAGATCCTCTCCTCAAACTCAATTGTTCCCCCTAGCTCCACCCTTAATCCTTCAAACCTAAATGTCCGGGCAAGCGAACGAAAGCTGCCCAAGAAGAGAATGGGACCGAAAGGGGATGCATCCGCACCTTCCGACTCGTGCCTCAAGAACCAACTTTTGGTGCGCCTCCATAATCAGCATGCGGAGCTTAGCAAGTCTCTTGCAACTGATATGGGGTTCTTCAAACAGGAGATCAGCCACCAGCACAAGTTCCAATCTGAATTCCACGAAGCCCCTGGGATGATGTTTGAGGATTGGAGCTTGCAAGGTAGACCGGACGCCTCCGTGTTGCCAAGGCCTCCTGTTGAAACACCCATTCTGGAGACGCGCTACCCTACCGAGATGACGTATGTAGAGGAGGAGGACGAAGAAGGAGAAGAGGATAACTAAATAGGTTATATTTATTTTTTTCTTTCAATTTTTCTTTTTTCTTTTGTATTTTTATTTTTAGTATGTTTTTATTTTGAGATTTTAATTTATGAATTTTTCTTATCCCCTTATTTTTATGATATTCTTAGTTGACATATTTTTGTTAAATTTTTCAAAAATAATGAAAATCACAAAAATGTAAAAATCAAGTTTGACATAAGTAAAAGAATGTGTAAATAAAAATGATTAAATGCATTATAAGCAAGAAAATATTGTAACTGAAGAATGAATGGAGGATAATCTAATCTCCAAAAATTTAAATAAATGCTTGAGCTAAGTGTGAGGGAAAGCATAGGACTTAGACTAAAAGATGTGGTACGTATTCTAAAAAATAGTGTGCTAGGCTCCTGTATGACTTCATGATCATAAAGATGTATATTAGGGATGAAGAAAAATGTCTCTCCCTAAAGATGAAAAGATCAAAATATTTATGAAAAAAGGGATGATAATAAATATCTCTCTCAATTGATCAAAATGAGAAATGATGAAGAAAATTATCTCTCCTTTAAAATCTTTGAGATTCATAAGAAGTAGCACATATGATACAACTCTTGGAATCTTTGACCACTTTCTTAGTCTAAAGTTCACAATAAACTGTACCCATCACCTAATATCAAATATTGAAAATTCAAAAATTTGGAGATTGTTTGATTAAATCACCATATGGCCATAAGTAAAAATATTAATATTACTAAAATATTCATTTCATTTTTGGCTATGCACACATCTTGACTTATACATATTCTAATTACATTGTTGTGACTTTCATCCCTACAAAACTGAAAAAATATCATTTTGAGCTTATTCGAGGACGAGCAAGAATTTAAGTGTGGGGGTGTGATGAATCCATAAATTATATCTAAAATAAAGGGAAATTTCATTCATTTCAGATCTTCATGATGCTTCTAAATCAATTTTTTTTATCTTTTTCAGGAAGAAGGCATCCAATAGAGTTCTGAGGCATTTCTGGAAATATTTAAAATTTATTAAAGGAATCCGCTACACCGCGATGCCGCGCGCTCCAGCACGCCGCAGCGGGCTGTAGCGGAATTATTTAAACTTTATAAATAAGATGCTCACTAATTGAACAATATTTTTTGTAAAATGAGCCGCTATATCGTGCGGTCGCACGCTGCAGCGGTCTGCAGCGGAAATATTTCCAACTTTATAAAACGGCAAAATCGATTAATTGAACAGTGATTTTTGCAAAATCAACCGTATGTGGTATGGCCCCAACTCTCCTCTTTCTCTCATCTTGCTCTTTTTGCGTAGTTATTATTATGCTAATTTTTAGATCAACTCATCCAATTACATTGTAGCTTAAACATTAGTGAGAATAGATACACCTTAGTGCCAAATCAACCAATTCTACGAGGATCGATAAATTCCCGAAAATTAACACTTTCCACTTATTACTTCAGACCACGTATACTTGCGTGTGAGCGCGGACGTGTATTTACAGTCTATTACCAAGGTAACATCCCAATGTTGGATTAATCTTCTATTCAATTATTGGGGTCATTACATGGGATTACAAACTACTAATTCTAACTCACTAAATGATGTAGGTTATTGAACTTATAGGATATCTAAATCATATTATGGAGCTAATGGACACTATAAATCAATTACTAGAGATCTTATAGTAAGGACTATGAGCTAAGGGAATGATTGCTAAGTTCCATTCTAATTGTTGGACACTATTACTAATAGGTTCGCATCCTATAAGGAGATAAGCACTAAAGTTAAATGCACTAATTGGGATGCTTAACTAGCTCTTAGGATAACAAGCACATTAAGGTTATGAAATTAATCCTATAATATCTCTCCTAAACTTGAGAGTTGAATTAATGATTTTGCTAAGTACATAGACATCTAAACCATAATAATTCAAGTTCAAACTTACATTAGAAATGATGTGAGAAACATGTTTGTTATCCTAGGGTTTAAAATTATAATACATGCAATTTATGAAGTTGTAAAAATCACATAATTGAATAATTAAGGAGCCAAAAACCTAATTTAACCAACTATTGTCCAAATAAACTAATAATAATAAATATGAAATCCTTATAGTATAAGGAGAAGAATGACACTAAGTACGTCAAAATCGGACAATGTTAAAAATTAGAATTTTCTGGGACTCCTAATTAGTGTTAAGAAGTGATTATGAAAACTAGGGTTCAAATCCTAAATTAAATTATGCGAATGCATTTGTCTTATTTTTTTGATTAAAATGATATATAAATTTGCATAATTTGGCTAAGTATTTTTAAAGTTATTAATGAAATAAGATTAAATTTAATTAAAATTAATTTAACATTAATTTAAGTGCAGGTCAGTCGTCGACAAGGAAGACAAGGCACACAGAAAATGGGGAGATAGGCGGCTATCAGCTGTGCTGAAAATGAGGGTAGGTGAGGAATCCTGCACGTCGTTCTCGAACTAGAGGCCGACACGCGTCGACACGGGATAGGGCGCCTATACTCGTGCGATGACGTGGTCCTTTAGCACTGGATTGGCTCGGCTCAACAGCAAGACCTGAACTGTAAAGCGAACCTGCTGGGCCATTTTGTCTCTGACTTTAAACCGGGGGGTTACAACTAGGGTTAGGTTCCCTAGTCAAACCCAAGGGTCCCCTGGCACAACCTGCATACCGGTGTGAAGCCATCGCTGAGGCTGACCCAAGAAGATATGGATTGACCCTTGGCGATGATGGTGCAGCCAACAAGGATGAGCCCTAGGTCACAAAGGACGGACCCATGCCCTCCCTATAGGTTACTGTGGTAGGTTTGATGAGCCCGAGCTCAATCGAGCTCGGATGATCGTGATTGAGCTCGAAAGTGCAATTTGGCTCTCAGAATAGATTTTAGGAACGAGCAATTAGCACAATGAAGGAAGATAATAGTACTTGGAGGCTCTGGAAGTTTGCCAAATTTGCCAGTTAGGGTTTGCCCTATTCACTGCTAAGATCTCCGTCTACAGCTCCTTAGCGCTCTTTATTAACTCGATTGGGCAGAAGATAAGCAAATGGAGAGATTGGGGATGCTTGGGAGGCTATGACGGGCTCGGCAGTCCAGATGGCACAGCCATAGCATGGCTCATTAGTGGCACAGGCCCATGATCGTGGTTCTGGCAGAGACAAGCATGGAAGGATCCTGGCCGTCGGATCCAGATCTAGATCCGATGGCCAGTTCAGGTGGGCAATTACAGTGCTATCAGATCGTGATCCAAAACCACACGATGGCCCAGATGGATCCGTGCGGCTATCCCGTGCATTGGACTCTGCATAGGATTTGCGCGGTCCCACGATTACCATTGGAATAAATACAAAATATATATAATTTAAATTATATTAAATATTTTTATTAAATAATTTATTATACCACTTTATTACTCAAAATTAAATATTTAAATGGACTCCAACATATCTCAAAAATTCATCCTTACCTAATTGAGGAACTCAAAAATAAAATCAGATTTTCGATTAAAGGTCAATTTAATTATTCTAATTTTCTAAGTATTTAAATATTATTAAAATATTCAGGAAAAATTCGTGACTTTCAAACATTCTAAGAATATTATCCCTAGCTAATTTGTGGGTGACGAGTTCAATGGCGAACTTTGATTTTGATTTTGAGATCAAAATAAAATAGGAATTCTCAGAATTATCAAGAAAATCATGAATGTTTGTAAATCGCAAATGATCTCCAAATTACACCAAACTTGAGGTGAAGGCTTCTAATACTATTATAAAAGTACTAGAAGTGAATTGAAATTGATTAGGTTTTTAATCATAGGGTAATAACACTAAGGTTGTTACAGACTCACTCTTTTAAAAGAGGTGTCACCCTCGACACACAATGAATAAAAGCACAGAAATGCTCGAACAAAATATGAGAGAAATACGGAAGAACTTAAACTATCCGATTAAGGAAAGAACTCTGTGAACTTGTTCTACATTACCTCCTCTTCTTCCCACGTGACTTCTTCAATTGAATGGCTCTGCCAGTGGACATTAATAATAGGAATATTGCGGTTCCTCAACTATTTGAGATCTCGTCCCAGAATTGCAATAGGTTTAATGACAAAAGTTAAATCTGGTTGTAGTTTGACTGCTGGAATCTGAACTTGTTGACTCATATCAAGCAAGCACCTCCTTAATGATGAAACATAAAACACATTATGCAAGGCTGAAAAGTCTTATGGTAACTCCAACCTATATGCAGATGTTCCAACCTTTCCAATCACTCAGAAGGGTCCCAAATATCTAGGACTTAGTTTTCACGACATGTCACACATCGAACTAACTTTTAGATAGGCATGATCTCCGACTTGAAACTCTAACATACAATGATGAACATCATGATATTTCTTCTGTTTATCATAAGCTACCATCATATTACGCTTAATTAGAAGAACTTTTATAGTAGTCTCCTCGATCAGTTCAGAACCATAAAGCTGAGAGTCTCCTATTTTAGTCCAAGCAATAAGAGTAGTACACCTCCTACCATAAAGTGCTTCATAAGGAGCCATGCCAATATTGTACTGATAACTATTGTTGTAGGTCAACTCAACTAAAATTAGGTGATCTTCCTATGATCCACTGAAATCAAGAACACAAATATGTAGAAGATCTTCTAAGATCTGATTAACTCGCTCAGTTTGACCATCAGTTTGGGAATGAAAAGTAGTATTCAACGCTAAGTTCATCCTCAGGTATTATTGAACAGCAAACTAGAATCTAGAAGTAAATCAACTATCTCTATCTGAAACTATAAAGTTTAGTGTACCATGCAAACAAATGATCTTCTTAATATAGTGCTTGGCTAACTTCTTTACAGAATCGGTTTGATGAATTAAATTATTTATTATACACAATTTATTACTCAAAATTTAATAATTAAACGGACTCCAAAAAATCCTAAAATTTTCACCCTTACCTAATTGAGGGCTGAGGAACTCAAAAATAAAATCTGATTTCAACCGGAGATCAATTTAATTGTCATAATTTTATGAGTATTTAAATATTATTAAAATATTCGAGAAAATTTTGACGACTTCAAAACATTTCCAAAATACCACCTTTAGCTAATTTAGGAGTGATGAGTCCAATGGCGAATTCCAATTTTGATCCTGAGGTCAAATAAATAGGCATTCTCATAATTATCAAAAAAATTATGAATGTTTGTAAATCACAAATGATCTCCAAATTGCACCAAACTTGAGGTAATGGATCCTAATACTGTTATAAGAGTATTATATGTAAATTGGAATTGATCATGCTTCTAATTATAGGGTAACAATACTAGGATTATTACAACAACTTACTTAGAAGTTATCTTAAGAAGAAAAACCAAAAGTCTTATTACTAAAATATAAAATACTTTGGTACTTAAGAGTTTGGGATATTACATAATCTAAAATAATTCGATCACAAAAAGCCTTAAAAATATTTGACAAACATTAAATACACGTCTGCGCTAAGTGTACGTGATCCGAAGTAATAATTTGGAATGGTGAGTTCCAGATTTACATCGTCCAAAGGCAATGGTGGTTTTGTTACTAAGTTTTACCTTCTTTCAATAATGTTTAGAAGATTCATTTTGGTGTTTTGTTTGGTTCCTAGATCAACAATGCAAAGAGCTTAAATTGAGATACTATTGAGTAAGAAGAGAGAGTTGGGATTTCATCATGTGTCTCGTAAGGGATTGGTGTTGTATTTAATTTATTGCATTTCATAAAGTACTTGGATTATGCCAATCAAACTATGTGAACATAGTGTTCCTTAGATTGGTCCTCTAATTCTAACTTGTTCAAATCTAGTGCGTAAGTTGAACACATTAGGGCTCTTCCTCAGTAATAGACTCTTATGAGATCACATTAGATTTATTTTAGAGTTCCTACATCTAGGTTATCAAAATAAAGTTGGGTGATCTCACAAGCATTGATTCCCACCATCAGCTTCATATGCTACATACGCAGTTTAGCATGATTGGAGGGGGGGCTTGTCTCACAAGCTTTAACTTCTCGGATGAGCTTAAGAAGTAGTGTCAATAGGCTTAAGAACTTGTCACGCAGCTCTCAGCTCTATTACCCTCACTCCTTGATCTATTCTAATTAGTGCGCATTGGAGCACAAGTCTTTTAATAAAAGTTTATATTTGATAAACAATTCAAGCATTTAAATTGAAACATAAGATTAAGTAAACTTTAAACTCAAATTTTATTTGTTGCAACTTCAACATACAACAACATACTCCTTACTCAGCACATAATCACAGCCCAACCCTATTCAAAGAGGGTTTAGCTTTCCATTGCATTCACAATACAAAAAATGCATTCAAAGATAAGAACCTTGACATCGATTTTACTGCAAAAGAAACAAGATAAAGTTGAGAGAAAATACTAGGAATAGTCATGAATTTTGGGGTTCTCTGGATTTCTTCTTCCCCTTTCTCTTCCTTCTTTCAAGCTCCTTGTACTTCTCCTTCCTCTTGATATTGCAAAGGTACTCTGAACCTTTAATTGGAGAGTTCTCCTTCTCTTATAGTAGCAATCCCTCATTCTAGATCTTAGAATGTCAAAATTTGGAACTCTTCTTTGGTTTCAAAATGTTGCCTAAATAAAGAGCTATTTAGCCCTTGAGAATAAACTCTGTTGTCCTTTCATCTTCCATGAATTCATGGCAATCCAATTAATGTTATTCTTTTATTCTATTGGAATACAACATTTCTTAATGTTATTTCACTTTCCCAATGACTAGGGATGGCCGAAGGTTTGATTTTTTGGCATTACCTACGCTATCATTAATGCTTTTACCTGGGAAAATTTGCGTCAGGCGCAGTGGCGTGATGTAACGATCGCATCTGATTTCTGCTGAGTCTGGCACCAGGCATACTATTTACTGGGGATCTACCATAGCGCACTATAACATCTTCATTCGAAACAATGTTCAGCTGCAGCGCGCTGTAGCGAGAAGAGTTAATTCAGATTCTCGTTACGGCGCACGTGGCGGTTTGAGTTTCGAATCCACTATCCAGTTAATTTTTCCACTTAATTTATATAGTTTACCTAAATGGACGTTGTGGCCCACTATAGCACGCTGGGGTGCGCTGGAGAGCTTAAAAGTTCGTAAATTAATGTTAAATTGCTTCCCATATAGTTCACAATATTATCTTTGAATGTCGTCGTGGTCCGCCGTAGCATGCCGCTAATTCCTTCCATGTCTATAGTTTTTGTTCAGTGTGCCTAGGTGCGCTGGAAGCGCGCTACGGCGGTTAAAAACTCATAATCGTGAAAAGTTACTGTTCAATTAGTTCTCCTAATATTTAAATATTACTCTCGGGAAATGATGTTGTGGCCCGCTGTAGCGCGCTAGGGCGCACTATAGCGGATTTCCTCCCAGGATGTGCAGGTCAGGTTCCCATTCTCTTCTTTCACTCATCCACCATAGTCCACTATAGCGCGCTGTGGTGCGCTGCAGCGATTTTCATCCATAATTTTCTCTTTTAGCTCCAGCTTGCTTTGTTTCCAATTTTTTCTGAAAAATGTAAGAATTCTAATCAATGTATGCAAGTTCATATTTGTTCACTTATTTTAATATAAATCTTGAGTTCATCAATGTTAAACATCAATATTTAATTAAAAGAATAAAAATGCAATAAATAAATCAAGATAAATGATGAGATCAATAATATAATTTCCATCTTAATAGCTATAACTTCTAATTACTACTTCTAAGCAATGGTGTCATTCAATTATCTATATCTTCAAGTTTTTTTTCTAAGGCTACCAATTCATCTTTAAGGCTTGATCTCATATTTCATGTAACATGCTGATTAGTTAATCTTGAAACTAGGTGGAGTCTAACTAATTCTAAAATAAATTAAGTACATTATATTGATATCAAAAGTTATTTTAAATAGTGTGATATCATTGAAATCAAGATAGATACTAGTCCATGACTTATAAAATAAGAATTCTTATTGAAAACAAAATGATACAAAATAGGGTTGCCATATACATCAGGATACCTAGAGACGGGAAAAATGTAAAATCTAAAAATAATCAAGATAACCCACCCAAAAAAAACTACTAATGGAACAATTCTAAAAAGCAATTCTAACAAAACAAAAACAAGATATTAAAAAATAGCGCACAAAACTGCCACAAACAAAAAGGAAGGGAAAAACATAGCCAACACAGCTCTCAAAACTCACAGAACTAGATGGCATCATAAAAGGTTGAGCTCCGAAAGACTTGGTCTTCTTCAAATAAGAGGTTTAGCTATTTTAGCAATCGGTAGTCCCTAATGACTATTTTAGGAGAGGGGCTCTCAATCCCTAGAAGACTAGGGATTTTTTTTCTTCATGCTTCATCCGTCAAGTGGTGGCCACTAGTTGCCAACTTTGAGATTGTGATTTTATTGATGTTGACCTAATGACAGATCTGGTCCCTAATATTCTTTAAGAGAGTTTTTTTGAGGGAAATACCTCATTTATCTTAAAATATATATCTAAGCATAATGAATTTTTAGCAATTAATTTCTCTGATGATTAAATTTTGAAACTTTCTACTTAATTTGAGTTTACATTTATCAGCAAGCTTTCTTGGACTCAGGCCAATTTTAGTGTACTTATCATAAATTGTTCAAGACATTCAAGAACATTTATCATTAAACACTTTGATTCTCTATATGTTTTTTTTTTTGTTTCACATATAATTTATATTATGCACATGTGTCTCTTGAGCTTCTTACAATATAAATGGTCATACCAATCATTTTTGTAAATGAAATCCCTGACATGATTGTCCCTCAAGACATTCTAGTCACACTTGCTTAGGTAAATTCTCTGGCTTGCATCTACAATTTTTTAATAGGGATACATTATTTATAATTTTCAAATTCTTAGGGAGACCTCTTCAACATGATAAAAATGCTACTGCATTGAGAAATATAGAAGTTCCTTGGGTTTTGGTGGAAATTGATGTTTCTAGGAATTGCCTAAGAAAATATGGCTTGGCTTTTCTAAGAAAGGCTATTAAATTATGAGAATCTTCCCTATTTTGTGAGTTGTATTTTTATATGGACATGATAAATTTCATTGTGAAGTTTCTATAGGTTATTTGCAAATTGTTACTGATAAAAATTATGTTGATTTGATGTAGAAAGGTTGTTTAGGGGCTATTAATATTGATAATTTGAGCAAGAAGAATTCTATTGACATTATTAATCCAATGGTTAATCGAGCCTTTTTTATTTTAATCGAATGCTAAAGGAAATTTTATAAGTCAAATTTTCTAATATTACTAATGATGCTCTAGTTGTAAGAAATTTGGATATCATAAATTTTGATCTTAGCAATATGCTTATTATTGATATTGTTGCAAAATTTTCTAATGCTAACTTTGATAAATCAATTATTTATTGTTATTAAAATATTTCTATTCTTGATTTATAAAGATATTATTGGTTACTTTGATAAAGCAATTATAGATTTCTCTAGATTTAATTCCAAAAAAAGTTCATATGAGGTTACTATCCTCAAATACCAAAGGGATTCAAATATTCATACTATTTCTCATCAAATAGAAAAATTTATTAAGCGTTCCAAGGGAAATAAAGAGCTTGATAACAATACATATTTTGTTGGTACATTTAATGCCTAACCCCGTCGCTCTATGCAACATGATGCAATTAGCGAAGGAACGGGTCATTACTTGAAAGAAACAACCATCGTGACTTATTATCAACATATTGCTAAAGATGAATGAATAAAACTCCCCTTGAGTTACTCCTTTCCTAAACTAACAATAGTTGCTATGACTAAAATATAAGATAAGTAAAGTACCCTTATCTTAAGTATTAGTTAATATTACTCATACACATTGGCCATATGTTAAGAAAGGAAAGAAGGCCATAGTATATGATTAAGTTGTGCATAAGTGCATTAATCGCATCACAATACTAAGTATAAGTAGAATATAAACTGAGTGCAGAAGCTTAAACATCCATCCAATACATTCATCACATAAGTATAGTAAACATTAATCTCAAAAAAGAAAGAAATACATTCATATTTAATTATTACAAACCAACAGTAAATGAAAGAGTGATAACTAAAATCTCTCAACTCACAGCATAAAAGTAAACTAAGTCCACAGTACAACCCTATTTCTCCTTAGCTGCTCCAAAAGCTCCCGAGTCTCCTTTTGAGCTGGCTCCTCAAACTACTCAAAAGCTAGCATTATCGATTTCACAATGACAAGGCCCCGACTCAAAAGAGAAAATCTTGAGTTAGATAATACGTCTAAGTACATTTTAGGCTTGTAGCTGAATATTCTTAATCTTAAGAATTATACTTAACTCAACAATAAAACAAAAAGCAAACTGTAGGAAAAGTGAAATAATAATAACTATAAATTTAATTACTGAAACTGAAAGCAGAGGAGTACTAAATTAAGCCAAGTGTACTAAAAGTAAATAGACTAAAATGAAGTTGTAAGCTAAATCAAAATTCAAAAATGAGCTATATTATATGCCATTGTATATGCATCTGAATATGCCATGATTTATGCCACAATATATGCAACTTTTGATACCACATTGCATCCAAAAGGAATCCTAAGTATCCTGATGCCTGTTGCATCCCATAGTTCCTACTCAACCTTGATGCATGCTGCATGTCGTAGTTCTCAAATGCTCTTGGTGCATTATGCTTATGTAAATCAGGCTATGCCAAAAATTAATGAAAATAAGGATAAATATGATTAAATCACAATTCAGTTTGTTATCTAGCTATTCGACCTATTCTCTTAATGTATTTTCATGATCTATATTATGAGTTCAGATTTCTAACCTAAAGAATTTCATAAATTAATTTCTTCAATCACTGAAATGCTTGAGTATACTGAAACACCAAATTACAATATCACATGTCATGAGTACATATACATGATTAATATGTCTTAAGAAAGGATATATTGGACACTTATATTGCTTAAATGCACTTATCCCCACCCACAAGGATATAAGACATACATCCTTTTGCAGTTTATTCTCCCAAACTAAGCTGTCCAAAACCCTTAATTATGACATACAATGGAATTGTGTTGTTTATTTTGAACTGAACTATTCTTCTCTAATTACCTAAGATAGGATAGAAACTCTATAGTTCTATTCCGAGCAAATCAACCAATCCTATATACTTTCTGAATCAATTTAGATCTACGGATATGCACTACAATCTCCTTACGATAATACTAATATTATCATCACTATAGTTCTAAACTAACTAATTTAATAAATAAGGAAATTCAGACTATGGAATCCATTCTCCACTATAATAGGTCCTAATCAAGTGGCTCCTAGAAGTGACATTTAAGTCATACAAATTAAGTGATCTACATTTCTTAAGTTACTTTACCATAAGGGCGTAAGATCAATCATCTAAGGTTGGTAAGGTTCATCTAAGATCCTACCTCAAGATAAGATAAATAGGCATTCCTATTTCAAAGTTTATTTCATCTAAAGTTGCATTAATCACTTAAATAACATTACTATCCTTAACCTCTAAAGCTTTTAATAATTACCTCTACAATCTACAAGCTCTAATGATTGAATTAAGAATCAAGATGAGGATAATACTATGCAAACCATAATTTTAATCATTAATTTAAGGAATAAATCAAGAATGCAAATCCATTTATTTCCACTCTTACTAGTCAACATTCAAGTTATATAATAAATCATTAGTCATTACGGTTTAGTTGTTTGATAAATAAAGCATATTTTATTGATTCATTTAGGATCAATACATGTTGGTCATCTTATTTAAGAGAAAATCAAGAAGGCTTGTGAAAAGTTAAGATGAAATCAAATTAATCATTTTTTAGTCTAACATGCCAAATTAATATTAAAATGACAATCAGGGTTAATAATTCAATTCTTATTGCTTTTGAAACTAAAATCAGTAATAAAACACATTTTGATTACGACAAAATGTTAAGTAAGCTAATTGGGGTCTTAAGGCTAATTAGAGAAAATCATGAATTAAATGCATCTAAACAGAAATGTGAAGTTTTCATTAGGTTATTTACTGTTTAGTGATTCCATCAATACTAAATTTACCAAAATCAGGATTCAAATAAAACTAATAGTCACTAATCAAAACTTAATGTAATTAACACATAATTTAGAAAATAAAACATAGAAAATTAAATTATTTGTTACAATCATGTTCTAAATAACATAATTAAGAAATAGAGACTTTAAACTTGCATTTTGAACAAGTATTCAATTTAATTTTCACTAATCAGAATTGAATGTAATTAGTGCATGATTAACAAATTTATTCATAGAAACTAAAATATTCTTACAATTTATTAATCTACATATTCTTATGATCAAAATAATATATAATATCATAGCATTTCAATATTATTAAGCAAAATAAAGCATACTCATCAAAATATCATATGATTAAAATGGATTGCATTAATTTAGGCACATTATTAAATTTCATTCCATGGGTCCTGTCAGGTCAACCGGGACACGACATATCGGCCCTGTAAAGGAACCACACAAGTCAACTGGGCCCGACAGTTCGTCACCATTGGATAGCGCCGGTCACGGGTCGACCCGACTCGCGCTGTCGCCTTCTTCTTTGCGACGCAGAAAATCGGGGACATAGGGTTGGAAATTTAGGGTTTCAGAGAAACCCTAAATTCTCAGTGCATATTGCACCTCTAGTCGTGAGCCCCAGCTCAAACATTTTCTTACACCAAACTCTATAAGCATGCACAAAAGTCCGTAACTACAAAGTCGTAACTTGTCGCATCCCTAATCGGCTCCCTCATCCATTAGGTTTTACTGTGGAGGAGCAATTCACTCTCCATAATCAACCACTAGGACATAATAAAGTCCCAACATATTCCTTGGCTCAAGGTCAACCCAAGGAGCATGTCACTACGTTGGGAGATAGTCTAAAAGCGATGGACCCTACTTGGGCTCGGGCACTCTACCCCACTGTATAAGCACAAGCCAATTGCTCATTGATCGGGTCTAATACAGCCCGATCGGCAATGGAAATTGCTTAGCAATGGATTGAAATTGACAATCAAATGTAAGGGAGGTGAAATGAGCACTTCAACAAACGAGGTAGAGTATGCGTCAATTAAGCCTTGGATTTGTCCAGACAGCGAGTCCTCATTGTTTGAACCAATCTTAGCAATACTAATTCACTTCCAATCATCGACTAAATCCTAATGGATGACTCACAACATGCATATCAATCAATACCTGAATGATTGAAGGAGCATTGGGGAAGAAATCCTACTACCAAGTGCGAGCGATCGAGGAAGACGATGAAAAGGCGTGGGATCTCTATCGTCCATTGGATTCATCGAAAGAATGGCGCGACAGTCTGGATTATCGAATCCTACAACCGATCATGGGAACGATCCTGACCGTCAGATCATAGGCGTGATCTGATTTCTCCAAACGAACACAGCTCATATCTTATTTGGATCGTCCAATCCATGTGGATTGATGGTTAGATGGCACTGGCCTTGCTGTCGCATGACCTGGGCTCCGCAGCGGATCGCCCACGGTCCGCACAACGGATCCCAAAGGAGACGACCATTGAAGGGGCAGATCTGCAATTAGGAATTGATGCAAACCTTAATATGCAATTTTCCCATTTAAAATTAAATCTAATTATGGCCCAAATGATCTCAAAAAATTCCCAAATTTACACCTCTAGCTAATTTAGGAGTGAGGAATTCAAAAATAAAGTTAGAATTAGATTTGGTGATCAAATAAATTTAGCTATTTTATAGGGTTCTAAATTGGCAAAGTTGTCAATTTATCCTATTGAGGTCGGTCCCTCTCATCCACCTTTGAAGATCGTCCGATTTTAACCTCCCCCGATCATTGAAGCAACAAAGTCTTCCTTGGACCACTTACAGCTCCTCCTCTCTGTTAAGCTTTAATCTTCGGCGAGCCTATCTTCCCCGACTGAAGATCTTGCAGTTTTTTAATCAACATTCTAAGCAAGGTCAAAATGTCTAGACCTTACCTTCCTTCTTCCCCAACTGAAAGCCGTAGTTGTTGTCTGTCTTCAGTCATTGCTTTATTCTCCATTAATTTAGAGAGCAGCTAAGAGGTTAAGGATCCTAAACCAAAGGCTATAGAAGCTTCAGGATCATCATCAAGGTACTGAAGTATGCATATCTAAAGCTTAAGTTTACTTTATCAAGTTCTGTAATTAGTTGTAACTGTATTGTATGAAGTCTATTCTTATGCCTAAGCTTAATGCTCACATAAGTAGTATTCATAGTTCTTATTTAGTAGACATCATTCATGTATGAAACTAGCTGCAGTGATGATTTGGTTTTAGGTTAATATCCTTAATAACTGCACTTGATTATGTTCGAGTTTTTGTCATCTACTGCTCTCATATTCTTGAAGAAATGATATATCCATCATTCATTATTTAGGCTTGTTTTCTCGTTTGATACAAGGGTTGCCAATGTTGACCATAATGAGGTGGTATTAGAGAACAACTTAAATTAGATCATAATGTGATAGTAATTTATCTTCAAGATCATTCATAATCTTGTTCCTTCAAGCTTGATTTAGCTTTTACTAATCATATTGTTTCAATCTCAATTAAATGGCATGAACCATGTTTAAATGTTGAAAATAAATTTTTATTTAATGCTCAAAGAGAAGCATTCCTAGCTCTCAGAATCTTATTAGATATCACCTTGTAAACCCCTCTCTAATATAATGCAGTTAAACTCTTCATCTTTAATTATTTTAAGTGATCTTAGTAGAACTCATTTTGACCAATTGCTCTATTGTTCTTAAGCAAATGTCACACCAATTATTGATTATTTAGTTTTTTCTTACTGAATTAATGTAGGTGCTGTGAATGCTACCTCATCTCATCCAACCTTTGAGCTGCAAATTCAAATTGTCATGCAAGGTATGTTATGACTAAGAACTTGATTGACTTATGTATTTATTTAATAATGCAATATTCTTAAGCTCTATGTATAGTGCGTACATCACTTATGTAGATCTTAGCACCATTAGTGATTGATTGTTATTTGAAAAATATGGCATCAGGACATAGGAACTCCTTGCTAGTGTAGTATTATCACCTTACTTGAAAATTATAAATATGCAAACATGAATTATAACTTAGATTTAAAGAGTGATTTTGTTAATTACTCTTGATTTATGCAAGTAATATTTTGTCAAATTTAGGACCGATAGATGTCCAATTTGGATATTTAAGAAGTTGATTTACTTAGTTATTATCCATGCTATAGAATTATAGAGATTCAATTTAGAATCCAAAATTTTTGTAGTTACCTTTTAAACCCTTAAAATATGATTAATTTATGCGAATAAGGTCAAAACTTGCATAGAACATAGTTTGAGTTCAATGATAACTCCCATGACATTTAAATAAAAAGAATTAGAACTTATATATTTCATTGAATATAATTAGACTCAATGGAACTCCCTTTACCTTAAAACTTAAATATCATATGGAATTGAAAAACTTATATTTTAGAAGCTTAGAATCCTAAGTTAAGAGACTTAAACCCATGTTGGAGTTTAATCTCTTAACTTCTAATCTTGATACATTATATCAAGATTGGTTGAAGTAATGGAAAAATATAAATTAAGTTGATTGATTTATTCATTTGACTTCTATAGACAATATTGTTTGATTATAAATTAGAACTTGATTATTTTTAATATTTGACTTTATAGGATCGTGACTCTAAGTTGATACTAGATAGTAAGATATTGGATATCATGAGCTTGTATAAACTTAGAATAGTTAGAACAAACAAATTATATAACAACATATATCATGTGTTTTAGTAGAGTTTTGCTTACTCTTGACTTTGTTGCTTTACATTACTTGAATTTTGTACCTTTTTGTCTTGAACATATCATATAAGATGAATTTGATGCATGAAATAAAAATATAGAAAATTAGGATAACATTTGCATCAGATTCATTATCAGAATGGGTGATTATGTATACATATTATTGCCAAAGAACATACATTAAGGTAAAATAAGGATACTTGAGACGTACTCATTGGGGAGGGTAGTGTCTAGTTCTGGAACCCATCTCAGTCTTATAGACGTGCTTTACTCCTCAGCTACTTCTATACATGTCCATAAAAGTAAAGTAAAATAATGAAAATTAACTTCATATGCATTTCTACATCTTCAGTTCAGTATAATTTTTTGCTTTAGCTTTGAAAAGCTAAATGATATTATATGATATAGTTTAGTTCAGTTATAGTTTTAGTAGCTTGATTAGCCAATTCTTCTGATATGACAATTTTATATGTTACTTTTTTGTTTTCTACTTTACTGCAATTCAGCTTTGTATAGTACTTGCTTATTTATATGCATGTTAGGATGCTAGCCATGCTTGAATATTTGACTCAGTATGCTTATATATGTCACAGTTTAATTTACTTTCTATTAATCCACATACTTTTATAGGATCATAAGCATGTTAGGTTGTGCTTTCATTTCAGTAATTAAAATTATTACATATATATATATATATATATATATATATATATATATATATATATATATATATATATATATATATATATTGCTTAACCTTGTCACAGCTTCTAGTTTGAGGTATGTTTTTATTATATACTTTCTTTGTAATGTTATGAATACATGATTTATAGCTTTCCTTATTTATTGTGGCTTGTTACTCTTATTTGCTTGTTGTTGCTTATATAAGTTATTGTATCTTAAATTCAATTAAGATTGTATTTGTGCTTAAACTTATTAAAGTTTAATTATATTTTATTTTTTTGGTTGTGCCCTATCATATATGTACATATGGTAGACTAGGAGTATAGATCAGTTCCAGCACTTGAGGACTATGCTTGTGAGAGAAGCTGAGAAAAGAATGCGGCTTGTAGAAGGAAAATTGATGACTTAATCTTCTTTTTGCTTGCATTTATTTAACTATAATAAATGAGTTCTCTTATTTATTCCACATTTACTGTATTGTATGTGAATGGATAAATGTGGAATTTGTCTAGATGTCTTTCTTTATTTACTGCACTGCTATACTATATATGTTTATGATAGGATCTTCCTCATCTTATGATTCGTATCATGGATATCATGTTTAATATATGTGATATTAATGATTATCGCCACTTAATCTTAGGTGGAAGCCATCACAGTTGGTATCATAGGGTGTCAGATCGAGGTATGTTGATATCTACCTAAATGGTTCTTTCTTATAGTGAGCAAGATTAAGGAAATATTAGTATGGTAATATTTGGATCCACAGTTCATTCAATACAAAACTAAAATGTTAGAATGATGAGAACATCATGAAAAAGTAACATAGAAATTTTAGGACATAGAAAAGACTCAAGTTAAAGATGATTAGGAAAATAACATATCATAAGATTAAAGTGAAAAGTGCAATGACATACTTTGCTCTAGAATAAAAAAAGTGGATAAAAATGAGAGCATGAGCTTAGGCATATACATTTTGAGATTCACATTTGGAGGTACACATTTTAGCATTTCTTTTGCACTAGTGATTGTTTATTTTGTAAGGCAGAGGTGCTATCAGGTGTGTGCCCACCTCCCCTTCATTTTTAGTTTATTTTCATTATCCCATGTGATTAATTTTTTGGGTGGAGGTATTACCAGGTGTGTGCCCACCCCCCCCCCCCCTCATTTCTTTTATTTATTTATTTATTTATTTATTTATTTCCATATGTTAATTTACTTTAAGGTGAAGGTGCTACCAAGTGTGTGACCACTTCGCTTTCTTTTTGATCTAAATTCAAAGTAAAAAATTAATCACAAATATCTCACTTACTCTGTTAGTTCATTTATAGTTAACTTCAACTTCAATTGCAACTTAAAACATGTCAAGTAAACTTTGATTTGTAACTTTGATCAAATCAGTGTGTAGAACCAAATAGTATAGCAAACATGTCTTAGGGTTGCCAAAACATTAGTTGAATATGATTTATCCAGATTTTTGGTTTCCTTAGCATTATGTGCAAATGGAGTAAGAATGTTTCATAAATTGTATAGAGCTTAAATATTTGCTAAGATAAAAAGAAGTAGAGATGAATTAAGACATGAAATTATTCCTAAGTTAGTATTTATATCACCAAAATAGAGAGGAAAGAGATAAATACAGAACTTGTAGATTCGGATGCAGACAAATTTATAGAAACTGCATTTGTATATGTTTCCTTAACATTTTTATTGGAAATTCAATAAATTACCTTTATGGTGGGTTGCTGACTCTAATGTTATAAAAATGGTGAAATCCTATTCCAACGGAAATTCCAATTTATAATGTTCAAATTTAGAAATTTGAGGAGAAATCTTGACTTGATTATACAAAACCTGAAACTGCAACTCTTACCTTTAGTGTATATGAAATCAATACTTAGTAAAATTGGATGCTGAATTTTAACTCACCCTCCATACAATTAGTCATTTCAGATCTTTGAGTCCAATATCATTCCAGTAGCTAACAACATTAAACTGCCTTTAAGAGGAAGCTTAAAACTGAGTTCAAACTTAGTAAATGTCAAAATGATCTTAAGTATTTTAGATTTGCAGTATTGAGATTCCATTGCTTCACTTACAACTGATTTTTCTATCAACATCATGAGGATAAATTATGAAATTGCTTCTAAATTTTAGTAGTAAATAATTTGAATTTAAAATTTTAACATATTATGATGGTGTAAATTTCAACTTGAGCATACTATTGAATTTGGTTTTGATTTGATATAGGAATTCTAATCAAAATTTATGTATCTAAGAAATTGTTCTTGACCAAACCTTAGGTTTAAAAATCTTAAATTGGATTTAAGACTAAATTCTAGCAGAAATTAGTTGGAATACTTAAGGTGGCTAATTTAACCAAGCTGTAACGGACTTGATTTAATCTAAATGAATTATTGATTCCTTCTAGTTAGTAATTGCAGCTTTATTTAGAAATCTAGTTGCACATTGGAATATACATGAATGCAGAATAAAAGTTTCAATATATTCTGTTCTATGGTTCAGTTGAATGGCTTGAGGGTGCAGCTAGGAGGTGCAGCGTTAGATGCAATAAATTATGTAGTTATTCCCTAAAATTCCTACTCTTGCATTCCACCTGTAGTTCAATGGAAGGTCATCATGGATTTATGTGCTGAGATGTTACAAGGACCAATCACTTATTCGATGGGTTGGTTTTGGTTTAAATTAGGTCCTTGTGTAAACTTGTTTGTTATAATTTGGGAATTTTGGAAATCTTCAATTGTCAATTTTAGAATGTGCTATTCTTTGGCTAAATCAGAATCATATCAAGCATTCCCAAATTTAAAATTTAATCTGCAATTTAGAATTGGCGATTCTAAAAATTTAGGAAAATGTTAGTCTTAGTAATTCATTATCTGAGACCAAAATTTCAAAATAAGTTTATTCAGCTAACAAAATTTGAATTAAAATTATGTAGCTCATTATTCCTTATATTTAGTCATTAAATTGTGTTGAGGATTGAATTAATGTGATGCAAAAGATTCTACTCAAATTATAATTCCATAGGATTAAATGTAAGTCCTTAATTAGTAAAGTATAACTATAAATGCTGAGAATTGGTTGAGGCCATATTGGGAGTATCATAAATCAGCATGGCATGCTGGGAGGGCAGTCTCTGGTCCATGGAGGTTTGACACAAATTTTTCATTTTTTTTTTTTGAATTTATTGGGAAATTTAGCTTGGAATTTGAGCTTTAAAATCTTGAGAGGTGGTGGTGACCCGTGGAAAATGAAATTAAAATTTTACCACCATCTCTTAATTATTTTATGATGCTAGAGTAGTTCTAATGTGGATGTTCTTGGGAGTTGTAAAGATATTAGCATCTCTTGCCTTTATAATTATGTATTGTATTTGTAACTTGTGAACAGCTATGGGGGTCCTTCAGCCAAAGTTAAGGTACTGGCTTTTCTATCATATTTTAAAATGTAAGGTATTGATGTCGAATACTTATTTCATCTGGCATTTTGCATCAAAAACTAATTCATTCAAGAGATGTTAATTGTGTTATGGAGAGGAAATAAAGTTAGAATAACCATGAGCATTGCATTTTCTTACCAAAATTGAACTTAACCAAAGCAGCTATAGTACTCTCTACCTTGAATATTGATTGTTTAGCATTCAAATCTGCATTTCTGACTTCATTCTATACAATCTGGATTGTATCTGAATGCTCAAGTGGCATTCTCATAAATGGAATAAATTTCATGTTATGAGGGTTTGCATTATGAATACTACTTGATGTCAACTATCTTTAATAATAACCAAAGTGTTTTAGTGTAGGATGCCGAGTGGTTCACTTAGATTTGATGATTTAAAGTTTATTATTGGAACATAGAGAAATATTTAGTATATTATCTGTATTATTTTTTGAAATGAGGTTCGAGGCATTCGTATATAAATTACATAATTGTCCAATCATTGATATAGAATGAAATCTAGATAATCTTATTTCAAGTATTAAATCTATTTCTGTGACACTAATAATTTTGGTACAGTCTAGTTTTATTCCTATCTCATAATGCATATGATCAATTAGAAAATCATTAATACATAATGCAAAGTACAGCTCGAATTGGTGTCCCTGATTTTGTGAAAATCACTAAGCTCATATTTATTTAATCCACTGTCAATTATATGTCGATTGCTGCCTTAATGAATTTGAAATGTCTTAATGTTGAAACATGTTGAAGTTAAATCGCTATGATCATCAATGAATTATGATTTCAAAGTTTGTTGAATTACAATTGAAGTACTCTTAAAATGTAATTATTAATCTTCAATGTATTATTAATTTAGATTCAAGTGTAAAAGTTTTTCATGGCTAAATTTTGATTTATTCAAGGAAAGAATTTCATATAAGAGCCAATTAGTTGAGAACCAAAAACTAATAGTGTTCTAAGTTATTGCTGCTACAAATTTTATTATCTAAAATTTTCCTTAGGGCTAAGAATTGATTTGAAGAATATGTTCATGTATGTTGTATTTATTTTAACTTTGAGCATCCTAAGTTTAATTTAGCAAATAAAGGATATCTTTTCAATGTTTTAATTCATAAAGTAAATGATTTGTCATGAACTATATTGATGGGTCTATCAAAGAGCATAAAATATCAATGCCTCATGCATAGGATTGATTGGAAGAAAAGTATATTGATCAAATATTATCTAAATCTAAAATTTGCATGTGTTGGAAAATATTTCTTAAACTTATGCTGGTGGATTCAATTCTCCAAAGTAGCAAGTGAGATTGATTTATGAAATTTTGAAGATTATTCATGAGATTGAATTATGTGTTAGAGGAAACTATATGAATCAATGTATTCAAATTTTGTGAAAAAGTTTGGAGCTATGTTATTTGCAATTTGTGTTATTGAGATTGATTTTATAGATCTTAAACTTATGTCGAAATTGGTCTTGGAAACACAATAATAGAAACAATGGATTGATAGTCGCAGGTATAGAACACGTTACCCTGGTGGTAACATTTCTCATACGGATGACGACGTTTGCATTTAGAAGTTTCCACATGGGGTTGTTCGGCATCCATATTATACTTCTTGGCCACCTTCTAATGACCAAAGTTTTCTCTCCTAGGCTACACGAAGCTTGCCTTTCTCTTCTTATCCATCTGCCTTTGGAAACCTTCTTGTAGATGGGCCACTTCTACTAGTTCAGAAAAACTCTTAATCTACTGAGAGATTAAGTGAGCCTTTATAAAATCTCTTAGCCCCTTCAAGAATCAATGGCAATGAGAAGCTTCAGACTTCACTAGTTCTGGAGTGAAACGTGATAGACGACGAAACTCAAGCTCGTTGTCTGCTACGAATCATCCACCTTGAGTTAGATGGAGCAGCTCATCTTCCAATATGGCTTGAGCAGATACTGGAATAAGGGCTTCCTTGAAAGCTTCAATGAATTGGTTCCATGAGATCTCCTCCACTTTGTAGTCGGAAAATTTGGTGTAATGTTCGTTCTCCCACCAATATTTAGCCTCATCTTGGAACAGGTGGGTGGCCAGAAAGTGTAACAATCCAGGTTGTTACTTGGGTTAGTTAGGATTAGTCCAGCTCCTAATTATAATTCTAGTACCTTAATTAAGTCATTAGAAACTCACCTCTAAGATCCAGTCCAAATTAGGAGTCAAATGGATCAAATTCTAATTTTGGGAATTTCAGGAACCCCAGAAATTAGCCTAATTATTTTGACCTCATAACAAAAATCAGACTTCACCATTGAGCTCATTGCCCCCAAATTAGCTAGGGGTGATGTTATGGTTGCAATCGGAAGTCGTTGAAACTTCGTCAAATATTTTAATAATATTTAAATATTCGGAAAATGAGAAATTTAAGTACTCGTCGAAATCAAAATCCGACTTTGTCGTTGCATTCCTTGCCCCTCAATTAGCTAGGAGTGAATATTTGGTGATTTTTTTTTATCATTTAATTTATTAAAATCAATTAATAAAGACAATAGAATTAAATATTAAGTTAATTGAATTTAATTTAATAATTATATATATATATATTCCTTTATCTTTTTCATTTTTATTTTCTTCCTTTTTATTTTCCTTTGCTTCCTGCCCTAAATCCCGATCCCTCCATCGCACGCATCTCACAGATCGGCCGACCACCACTCCTTCCCTATTGACGCGTGGTTCGCGTCGCTCGGCACGCGTCTTCCTCACCTCCTCACTTGCTCCACCTCTCCTTAACTAAGGAATCGCAAGATGAACTCTCATCATTAACCTTTCCTACATTCGCATGGCTTCCTCCCTCGATGGAACTTTCGGCCGAACCTCCCTCCAATCGTAGCCGTCTTCTTCTATGGATGTCGTCGGCGAGGTACTCACTTCACCCAATCTTTCTACTTAGGTCATCACTAATGTGAACTAAAGAATTTTGGACTTTCATTTTGGATAACATGGTTCCTGGATACTATCTTCGAAGGAATAATGATTAGTGTATTGAGCATAGCTGTTACTTGAACAATACAGCTAATGAGTACTTAATGGTAGAACATTTTATTATTGATGATCTTTTGCACTAGGCAATAGCTTATAAGGTAATTTAAGACACTTTATAATTCTTTTTTTTTTTACATTTCTTGGCCCCCTAAATGAAGTTAATATTTTTCAGTAGCACTTTGGGTATCCCAAGTAATGATAGAATACTCTGCTTTTTAATTTCTGAGTGTATTATTTTGTACGTTGATAATATCTTCTGTACCATTTTATTTTTAAAATTAGCTTGCCAGCTTTATTTCATTTATAACCAAATTTGCCAACACGTATCTGTGTATAGTTATATATGAATGACTGTCCTTTAATATTATTTTGGTGCACTATTTTGGATTAATAAGGCACCTGTAGCGTTGATAAGGTGTCTATTCATTCTTTTAATATTATCATTTTTCTGTGAGGTGTAGATACAAGTAGATTTTGTGGACAATCCATTTTATGCTGAAACTATTTCTAATTTTAATCTTTTTCTACTAAGGCAACCTTTCTTTGAGCATAAGATCAGTGAAATAAAGGGCTAGAACTTTGGAATGTAATCGACTTATGATAAAAGCAAAACTATGAATGGTTGTCCTTTAATATTATTTTGGTACACTATTTTGAATTAATAAGGCACTTGTGGCATTGATAAGGTGTCTATTTGTTATTTTAATGTTATCATTTTGTTGAGAGGTGTAGATATAAGCAGATTTTATGGATAGTTCATTTTCTTATAAAAAAAAATAGTGATATCAATATCTCTTGATGGTATCCTCGTATCAAGTGTTAAAATTGCATGAAAGAGCTTTATTGTTAACATTAAAACTCAAATTAAGTTGAGAGTTAAATAGATATGTTACGGTGCCAACAATACTTTGATTATGCGATAATTTTAGCAATTCATGATGAAAGTTGGAGAACTTTGCATAAACAGTCATCAAACTTGAGATATGGTTTTATTTTAAATGCTTGGCATGTAGAAGTTTAATTAAATTGCACTTTCAAGAAAATAGTTAACTTGGTTCATACTTTAAGAGTAAAGGTGTTTTGCAAATTTTCTGTGACATATGCAATATATTATGAGTGAGAAATGTTAACAAAGATTTATGGTTGAGCCATGCAAGTAATCCTTCTGAAGGTTATCATTAATAAAGGCATTATCAAGTTGGTCGTTTAATTCTTTTTTTAGCAATATGTAACAACCATTGTTATATTTCATATGATAGTATGTTTGATATGGGGCCGGAGGTTTCATAGTAATTCATACTGAAGTAACGTTACTGATTAAGTCCCTAATAAATTATTATGCTTTATAACAAGCTATCGAATTATTCATGTTTGGTTCGATGCAGTCATTTGTAAGAAATAATTTTCATAGGATGGATTTATGTTTGTTGTTAAATCATTTCATATTAATTCCAGAATTAAATTTAGAACGCTCCTTATTAGTATGTATCTCATCTCGAATGAGTTGAAAATGCTTGATGTTTTATTTTATCATTTATTTTATTTATAAATATCAACAATTATCTTAATCCCATGTTTTAATGCAAGATTAGTGGTTATGGAATTAGTCTCACTACTTGAGAAAAAAAATGAGTTATGTTGACTTGATGTTATAACTATCTACAGAACTTCGTTATTTATGGTAAATCAAAATTTTAAAGCACTTTAACTCTATGCTTGCCTCAAATATGGTCTAGAGCTATATCATATCACTTCCTTTAGCCTTTGCAATAAAGGTGGGTTAACAAATGCTGAATTGTATACTTTGCATATTATGTCATAATGTTATCCTTTTTATTATTAAATTAATCATCTATGTTGTTGTCATTTGTATATTCATGAAAGTAACCCAAATCTCTCTTAAGGAATATCTATGCTTGTATCAATTCTCTCTTACATTTTAATATAGTTATACATAAACATTCTCGTAATGCCATAATTACAATTTGGACGGCCTAAAAGTAGGCAACCATTGTAATTATGCGTTATACCTCCCTGCTATTTTACCGTATCAAAACTAAAGTAATTCAAATTTAATTTGCTCATAATATAATCTTAATAATAACATAAATAGATAATGAGAATAGTGAATTAAATAAGTAATAATGTTGGAAGGAGAATAGTATCAAGTTTATATGTTTAATTGTAGTCTATCTTCTTTTGCAAAATAATCAAGTTTAAGCTTCATGATATGAAATTAATCTCATATCATGCCTTCTTAAACTCCTCTAATCCCCTCTATTTCATTCTCAACCTTCTTAATAACATTAGTTAGATGCTAATCTTAGTGATTAGGGACTATTTTTCCTAAGATTAGGAGTATATCTTAGGTTAGAATTCATCTAATGAGTAAAGTGGGTTACTCATTAAGATGAAACCTTGACTTTACTAGTTTATTAGAATTTCATTATTTATTATATAATTATTTGATCTTTTAAAACTTAGAATTAGGATTAGAAATCTATCCTATTGAGTTTGACTTAATTCAATAGGGCTTGCCTTAACATTTAATCAGTGAGATGGGGTTAAACTCTAGTCCTTAGGCTAACCTTGTGATTAAAAATTGAACCTTATTATTTGGAGTTTAGTTCTTAATCCTTTAAATCTTGATATTGCTAATCAAGATTTGGATGGGATTATATAAAACAATAACTTAGGACGATTAATTTACTTATTCAACCTTGTAGACGACTTTGATTCAGTTATAATTAGGATGTGGCCAGTCCTAATTATATTCAACTTATAGGTTCGTGATTTTAAGTTATAGACAATGTAGGAATTTATGATTCTGAATCTTATATAACTTAGAGTAGTTAGAATGATTAAATTAGAAAATAAGTGATATCACAAAGTTTGTGTAGTGCTAATTATTTCCTTGAATTTGAAATACTATGCTTTTCCTTATTTTTGAGCCTCTTACACTTTTGGACATACTTAATAGAAATACTTGATGAATATTTTATGTTATAATTTGAATTACATTCATATAGCATTTTGTATAATTTTAAAAGAAAATATAAATAAAATAAATAACATTATACTTGTGGTTTATATTTTACTTAGCCTGCCATTTATTATAACTTTACTTTATGACAACTTTTGCCTAGGAAATTTCCCCTATGGTATGTTACTTTGGCATTGGGATATTTCTCCTATATGCTTATTAGGTACGTTGTAGCTTTTACTTTAATCTGGGATGCTTCTCCTAAATTATTTAGATGGGATTTTACTTTAGGATCTGGGATATTTCTCCTAGATGCCTTTTTGGTGGATATTACTTTAATCTATGATGTTTCTCCTAGATGAGCAGATGGATTTTACTTTTTGGCAGACTAAGTAAGAGTATCTCACACCGTACAGTTACTTTAATTTACTTTACTTTACATTACTTACCTTTACTTTTCAGTTATTATATGGTTACTTTATAGTCTCTTTACAGTTACTTTACATATTTACTTTACAGTTCAGACTTACTTCACTTACAGTTCAGTATATTTTCTGTCATATTTTTCATTTTCTGCAGTTCCTTTACATTTCAAAACTTTCTGTATGTCAGTCGTTTTACTTATTTGAGAGCATGTTAGAGTGGTTGATTTATTTTCAGTACAGTACTTTTACTTATATTATAAACTAGCATGTTTAGTTTGATCATATTTCTTAGGACTTTTCTTTGTACTTAGTAAGTTTACATTTGTACTTTGCTTACCTTTTTATGCAGCCTGAGTTGAGGTATATTTCTACCTCATAACTTGTTTAAGTTATAATTTCTTATTATAACTTACTTTCCTTTCTTTGTCACTTTATCGCTATGTTATGCTTAATTTCAGTTGTGATATCATTAAAATACATTAAAATTCATTACCTTAAAATGTACTTAGAAATTTTGTCTAACACAAGAGTTTTCTTTTGTTGGCTGGGGCCCTACCATTATGAAATTGATAATGGTAGATTTTGAGCTTTTCAAGGAAATTGAGCCTTTAGAAGAATAGATCCATGAAGAAGTGCAGGTTGATGAAAGATCATTAGATTATGCTTCCTACTCCACTTTATTTATATATCTGAGAGGATAAGAGCCTTTATTTTGATATTTCAATCTTTAAACTTTAATATTTATAATAATACAAGATTAAATTGTACTTTACTTTTCCTGCATTGTATATTCTGAGATGGATGTTTTACTTTGTAATATGGATGAATGGATGATTATTTTAGTTTGTACTTTTCTTCCGCACTCTGATTTCATAGTATACTCATTAAGTGACTGTTATCATTTGCTTTATTATGAAAAGCACATCTTTCTCTTAAGATTGGATTGGAGTCTTAAATTCCAATCTAATGTTAAGTAAGTTATGTGCTTAGTGACGACCACACCCCAATCCTTATGATTAAAGGGGGCGGCCGCCACAGATATATTGCTTTAGAATTTGGGCATTTAATACTCGCTAGGTTCTTTTTGACTGACTTTAGCCAACTGATCGTGTCCATGGTGTTTAGTGCCCCGTTAAAGGTAGGTGTCTAAAGACGCAGAAAATTATAGAGAATTCCATCTCTCGAGAAGTGTAGGGCAGATGCGGCTCCCATTTGAGGGAAAGGCTATTGACAGGAGTTTAATATTAGAGCGCAAGTCTCTTGCGCTTGCTGTGCATTGCTTTCTATGAATGCCTTCATTAAACTAGTAAGGGAGTTGATTTCATCTGGTCCACCTGAGAACGAAACCATATTCTTCATAGGAGTAAGAGCTGAGGGATAACAATGTTTCATGACTGCAATATTTAGATGCACGAATTCAGTGAAGAATAAAAATCCATTATTTCTTTAAATTACTTTATCAAATGAGAAGTTACATCGATAGACAAAAAGGATAGCTAATGCAAAAAGAAGATATAAGAGATGACTTAAGAACATCAACAATAATATTCTACCCTAAAAGTAGCACAAAAATCATCATATGAGACTACTCGATGCTTCCTTGAGAGTCTTCTATAAGTACAACACCACCACCTATCATCTGAACTTCCAAGTAGAGTCCCTAGAGTCTGATGGCGGTAATCATCTGGACAAGATGACTTTTAGAAAGCAGTAGTCACTCGGTCCAACCATTCCTTGGCAAGGACAAGGAGACTGGTTCCACTGAAAGTTGAATGAACTAATATCTTGTCTATTACTTTTATTCCATGAAGAGACACTCCTTTAACAATTCTTCCATAGACTTTGCCAACTTGAAAATCATCCACCCAATAACTGTCAAATAATCTAAGGTAGTAGTAGTACTTGAATTATTGATATTCCATTTCCTAAAATTCCATTGAACTGTTACTTCTTGTTTCACTAATAAACACTTTACTTGCATATTTTACTTCTATAAAGTCCGTTCAAATCCTATAGTGTCGTTTATTATTTGTATTTTACTTATAAATTCCTTTTACTGTTCGTTCAATCCCTAAGATGTCCCTTCTAGACATTCTTACTTTCCATTTTAGAGATTTGACTTGATGAAGTTGTGGATGCTGCTTTTTCTTACACTTAGTGATTGTGATCATAATTGCTCTAGAGGATGAATCATAAAATAGATATGAACACTTTCCTTATCTGACACTTTATGATACTTCTCTGATACCAACTATAGCATCCCATCCCATCATCGTGCGCAATTAATTTAATGAGTATAAATTGGCAGCGGAACGGTGTGTTACTCAGGAAGGAAACACAACTTCCTCGAATAAACTTACTAGTACAAGAACTGCTGAGACTACCCTTAAGAGAGGAGGGTTTAGTACTAATCCTTAAGATAAGTGTAGTATCTTTATCTTAAGTATTAGATAAGGTACTCGTGTATATTGGATAATTAATACAAATAGGATCCAAGTTACACGAATACTAGCATTTTATGAATATTCTGATCACATCACAATACTAAGTATAAGTAAAAGTAAATTTAGAGTGCGGACACTAAAGCATGTATTCAAAAACATTCATCATAGAAGTTAACTGAAATATTCATCCTAGAAAAAGAAAAGAGAATGTATCCAGAGTTATTACAACAGTTTACTAAAATACAAAATAGCATTTTAGTGCTGAACTGAAAATAACTAAGCAGAAAGTAAGGGCCGAAGAAGAGTTCACTAATGCTCCATGAACTCCTCCTAGACCTCCTGAGTATCCACTTGATCTGGCTCCACAAACTGCTCAGGATCTAGCAGACTTCTGGATTCCAAAAGTACCACGTGTAAGATAATAAGTCTAACATATCAAAAGCTACTATAATAATTTACAATCATCTACTATTTAACATTTAAATAGTCTAAATAAAATTGTGAAAAATATAGTAAAATAGCTAAAAGCTCAAAATAGTGTAAATATGAAAGTAAAGTAAATTGAAATTATAAACTGAATACTGGATGTAGAGAAATAGTAAATAAATCTAAAACTATAACTAATTACTGAAATATAGGTGAAAAAGTAAATAATATGAAACTGAATAAATGTTGATTTAAAACTGTATTATATGCCATAGAACTGTATGCCACTGATATGCTAACTTGGTGTCTCATGACAGTCCACAGATTCCTGGATGAGCAAATGCTTCGCTAACAGAGTCCTTAGGTAAGCCAAGCGCTCCACTAATGCTGACATGATTTATGCATTTATGATATGACAAGGCTTTAATGACTGTAAGCTTTAAATCATCAAAATCTTGAAATCAATTCAATATCAAATACCGATTCCATTTATCTCCATTATATAAAATTCATATAAATAAATTCTGACTCTTAATTCTAATCCACTAAATGATCTTAGTAAAGATTATATGTAGAATCATCACCTAAAGATGTTATATACACATAGTTGGTATGTTTTCAAGAAAAGTAAATTTAACACTTAGTTTGTTTAACTGCACTTATTAAAGCACACAACAATAAGGGGCAGAACTCGATCACAATTTATTCTCTCAAATTAAGTTATTAAACACTCTTATTACAAGCATACTTTGTGTTCTAAGAAGGATAACTTGAGACATTTAGTTTATTTTACTGCACTTATCAAAGTGCACCACGATAAGGGGCTGAACCTGATCATAGTTTATTATTTCAAACTAAGCATTCAAGTTACCTAATTATAATACACATAGCCTTGGAAAATTTACTTTAAGTTGGATTGTACTTATCCAATCGCATAGGATAAGACCAATACTCTACAATTCTACTTAGAGTGACTCATCAAATCCCAGGTTTTGCTAAAATGATTTAGCATTATGGATATACACTATCACATTCTACTAATAATCTACTAATTTCAACAAATTTATTTAATAAACAAGGATTATCAAACTAATGAATCCTTACTCCATGGGAACGAATCCTACACAAGGTACAAATCAAAAGAAAAAGAGTGTTGAGCTTAACTGGCTCTTCACTGGCAAGTGTGGTACCTGGTGTGATCAGGAGAATGAGCTGACGATGTAGAGGGAGATTTAGGGACTTAGTGTAACAGCCCAAACTCTTAAGCACCAAGGTATTATCCGCTTTGGCCTGAAAGACCCCACAGTTTTGCTCTCAGAAGATATCTTCCCAACAGGTTACCCAACTTTGGAGTGTTCCCACATGAACACGCTTAACTTTGGAGTTTTTATCAGGAACTCCACTGTTATTTGAAACGGCACCTCAATATTTAAGAATTTCACTTATTTACTACTTACGTGGGTCTTCACAATCTCCCCAACTTAAGTAACTGACATCCTCATCAGTATCTACACACAGATCCAAGAACCATCCATTTGGTAGATAGGACTAGATGTGACCCCTACAAGCACAAGAGGTACTCACAACCATGTAGCACCTTTACCATCATGGGTTCAAGAGGTTGCTCACATGAAGTAGTACTTTGCCCTGTATGACACTTTTTGTTCGCTTTGGCCTGAAAGGCCTCACGATTTTGCTCTTATAAGATAACTTCCCAGCAAGTCACTCATCCTGGGAGTGCTCCCACATGAGCACGCTTAACTTTGAAGTTCTTATCAGGAACTCCACCGTTATCTGAAAAGGTGCCTCGATGTTTAAGAATTTCATTTATTACTACTTAAGTGGGTCTTCACATAAGCGTACGCCAGCAATCTCATCTATAATTAGGAGCTCCATCTTCCTCCCATTTCTCAGGAGACAAACTTATTCACAATTTTCTACATCTAAGGACTCCTACCTTCAATGGGGCTCTAAACCCCATGAATACCATTACCTAGTTAAAGATGGCTAATAAGAATTTGGTCAGCATTAAATGCCCAAATTTGGAAGCTATTCGCTTGGTCACCCACTTATTTCAAGAGGCAGTAGAGTACTGGGGGGAGAATGAGTCTGGCACCCCACCCCTTAATCCACAAGATTAAGCTAAGGGGTGGCGTATCACTCTGACTAACTCTTCACTTATCATTAGATTAGGATGAAATCCACAATCCACCTAATAAGGGAAGCAGTAGGCACAGAATATAATCAGCCACTACCTACTAAGAACATACAGAGTGCGAAAGTGATTTAAATGAGAAACATCCAAGCATCACAGTATAAATGGAAGGAAATATAACTCAGAATATAAGTATAGAAATCCAAATACATAGTCAAGAGTACCTGTATTATTACATCAATTTAAAGTTTAAGTAATAAAAGTAAAATGCTCTCATCCTCACATAAAATAAAGTTAAACAACTGCTTATTCCAAGGGCTCCTCCTCTAGATAAGGCTCCACACCTAGCTCCTGATCGTCTAACTGAAGCGGATCTGCCATTGCCGGTTTCACAAAGTAGGGCCCTAGCCAAAAAAAGAGAAAAATCTTGTGTTAGACAATTATCTAACTACATTTTAAGCTGATGAATTCTTATGTGTTTTATAATATCACTATTTTACATTTCTAAGCAATAATTATATCAAAAGAGGGAGCAACTAGCAATACAATAAGAAAAAAAAAAGCTATAAACAACATTTATAACTTTAAGCAAGAAGGAGGCTAAAACATACCTCAAATATAAGCTAAACAAGGCAGGGCACATATAAATAACTAAATAAGTACTGAAAGAAAAATCTAGACCTAAACATGTTGATGATCATATGACATATGCTAATTAAAACATAAATCTGAAGATGGTACATATAATATCAGCAGTAAAGTCTAGCATCCTATACAAGTATCTATACAAGTGAAAAAGTAAAATAATATAGCTAACTGAAATAATATGCATCAATAATATCATAAATAGTAAGCTGAAAAACTATAAAGGAACGTATAACTGCCATATCAGAAGAATTGGCCAATCTGGCCAAACATATATATCTATCCATTCCTATAGCCTTTCTGGGCCAGGACAAACATATCTCAATAATACTGTGTAACTGAAGAGGCAGATAATATTATGCAACATCTTTTAGTTATTTTACTTTTATTTCTATTGACAATTTCAGAAATAACTGAGGAGTCAAGCACGTCTGCAAGACTAAATGGGTCCCAAGCTTAACACACTCTCCTCAATGAGTAGTATTAAGCATCCTGATCTCACCTTACCTCTTATCCATTGGAGTAAATGTGCACCATAATCCACCATAAATTGAACCCAAATGCAACTATTTTCCTAATTTTCTAAGTTTTCATTTTCATACAATAACATTTTCTTATATGACATGTCCAACAGAAATGGCTCAAACATCAATGAATGCATAGCAACAAAATATCAAAAGTAAGAAAGGGACTCTACTAATATGGTGATATCATTTATTTTCTAATTAACCCATTCTAATTATTCTAAGTTACACAAGTTCAGGATCACAATTTTCCTATTATCTAATATAACTTAGAAATTCATCCTTATAAGTTAAAAAGGATTAGAACTAATCATATTCTAATCTAATTCAATCAGAAGATGATTATGGATTAAATCAATAAATCATACGTCCTAATTTTATAAATTTAGACATTCTATCTAAGATCTGATCAAGATTTTTTTAAACTATAGATTATGGATTAAACACCATGAGGATTGGGCTTAATCACATAACATAAAAGGTTAAGACCTAAGTTCTAGGTTTTATTCTATTAGTGATCTACTAATTAAGGCAAATCCTATTAAGTAATCAAATTTAATAGGATGAATCTCATATCTTATATCTAAAGTTAAGAGAAAAAATAATTAAATTAAGTTGAAAAATTTTAGAAACTAATAAAACTAAGTTTTCACCCATTGAGTAACTCATTTACCCAATGAATGATCCTAGCCTTAGGAATGATCCTTAAGTGAGGTGTAAAGATCCTAAGAAAATACTTAGAAGGATTTTTATGTATCTGATGAATTAACCTAAATATTGATTTTACTCACTCAAATAATTCTAATATAGTTCTAATATTAATTTTAGTGTTTTAAAAGGCTAATTAGAAGTTAATATTATTTAACCTAGACTTTGGACAAAATGACCATTTGCCCCTATTTAAGGGTCTGAAAAGTCAACTTTTGATTTAAGGGTCCAAACTGAAGTTTCTTGGTTCCAAATGATTCCTTATTGTCTAACTTGAAGATAGACAGTAAGTACGCTCAATTTGGGTGAGATACGATCAAGTTATGACCTAGTTAAGGGTTGGGGTATTTTGATCATTTTCTAATTTTTTAAGGTTTAGATCCTAAATATTATTTCAGTTTATTAATATAACTGAAATTATAAGTTAGTTATCATCTTGAATTTTCAGATCTGGAGCTGAATTGACCAAATTATGGCCATTTGAATCTTGAGGGAATTTTGATCAACTTTTCAAAAGTCAACTGTAAGATCTAGGATTGACTTTTGTCCTGATATCCAAATGACAAAACTAATACTACTACAGTAATGGGGCCGTTCTCCTGAGTATTTTAAGACCCATATTGATTATATTTGGTCAATTATGTCAAAAGTTATGGGATTTTAAATAGGTCATAAAATGTTACTTCATTATGCGTACCCCGAAATTAATTTTTGTATTACACTATTTGATCTATTTTATTTTTCTGAGTAAATTGAGACTTATATTGACTATATTTGGATCATTGTACAAAAAAATATTAAACATTTAAGAATTTTGAATTAATTAAATTAAATTTTAATCAATTTACTATTCAATTATTCAAATTAAATGAATTTACTACATTTAATTAAAATAATCTAAATTATTTAAATTAAACTAATTACTATTTTATAATATCGATTAAATAAATACTAATTATCAATTTAACTAATTTGATGTTATATATATATATATATACATATAACTATATCTTAAAGTCTCTAATTTTATATATATACATATATATATATATATATATATAATATTTTATGATTATTTATTTATTTATATTTCTCTGCAGGTTTGATGGCCGTGGGTACAGCCACGGACATGTGGCGTCCTGCAATTAGGAGCGGCGGAGGGTGCGGGCCCCACGGGACACGCGGCGTCGTGGGAGTGGACGCAGCGCTGCGTGTGGGGCCCACGCACAGTCTGCGCTGATGCAAGCGGGGCCCACGCAACGCGCATTACGCGTTCGACCTGGCCCGACCCAAACCTTCTTCGCCCCCTGTTCCGCCAGGAGCCCGAGGGCTGCTACTTAGGGCGCGTCGGATGGTGGTTCTTCCGACGAGTTCCGGGCCCAGCCAGCACGGTGCCAGATTAAGCTTGACATGGCCCACATGCCCTGGGTCATAGCTAAGCACGAGGGAGCTGGTGTCGTCGGTAGGGTTCAGCCCTAGAAACTTAGGGTTCGGGGCGGACGGTATCCACTGTATGCCTAATCCCTAATTCGGCCGATCGAATGATGTTTCAATCGATCGGCTCCGTTCGATTGGTGATCGGAGGTTCGGAATAGGATATCAACAATGATTGCGTGGGATTAATTGAAGAAAAATTGGGGATCGGGACGGCCCTGATCGACGATCGTAGACGGTTCGGGATGTCGAGCTCGTTTCGGACCTCAGATGTGCGAAGTCCCGAGCTTTTCATGCCAAAGAGGCTTTAGGGAGGGCAGGGACGAAGGTGGTGAGGACTGGGAGGCCGTGGCTGGGCGGTCTCAGCGGTGGGGTGCCGCGTGGCGGGCGCTGGCTCGCGGGCGATGCCAACGAGGGAGACCGGTCGAGAGCCGTCTGATCTCTCAAATTGGCCGTCTGATCTGCTAACAGATCTGATGGCGTTATGAACTTAACGGTGCCGCGGAATTTAAGAAAATAATATTAAATGTTAATTAATTTTGATTAAAATATTATTTTAAATTCCTAATTAAATTAAATTAATTCCAAATGATTAAATGGCTTTAGGAAAATTCCAAATATTCACCCCTAGCTATGGTAGGGGTGAGGAACACAATGGCAAGGTCGGATTTTCGATCCGACGAGTATTTTGATTTCCCAATTTTCGGGGTATTTAAATATTATTAAAATATTCGTCAAAATTTCGATGACTTCCGATTGACACGAAAACATCACCCCTGACTAATTTGGGGGCAATGTGAGCAATGGCGAAGTCCTTTTTTCAATCGAAGGTCTTTTTAGATAGGTCAAATTTTAGGATTTCTGGATTTTCCAGAAATCAGTATTTGATCTATTTGACTCCTGATTTGGACTGGGTCTTAGAGGTTGACTCATAATGACTTAATTAGCACTTAGGATTAGATTTAGGACTAAGATTAGTCCTAATTGACTAAGGTAACAACCTGGGTTGTTACAATGAGCAAAATAATAAGTTCACTAATTTATGAGTTAGAAAATATCCCGTGGAATATGCTCTTAATAACCTTCCATGAAGCGTTTATCCCCACGTCTGCTCAAGCAATTCTGGAGGATGAACTTCTCCAGCTTACTCAGGGAAACAGATCCGTGTTTGACTACGAACAAAAGTTTTGAAGACAGTCACTTTTTATTTTGGACTTGGTTAGAACCGAAGCAGTCAGGTGCCACCAATTTTTGAAAGGTCCAAGGGACTCTATAAAGGCTCATTTAGTGTTCTGCCAAATTAAGAATTTTGTAGAATTAATCGAGGCAGCTCGCTTCCAGGAAGGATTCTAAGGTCAGATGGACTGAAAGCATAAGGCTGAGTTTGTGCAGCCAAGGATGGAGCACTTTGGTCATTGCAGGGTGGCTAAAGTCTTCAATCTCAAAGCGGATTAACCTCAATCTGAAACTTCTGAATGCAAGCACATCACCCATACAATAAATCCTATCATTTCAACAATGAATGTTTCACGTGCAGCCAAGATGGCAACTGCTACTTTCAGTGTGATTCTAAAACCACTATCAACGGAGTTCTCATCGATCACTCTCGTTGCAATAAAGTGTTCCGTCCATAGCCATTAAATAGTCGGGCTCCAGCCTTAGCAGTGATGCTAGCCCCCATGCATGCGGCTAACAAGAATGTGTTTGTTCCTGTGCCAAAGCTGGTCTATAATCTCCAAGGTCAGCATCCCCATGGCAAACAACCATCAGCTCCTACGAGAGTTTATATGCTAACTCCCGCCTCTGCACCTGAAGACAATGATGTTATTTCAGGTATATTTTATTTGAACTTTATCGATTCAATATTCTGAATGTTTCGAGTAGTGATTTTTATTAACTGCTAGAATTATAGGCACCCTTAGAATAAATGATAAATCTTGCAATATTTTTTTTGATACGAAAGCGAGTCATTCCTTCATATATCGGAAAGCTAGATTAAAATATTTAAGCTACCAACATATCGATTAACAAACTCATTCAGCATTGAATTACCTTATATAGCTCGTATTTAATCCCAGCAATTCTGTAATATTTATATTCCTTTTGGTGAACAAAAATATGGGGCTAAATTAATCATATTGCCAATCATAAATTTTAATTTAATTCTGGGTATGAACTGGCTAAGCAAGCATGGTGCTTCCATAAATTGCCAATATAAGAGAATCACTTTTTGTAGTGGAAGTCAGTCACTATCCTTCGTAGGAAGATTTAGTACCCAAGCATTGTAGATCAATGCAATGAAAACATAAAAATTAGTCAGAAAGAGCTGCGATGCATACCTCATAACAATGTTGGGAGAAAAGAAATAAGTCTTTCATATTTTTGAGAATCAAATAGTTCGTGAATTTCTCGATGTCTTTCCTAAGGACCTACCTAGTCTTTCTCCAGTTAGAGAAATAGACTTCGCAATTGAGTTAGTCTCTGGAACCCAACCGTTGTCGAAGGTTTCATATCGCATGGCACCTATGAAACTGTGGGAATTGAACAAATAACTTCTAGAGATGCTAGAAAATGGCCTTATTCAGCTGAGTTCATCTCCTTAGGGAGCGCCAGTTTTATTCGTGAAAACAAAGGATGGCTCGATGCTAGTGTGCATCGATTAAAGGGAATTGAATAAAGTAACCATCAAGAAAAATAATCCGTTACCGCATATTGATGATCTATTTAATCAACAATCCGAGCTAAAGTCTTCTATAAAATTGGCTTGCAATCAGGTTATCACTAGTTGTGAATTAAAGATTCTGATATTAAGAAAACTGTATTTAGAACTCACTATGGATATTAAGAGTTTCTGGTGATATCGTTCGGTTTAACAAATGCACCGTCTATTTTTATGGATTTAATGCAGCGCGTATTATAAGCATATTTAGATAAATTCGTCATCATCTTCATTAATGATATCCTAATTTATTCAAGGAGCGAAGCTGATCATGAGAACAATCTGAGGTTAGTGCTTGAAGATTATATGCTAAATATTCTAAGTGTGAATTGTGGCTTGACTCAGTTGCTTTCCTGGGTCACTTTGTAGATGCATAAGGAATCAGAGTTGATCAATAGCGCAGTTCAATATTGGTAGTAGCCAAAGTCTTTGACTGCTATCAGAAGTTTTTTGGGTCTAGTAGGGTATTATAGAAAATTTGTCAAAGGCTTTTTCCAGATAGCGCATCCTCTCACAAAGTTGACTTAGAAGGCAGTGCCATTCATCTGGAGTCCAGAATGTGAGAACGCATTCCAAATATTAAATGATGATCTTTCTTCTGCCCTAGTACAGGCCTTACCTAAAGAAGGTCTCAATTACCAAGTCTATACCGATGCATCTGGCATAGGCTTTTGAAGTGTACTGATATAGGAAAGGAAAATTATAGCATATGTGTCTCGTTAGTTAAGGCCGCATAAAAAGAATTATCCCATTCATGACTTGGAATTAGCTGTTGTAATCTTTGTTTTAATGATCTGGCATCATTATCTGTATGGCATCCAATGTTCTATATTCACAAATTGCCATGCTTGCAATTTGGTCAAAGCTGAACATCAGAAGCCTAGAGGACTTCTCCATCCTCTAGCAATTCCTGAATGGAAGTGGTTTGATACTTCTATGGACTTCATTATGGGTTTGCCTAAATTAAGGTCTGGTGCTGATTCAATTTGGGTCATTATCAATCGACTGACCAAATTGGCATATTTTATTCCTATGCGTTAGACCAATTCTGTAGAGAAATTAGTAAAGTTGTATATCAAGGAAATTGTCAGGTTTCATGGGATTTTGAGGTCTATTGTATCTGATCAAGATAGCCATTTCACTTCTAAATTATGGCAGGTAGTGCATCAAGACTTGGGGATTACCCTAGCCATGAGCACTGCTTTTTACCCTTAAGCAGATGGTCAAACTAAATGAGTTAATCAGATTCTTGAATATCTTCTTCGTCTCCGTATTCTGGATTTCAGAGGTTTCTGGGAAGATCATATTCCTTTGGTAGAATTTGTGTATAATAATAGTTTCCAAGCAAGTATCAGCATGGCTCCATATGAAGCCTTGTACTACAAAAAATGCAATACTCCCTTAGCATGGTCTGAAATTAGCAATGTTCAGTTATATGGCTTCTAATTGGTTGAAGAAACAAACAGGAAAGTATAGTTAATTCAGTAGCAAATTAAAATAGCTTAGGATCTCCAGAGTAAATATCATGATGCTCATCATCATACTCTAAATTCATCAGTCTGATAAAGGGTGTATATTGTTTTAGTATAGCTAGGAAGCTAAGTCCTAAGTATGTCGGACCATTTGAAATCCTAGAGAAGATTGGTTCTGCATCATATAAAGTGAAGCTCCCTGAAGGTTTCTCTACATTCCATAATGTGTTCCACATCTCCTATCTACGGAGATGTCCTTATAATTTTTCTCATCTAATTCAACTTTCAGTAGTATCTCTCCAGCCAAATTTTTATTATGCAGAGGAGTCGATTAAAATCTTAGCTCATGATCAAAAGCAGCTGAGAAATCGCTCTATCCCCATGTTGAAGATTCAGTGGAGGAATTGCTCTCTTAAAGAATCAACTTGGGAGAAAGAGGTTGATATACAAAAACAATATTCAAGTCTCTATAAGAATATAGGTACCTTTAAATTTTAAATTTTATTTCCGAATTTTGTATTTCTCATTTCTTTCTAAGGATGATGTCGAGGATGACATCGTTTTTAAGTGGGGGAGTCTGTAACAACCATAGCTTGTTACTCAGCTTAATCTAGGCTTATCAAAGCATTAATTTTTATTCCATTGCACTCCTTGCATAATTAGATCCTAACCCTAAAAATTTGGGGTCAATCTGACCTCTCCTGATTTAAATGAATATTTTGTCAATTTAGATACCGCAAATATTAGCAAAAATATTTTGATCTTAGAATTTAATTCTAATTACATTTTTGAATTCCGCACCCCCAAATTAGCTATGGGTGAAATTTTAGGAATTTTTGAAAGTCATTTGGGCCATAATTCAATTTAAATTAAATTGGGATAATTGCACATAAGGGATCCCAATAATTCATAATTGCAATTATATCCTAAACTAAGATCGCGGGCGATCCGCTGCGGAGCCCGGGTTGCGCGACAGCGCAGCCTCACGCTATCTAGCCATCTATCCCGTTAATTCGACTGTAAATATTTAAATTCGTGGAGTCACGGATCTACCATTGGATCTGCCCGATTAATCCTACGGCCCGGATCGCTCCCACAATTGGCCGTTAGGATCCGAGCGATCCGAGGCGTTCTTCCATCTGATCGATCAATCAGACGACATTGGAGGCACCCTGCACTATGGATCTTTGTCTCCACTTTATCGCGCACCCGACTAAGAATGTCCCCCGTACTACCGACCGCAGGGCTTGTCCCCCACTCCCGCTCCACCTCAGCAAGTTGTTAGGCACCTTCCACTCTCGACCTTGCGTCCCAATCGGGCATGTGGACCGGTTAGCTCCATTAAGGGGAATTGGAGCTCTGCCATGGTCCGAGCTCCCGAGTCAGTGCCAAGCCCACTCAAGCCTCTAGAAACTTCCCCTTTCCTCCCTGAGGCTAAAAATAGCCTCAGGATCCCCTCTAGAATCATTAGCTGATCAATTGAGTTCGAATTCTTCTCTGCTACCCTCCTGCCAGTATCGATCTACCGTGCTCCTCTAGACAAATCCAGAGCTTTGTGAACCACTGATAGTGAGAAATTCTGGTGATCATAATCCCTTGTGCATTCTGGAAGTTTAGCTCCGAGTGAATCGCTCTCTACTAGTCAAACCAGCTCGCACCGTCAAACCAGGTACCCTAGTTGCAAGCTCTGAGCCAATGAGGCTTGGGCTTTCCTCCAATTGATTCATATTGATCAGTATTTTCAAATCAAACCCATTGCGCTTATAATTGCGCTTTGAGCTGGCCTCAATCGATCGAATTGATCAATCGGGCTAAGTCCCGTAAAAGGGGCTGGGTCTGTGTAAGGACCCAATGACCTAGGCCACCCCAGAACAGCCATCTTAGGGGTTCAATCCGTTTCACCTCCCTAAAGGTGTAGAGATCAAACCCGGGGCCAATGATAGTCTCTGTGGGGAGAATTGACTCCCCACAGTAGCTCCATAGTAGGAGCCTCGGGTGAGTAAGGTTCGGGCAAACCAGACCTTCTCACAAGGGGCTTCAGGTCGCAATCAGTGCGTCTTGGCTTGAGAATAGATTTGCGATCAAGCCAAGGCCATGGCGTGCCTTTTTGACAGAGAATTCCACCTTTTAAGGTTTCCCTAATCATTCTATGTCGGGTTAGGGTGTGCGAGGATGATGACACTGTGCGGGTCAGGTCAGCCCATGACCCACGATGTGTGACAGGGCTGGGTTTCCAGTGCCTCGGTCGACCCGCGCGGTTTGGATATCGGGCGGAACCACCCGTTTTAATAAATTCAATTAATTGGATTTATTTTCCTTAAGGAAAATAATTCAATTAATCCAATCATAAGAAAAATTAATTAGAAAAATGCACAATAAATTATTTGAATAACGTTTAATCCACTGATCCAAACCCTTTAATATTATATACCAAATTGATCAAAAAAATGTGAGAAATAAGAATATAAAAAAATATTGCACTTTTAATGGTTAGATATTTTGATTTAGCCTAATTATTACATAAATTGATTAGGGCTGATTAGCATGTATACTTAACTAAATTGCATAATTTATGTGTCATTATATTCCTTATGCTTTGTAGAAAACATGTGTTAGATGGATATATTTTTTGATTAATGTGTTCTTAATTATGCTTTAATCTTGTAAATGTATGATCAGTGAAAATTAGGGTTTTTGATTATTCAAATTTAGTAAACTTAATCTCTGATTGTTTATATGAATAAATAAAATATAAATGCCAAGTTTCATGAATTTCTAATGGTAGGATTTGTAATTAGGTGCTAATACAATTCTACTAATTTAAGGTTTGATTAGCACTAATTACTTTATGTTTTCTATAAATTTTTATTATTTTGATTTCATAATAATAATATGAATGTAATTAACCTCTCATGTGTACCTTGAACACTTGATTTAACTAAATTGATTAAAATAGCATAAATTCATAATTAATCTTAACAATCTTAATATCTTGATCAAGTGATTAATTCTTGATCTAGATCTAAGATTGCCAATAATAACACACCAATAATCCATTGATTTATCATTGATCTATAACTAAACAATTTGTCTTAATTGGGTAAGGGTAGGGGTTAACCCTAACCTATTTAATTAAGACTTGAACCCTTAATCACTTAATCAATTAACTTGATTGAAAGATAATTTAACTGACATAATTCCAATAATGCATGTGATTTAATATTGATCTTAAATTATTGAATTAGAAATTCTAAGGTTAATAAAGAACTTATGTGATTTAAACATCAAGATCTAAGCTTAAGATCTATAATTTTCTCTTTTAACTCTTAGCATGAGAATAATAGTAAAACTACATTTATTTATAAAATGATCTAATCCTAATAATATTCTTTATTTTATCCTATGATTGTAGTATAGGATGTGATCAGATGGGTCAAACCATCTGATCTGATAATATTAATCCAAGCTTAATAAGTGAACCTTATGAATTTAGCATAAATGTTAGAGGTGTGATATCTTGATGATCTTGTTATAGAAGTGTTTTATAATATCTGAAAGGCCTAATAAATGTTAACATATTGAGGTAGAAAGATCTTTTGTGAAACCTTGAGGTAGTAAATTAGATGATTTTCCCTTAGCCTTAGAAGTTGATCTTAAACCTTGTGGCAGACTTCACCTAAGGCAGTATAATGAGACTTCCCATGTGATAGTAACCTATATTGAGTGACCTTTTGGTCATATCCTTGGAGCCTTGTGTAGGTTTCACCCAAATAAAGTCAAGATGCATATCTTTGATGAATTCTTGGTGGTTAAATAGAATTTACTGAACTCAGATTATTAGTTGGTTATGATTATGCATATCCATGGTACTGAGTTACTTCAGCAATATTCAGGTTTGGATGAGTCACTCCAATGTAGACTTATGATCAAGGTCTATCCTAAAAGATTAGACGAATATAGTTCTGCTAGAGTAAATCCTCCAATCTTAAGTGAGTGAACTAGATCCTAAGTTTGGGAAAGAATAAATACAACAGGGTTCTATCTCCTATCTTAGTGCGCCTCGATAAGTACAGTTATAAACAAACTAAGTTCGAAATTCACCGCTATTAGAAATTTACAAATATGTATACAACCTTTCCAACTAATAATTATAAGTAAAATCTTAAGTAAAACAAATTATTGGAACTAGAACTATGAGTCATAATCCACATATATAGATTCTGCACAATGGAGACATTTGATTCATTTTCTGACTTTAAATCATTTTATGGATTTCTGGATTTTAAGACATGTAGGGTAAGAGACATGAGCATGAACATAAGTATGATGTATGAGTATCAGTGATGATTTATGGGTTACAGAATGTTACATACATCAATCGGGGAATTTTAGAATGCATCGCCTCACAGTAAATTGTATTCTAAACAGGATGTATGTGGACATCGGACTGTACGACACATAGCAGTTCAGTGATATTTTGGTTGCATATCAATGGCATACAGTATTGTGGCATATACAATTACATGGCTTTAACAGCATACATCATAGTCTTATATGTTAGTTACTTAGTTTTAGATCATATACTATTCTTTCATTTTCAATATTCAGTATACAGTCAGCTTTACTATTTTACCTACTTTCAATTTTGCATAATTTTATTTTCAGTTATTCAGTTACTTTTACAAATTTCTTGTAGCTCTATTTTATGTTAACTTGGATGTTAAGTAAATGTTTAGAATTGTTCAGATTAGTTTCGATGTGTTAGAGTTATTGTTTAATACGTGGTACTTTTGGGATCTAGAAATTTGCTAGATCCTGAGCAGCTTGTTAAGTCATGCCAGGAGGACTCTCAGGAGATTCAGGAGAAGTTCGTGGAGCCTTAGTGGACCCTCTTTCAGCTTTATTGTTTCTTTTTGTTTTTGTTTTAGTTATGTATTTAGACTTTGTTTTAGTATTATTTCAACAAATCATTTGCAATAATTTCTGGAAGTAATTTCATTTCTATTCTGAGATGAATGTTTATTTCAACTTTTGTGATAAAAGCTTTCTAGATGTATGCTTAGCTTCCAAACTCTATTTATATTACTTACACTTAATATTGTGATGTGATTGGCATAATGGAAATACTGATATTATTGGACATATATTGGATTCCTCATTTTTCTTACTCTCATAATCCAATATATGTATTAGCCTAATACTTAGGATAAGCATCTTACTCTTATTTTAAGTATTATCTCTCGACCCTCCTTATGGTTGAATCAGCAGCCCTTAGTGGTTTAGTTTAAGCTATTCGAGAAGATGGGTTATGCCTTCCCGAGTAGCGCACCGCTCCGCCACCGATTGATTACCCCTTTTTGAATGCGACGACGGGGCAGGGCGCTACAAAAAGTAATGGATTGAACAACATAATTTGAGAGGACAAATGGTAAAAGGGTTTGATTCTCTTATCTTTGTACGCATTGATAAGTGCAGTTAAATAAACAAAATGTTTCAAGTTACCTTTCTTAAAAACATATTAATTATGTATGTACTCCCAATATGTGATAACACAAAAGGTTATAAGAATATAGTTGAATTGAGCATCAAATTTCAATTGAACAAATCTGGTTTATAGAAACTTTTATGATTAAGTTTTAGATTCTTAGAAGCCATAAGTAAACATGTTGGTAAGGTAATCAAGGTTAATATTTTATTCAATATTCTGTCTTTACAGTTGGTTTTTTCAGCACCTTCTTTTTGTTATTGTCTTACTTTACTTTTAGCTTTAAGTATTTAAATATTTGCTTCAATTTATTTCAGTTTTCTACAGTAGATTATTGTTTTATATATTGTTAATTAAAAAGCTCTTAAACTGTAAGAAAGTAGTGTTGTAACCAATGAATGAGTTAGACTTATTGTCTAACATGATGTCTTTATTTTCTTTCTTTCTTTTTGGCTGGGTGCTAGCATTGTGGATTTGACAATATGTCATATCCTAGCAGTTTGAAGAGCCAGCAAAGGATACTATCCAGGAGATTCAAGAGGACCTAGAGGAGCACTAAAAGACATAGCTTTTATTCACTTGCTTAGCTTACTTTTAATTGTGAGATAAGAGACATTTTTATTTCTACCCTTTTTACCTAAGTAATGGTTTGTAATAATTAATTTATATGTATTTTTTTTTCTTTATTGTGTTTTTTTTATGAGATGAATGCTTTTTTTCAGTTCCGTGATGAATATCTATAGTGAATGCTTATAGCTTCCACACTTTGATTATTTTCCATTACTTATACTTAGTATTGTGATGTGATAAATAGCAAATGCTTATATAAAGTACTCATATACATTGGAAATATTCTAATTATTTTACTAAGTTCAATGTGTTTAAGTATTCTAACTAATACTTAAGATAATAATACTACTTATCTTAAGGATTAGTTTTTAGCTCTGCCTTGGGTAGAATTTCGGTAGAAGTATATGAGGAGATTTAGAAACTCTAATCGAGTAATGCATCGTTCCATCGCTAATTGTTAAAGTATATATTCCTTAAGTCTCTCTGTTGGGCATGACGATGGGACGGGGAGCTACAAATTAGATTTAACCTGGAGCTGAATCAAAACATACTGCAATCGGTCACCAAGCTGCAATGTCAGCTGAAGCAAAACCCTATGTACCAAATTCCAACTCCTTTCCCTCATAATTATATTCAGTGGCATTTTGATTTTGCATTTAGCTTCAATCGGGCTCAATTGAACCAAATTGGAGCCTAATTGGCCGTTAGTGTACCACACACAATTGGTCCGGAAGCCTATTTAAGGGCATCAAGATTTAGAATTTTCAGTCAGCCTCCATTGGAGTTTTTTAGCTTGGGGCTAGGTCTCGACTAGCCCATCAATTTGACATGCAACTCACCTTCTAAAACCCACTGGTTGTCGAGTATTGTGATGCCCTAGGTGAGCCCTCCTTGTCATCCATCGGGGGAAAATGAAGGGACTTCGAGTCAGGCCTTACCGGGTTGGGCCCGCACCTGCGCTTCTTTGTTCAGCCCAATTTATGTGTACCTTCCTGCATGGTCGAACAAGTAGGCCCCGTAGGCGCCTTCTAAATAGTATAGTGCAGGTTTAGAAATATTTATTTAATTAGTATAGTTTAATTTAAATCAAATAATTAGCAAACTTTGAACCATCATAACTTTGTAACCATAGATCTAAACATAGCAAAATTATTTCTCATTTTGCTTAGAAAAATACAAGATTTTTTATGGTGCAGTTAATTCTTTTGTTTGACGATTAATTTAACTAATGACCTTTTAGGCTAATTAAATCCCCTTGAACCCTAGAAATTGATTAGCTCATAACTAGCTAGCTCAGCTCCAAATAATATGATCCAATATACCATTTTGATTAAGAAAATACAATAATCAATAAAATACAAGAAAGCTTTGATTTAGTGGGTATATTTATTAATTTAGCCTAATTATCCTAAAAATGGATTAGTGAGTATTAAGCTCATTAATTATCCAAATTTCAAATTTCAGGTTTCTAATCACTCACAAAATAGAAGAGAACACATTGGTAAAGTTAAAATAATTTTTTTGTAATTAAGTTCACTAATCACTCACATAACACCCTAAACTTTAGTTAAGACTTAAATTAATTAATTGAGGTCCAAATTTAACTTACTCACTATCATTATACTCAATGTACTATATAGAGCCCATAGCCACTAAGTTTTCTTGATTTGGATATCAATTAGTGAAATTGGATTTTTGAACCCCACCCTCAATTACCTTTTTAAGGCATTTCTTGATTTGCTTATAATTAAGCCATTTGACCTCAAAATCTTGCAAACTTGGTATCTATGGAATCCTTAGACTGAATAGAACCTAAGTATAACATAATATTTAGGTTGCTCCAATTAATTTTACTAATCAACACTTATTGAGCTTAAACCCTAATTTGAGCTCATTAGCCTTAATCCTTGGTCAAATTGGGTGTTCTTAGTGTTGTTATTCATATTAGACAATAAGAAATTATTTGGCATTAATAGAATTCAATTTGGAGCCCTAATTCTTAAAATCCCATTATTGACTCTTAAGGAGGGGTATTTTGGTCATTTTGCCCAAGTTTTAAATTAAGTGCCCTCATTCCCTAGAAATATGTTATTTCCCTTAATATTAGTAAAGTAATATTTAGGAATTAAATTTAGATCATTTAGACATATTTGATTGATTCTTAAGCAAACCCTAATTTTTCCTTTAAATTTTCCTAAGTAAAATCATGAATTTCATAATATGGCTTTGAACTCACATTATGCCTTTCTTAACTATACACATCATGTTAATTAAATCAATAATAATCTTAGTATCCAATTATTATACTTTTCCTTAGTCATTTCATTAGGAAATCCTCTTAAGTAACTTTCCTTTAGAAGCTCTTAGTAATTCATTTAAGAAGATCTTTATGTAATCCCTTCCTAAGTGCTTAAGTAGTAGATTTATGTTAGTGTTCAGTCCCTTGGGTAAATGAGTTACTCAATGGAATAAATCCTTGATTTAGAATTTCTAGATTTTATCTTAAATTGTGACTATTTATCTTTTAACTTTAGCGTAAGATTAGACTTCCATCTTATTAAGTCTGATTTTACTTAATAAGATTGTCTTATCCCTTAGTTCATGAGAGTTGAGAAAATTTAGACCCTTAGACTTTAGTGCTTTTGGATTAAAAAGTGTAAGCCCCAAGATTTAGAGTTTAACTCTTAATTCTTTAATCTTGATTTACTTTAATCAAGATTGGTTTTGGTTAATCAATTCATCAATTAAGACAATTGATTTATTATTTAACTCACATAGGCAATATTGATTGATTTACATTAAAACTTGATTAGCTCTAATAGTTTGACTTTTTAGAACCTTGACTCTGAGTTTATAATAGATAGTAGAATATTGGAGATTCTGAGCTTGTATAATCTCAGAATAGTTAGAATAATTAAAATAAAAAATAAATAATATCACAGATTTTTATTTAGTACTCCTTTATTGTAATAACCCAAATTGTTTTAGTCAATTAAGACTAATCTCAATCTTATTTTGATTCTAAGTATTAATCAAGTCATTATGAATCAACCATCAATACCTAGTCCAAATCAAGGGTCATATGAATCAAATCCTAATTCTTAGAAAATTCAAAAACCCTAAGATTTGACCTATCTAAATTGACCTTAAATTGGAAAATGAACTTCGCCATTGCGCTCATTGCCCCCAAATTAGCTATGGGTGATGTTTTCATGCCAATTGGAAGTCATCAAAATTTTGACGAATATTTAATAATATTTAAATACCCCAAAAAAATAGGAAATTAAAATACTCGTCGAATCAAAAATCCGACCTCGGCGTTGCATTCCGCACCAGTTAATTAGCTAAGGATGAGTATATGGAAATTTTTGGGAGTCAAAGAATTAACCAAAAATAATTAATTAAATCGGTAAATTAAATTATTTAATTAAATGAATTAAATAGTTAATTATTTATAGCGGGTCAGATCCCATAATCAGGTCTGACCCGTTAACGCCGCGGGTCAGATCCACGGATCGGATCCGTATCTGGTAATCGGACGGTCCAATCCGGGATGGATCGGACGGTCGTAGAATCATCGTCCTCGATCGATCCGCCCCGAGTCCACGCGGCATTCCACCGCTCGCACCACCCATTTCGTGCGGTCCCAGCCTCGGTAAGTCCATAAGGACCCTCCCATGCGCCCGGGACTTGCCGTTTTGTGCGAGCTGACCCGGTCCGAGCTCGACAGCCCTAACCACCAGTTGCCTTCAATTACCAGGTACCTCTACCATTTGATCCTTACATTCGATCGTCTTGTTTCTTGTTCGTAACTTGATTGCATGCTATAAATTAGAGATAGGATGGATCGATCGGGTTGGATCAAACTCGATCAATCGAAATTAGGTTTATATCCATAGTACTTACCGTTAGGGATCGTTCCGCTGAACCCTAACGACTAGGGTTGAGGATTTCTCCTCTCCCTGCGCACCTCTGCCGCCGATTCGGGTACCCTTAGGTAGGCCTCGTCGAGGTCTACCGTCGGCCATGCGGGCCGGACCCCTCCGGCGCCGGGAAGGGCGTCTGTGGGCGAGCCCTAATTCCCTCGGCTCGGGAAGATGCCGACTCGTCCCAGGTCGGATCGGGTCGAGCCAAGCCTGCGACTAGCCCTGCCACGCAATAGGTGTGAGGCCCGCAGCACCGCATGGCGTCCCTCTAAAGTAGGACGTGTAGCATGCGGATCCCACTGGGTCGCATCGCCCGCTTGTAGGTCCCGCGATCAGCACGACTGACACCTGGAGGGGCCGCGGTAGGCCCGCAGCCACTCCAGTGCTGCCATGTGGCATGGTGGGGCTCGCCACCATTAATATCTGCAGAGAAATATTAATAAATATAATTATATAACTATAATATTATTAATTATTATGTTAATGGTTCTGTTAGTAATTAATTAAGCAGTAATTAATTAATTAATTAGATAATTAACATAATTAGTAAATTAATAGCAGTGGATTAATGAATTAAACTAATTAATATTAATCTAATTAATTTAGTTAGCTCAAATTAATTAATTACTATAACTTAATTAATTAAGTTTTAATTAATAATATTCAAATAGTAAAATAATATTGTTTTTTTTTTTTTTTTTGGGGAATGTCATCTTGACTTAGGATTTCATTTCATCAACAGAAAGTTTTACAATTTCGTTGGTACCTGATTACAAGCGGAGCTTTTCAGGGAGCCAGCCACGCAAAAGCCAGGCTACGCCCGACGATAAAACAATCAAAAAAATCAAAAACCCACCGCAACACCGGACTCTAGCAAGATCCGAGAACCAGCGACTCCAAAACAGATAACAAAAATCAGAACGAACTAAAAAGAAACCGCTCCAATCCTGCGAATCAACATTCAGCGAAGATCATTACCGAGAGAATCCAGGAACGAACCAGAGAGAGCCTATAACCGAAAGAGTGGGCAGGCATCCATCAAGAAGGGCATCATGCAGCAGGACCAACAGAACCAGCATGACAGTGCTAAGCCAGAAAGAGCACGGCAGATCGAACAACAGAGCGTCTAGGCGGGCAGCAACCACCGCGACATAGAACTGGACAAGTTTTCCCTGGAGGCAAACCAGAAGGACACCACCGAAAATTTTTCTTAAGAAGAGATGGAAAAGCAGCCTACTCGAGGTTGGATAAAGAACCATCAAAACTTGCAACTTAAAACGAAGCTAGCTCGCCATCACTGTCGAATGGGCTATTCGGGCAAGAAGCTGCCAGGGAGGACAATAAATAGCGAAGGGTCAGAAGATGAAGCGACAGAAAAGAGAAGATCCGCTCTTCGAGAAATAAGACAGGGTGCCAATCAATCGTGGCAAATCGAGAGAGGCATCATGATACTTAAGGGTACACAGGAATAGAGGAGAGCAGAGGCACATCACCAAACACTGATCGCGACCAACAGGAAAAGAGAACAGGGGAGCCCACAAAGAGATCCCAGCAGGGACTTCCTGTGACGCCACTTGGTTGCTAAGCAGCCTCTGAAAGTGGCCCAGCAGGAAGGGAACCTGGGAGCATCCGCGGCTCTGAAACTAGGGGGGGTGCCACCACCAAACATGCATGTGCCAAACACCATTCCACCACCCAGACTTTGGAGAGTGGCGCCGCAGAAAATCATTAATAAAAAGCAGAAGGCGGCGGAGGGGAAAGATATTGCAAATCAACACTAAGTTATTGAGCCTTCCACAGAGGGACAAGCAAGCAACTCAAATCAGCCACGGAATCATCCAGATTTTCACGTCATAAGAATGGACGAGGCATTCGCCCGAGAAATCCACCCATAGAACAGAAGTGATCCAAGCCCTACCAGAATTCAGCATGGAAAACTGAATAAAAAGAGAGGAGTGACCATCCAGATGATTACTTAGCAACCTCTTGGACTTGAAGAGTGCAGAAGAGTCCACCTTAGCGAAAAAACTAGAGAAGTTGTCATTGGCCGGTAAAAAGCCGGAAGCAATAGCCATATTAATATTTACTAATGGAGAAAGTGGACTTAGGGATAGAGATAAGTAAATTTTTCCATCTTAAGCTGTTTCTAACAAGCCAAATCTGCCAAATGATCTGACAGACCAGGGTAAAGCAGAAGGGGTCGACTGAATGGAACAAGATAATCAACTCCGCAATATTACTCTTGTTTAAGATAGCATCCAACTTCAGGAAGGAAGCAAATCCCCTCCAAAGACCACGAGCAAATGAACACAATATAAAAATGTGAGAACTAGATTCCTCGGCCTGACAGTGAATACACTTCGAAGCTAGCGAGATTCCTCTGGCTTGCAGCATCTTATATCTGACATTCAGGATTTGATCTACGGTTCCGTTAATTAGTATCCACATCAGGTCGTCCATCTCCAATGTCTTCGCCATCAAATGGCTGCCAAGCACCCCGCCCTATTCACCTTCGTCCCAAAGAGATCCCCGACCCGGTAGCAAAAATTTGCTCATACCATCCACGTCGACCCTGTCTCCCACTCCCTCTGCCACGTCCTCCCGACCTTTAAGATCTTCCCGGTTCTAGTAGGACGAAGCTCTTCGGGTCACAAGGCCCGACTAGCCCCAATTGTGGAGGTCCATGGCTCCGCCCCTGTCCGAGCCTGCACCATGGCTTGTAGCCATGGTGTCCACCCCTGGACCTTTCCCTTGCCTATAAAAACCCTTAGCGTGTCTCAGTGAACCCTTTTTTGCTCATTAAGCCTCACTAATTCTCCCAGCTAGAGTTTTGAAGCTCTCAGCGATCCCGGCGATTGGACTGCTGCGTATAGTTGATAGAGGGCGAGATCTGGAGTTCAGACGCCCTGGTCGAGCTCCTACAACCCTCTGGTGCAATCTAGGCTATCTGCATTGCCTCTGTCACTGTAACTCTTCAAACCAAGGTACAACCTATGTCCTAAATTCTTTGTCGAGCTGGTTTCAGCTCGACTCACTTCCTCTCTAATCCTAGATGCTGCATTAGGACCCCTCCCTAGCTTTCTAGTAGGCGATCGAGTCTTCTGGCGAGGCCTGGCAGTGGGCCAGATGGCATATCTGTCGTCTGAGTGTGCACTGCCAATCGAGCCAATTCACCCAAATGTCATATTCCCTCGAGGCGATCGGCCGTCTAGTAGGTAGTAGAAGCTATCGGTGATAATTTTCGAACCATAGCAAAGGCTGGGTTCGACCAAATCGATCGATGCGACTGGAATCGATCGATCCAATCGCAGCTCTATGTAACAACCCAGATGTTGTTACCCATCAATTAATAACCTAATTGACTCTTATCTTTTTCTATTAGTCATATAATAGTATTAAGAGCTTCCATTTCAAATTTTGTGCAAATTGGAGAGCGTTTGTCGATTTTCAGCATTTTTTGGCTTTCTGATAATTCTGAGAATGCCAAATTATTTAGACACCAGAATTGAAAACGGAGTCTGCCATTGGACTCAGGAGCTCCAAATTAGCTAAGAATGTTATTCTGGGGATTTTTGGAAGTCGTTGATTTTCCCGGATATTTTCTTGTATTTCGATCGCTCAGAAATTTTTGTCAAATTAGGATCCCAATTTAAGTCAAATAAAAATTAAATAAAAATATTCTCTTATAATAACTATTGAAAGGATCCTATTGCAAAACTTTGAGCGTGTTTGGGATCCCGAATTGTCCTGAATAAATTCATAAAGTTTAAACTTTAAATGCTAATAATATAAAAATATAAATCAGAATTTGGAAATTTTTGTATATCTAAGTTAAGCATCATATGAGGATGCTATGTTTCAAGTTTCGTTAATTTTCGAGTTTTTGATTTATTGGAATTAATTTTCTAAGTTTTTCACTTAAAAATTAATATAAAATAAAATATTTGTCCAAATTCAATAATTTGTAAATTCGTGTGTTTGTCTTATCGAGACGATCGTTTTGATACCAAGTTTGTAATTTTTGAAGTTCAAATGACTTCAGATCTTGGCTCAGAAATTCCAGCCGTTTATTTTGATCCAACGTCTTATTAAGATCCTAGATTTTCTTAAATCTCTTCAAACCTAAATCCTACTTTTCCCTCAGCCGAAATTTCCTCCTCCTCCTATGCAAGCCAAACCCCTCACGCGATCGAGACGAGCCCCTCATCCTTATCGCTCGAGCAAGCGAGAAGAGAGGATGACGCGTGGATCGCGCCGTTGATCTCTCCAATGGGAAGGCTCGAACCGATGCCGATCCCTCTCCTTATCAATGCCTTCTCATCCTCTCAGCAGAGGGGATTATCCGAAGGTAAAGTAGCAAAAAGGACAGCAAACCCTACTCGAACCTCCACTCGCCGAGCTTCCTCTCGCCAAGTCTTCATCTAGCCGAGCCATCCACTCGCCGAGCTTCCTCTCGCCAAGTCTCCATCCAGCCGAGTCTTCCAAGCCGAGCAATTCTTCTAGCCGCATCTCAAAGAACAACGGTACCTCCATCAAGATTCATACCTTGTTGCATATATCCTCTTTGAGGATTTATTTGGCTATATTAATCTTTCTTTCATTCTTTTATGTTAAGAGACGTAAAAGAAGCGAGAATTTGATATTCTTCATCTGTGAGGAGAAGATACCCTCATGTGTATATATATATATATATATATATATTATTTGCATTAATGCTGTTTTAAGTGCACCTTATATGGATATTTAGCTAGGGAATGCAGGAATCTTATTTCTAGCATCACTTAGACAAGAACACGCATCCAAGGCCTGCTGTTTTTCCCAAAGTAACAAAAAGGAAACAAAATCAATCATATTACCCTATATTCAGGAAGTGGAGATAGATGAGATACAACTTAAACACTACAAATTTCTTTATATTTCTAACAGAAGAAACAAGAATCAATTGGAGGCAGCCCACAATTAGTAGAAAAATAAATAAATAAACAGTTGAGTAATCACATTGTTCAGTCGAATATCTCTTTCTTTACAAATGGATCTAAGAATAGTTTTAATTATTTTCAATTAAAAGGATGCATCAGGATTATAAGATGGAATGAAAACATTGGCTACTTTAAACACACTAGATCCTCGAAGCTTTGTGTTAATTAAATCTGTTAATAGGACTACATTATTGAAAAAAGAAAATGTATGTGTTTTTCCCAATCGTGTGTGTGTATATATATATATATATATATATATATATATATATATATATATATATATATATATATATATATAGCTACAATATATTAACATCTAGCATTTGATTAAGTTACAAAAACATGGATGACTGAGGATAAAATGGGCTACTATACAAAAAAAAAAAACATTAGTATTGAAAACTCAATGTTTGATTAATTATTTGCATAATCATAAGTATGATTTGATATATTCTTAATTGCAAGATGAATTAAATGCTACTATGAAATTAATGATGCTACTTAATTTATGAAACTCAAATGCTGGATATTGAGGTTCATGTACAATTTTGTGTGTAATGATGAATTGTATCACAACACATTACTAATGCTGAATTTTACGTTGTCGTACTTATAATGCTAAATAAATATTTCTGTCCTTTATGATGTTACCGTAAACAAATGCTACCATCTTTTACTAAAATTATATGCTGCTTATTATTTACAAGAGACCGAATACTACCTTCCTATTGTTCTTTTCGTTTAGAATTTATTTATTTAAATCTTTCAAAGTATAGTTTTTGTCCATACTTGACTTGAAATATCCTAGTTTTTGCTTTTAGTAAATCCTTGTGAAATTCTATTTCCAACTTAGTGGCTAACTCTTTTATAATGGTTGAAACTAAATGTATTATTGCTGATTTGAACATCTGTAAAGATATGAGTATCATTAACTTGTAGATCAACTTGATACTCAATGGCTCTCTCTCAGAGGAGCAACACTAGAACTTATGAATCTAAAATTGCTAGAGAATTATATGATATTCTTGCTTATTTAAATTATAAATACTTATATTTGGAGAGAAAGAAATAGTATTGTTGTTTGAGACTTATAAAGCCATGATAATATTGGTTTTTATTGTACTTTTTATTTTATTCATTGTATAATTAAAATCATGCGATCAATAGATGTATCTTCTTACACCATTTATATTTATTTGATAAAATTCAGCGATCTTCTGCGCAATGGCGAATTTTACCCTAGATCATCTCATGTCAATGCTTCAATCTGTATGGATGTAATACAATTATGCGCATGCCAATGTCAGTTAATGCATTTGTAATGAAAAGTACTTATTTATCCACCTGTAAATGATCAAAGTAATAATATCTACAAATCTGAGATTTCAACAATCCATGTATTGTAATTTTTGCTAAAATCACTTGATGTGCTTATGTATTTGGTAAGAATGTGAGTTATCTACAATCATGCTTTATTTGTTTAGTACCATGCTTCTCTTTATAAGTTGATCCTCAAATCACTCTGAAATAGAGTTCAATACAAAAAGAAAGATCACTACATCTATTCCTGTCACCCAAATAAATATACTAAGTTGCAGGTCAAATACATTTTCAAAATCATAAGCATGACTTCTTATTTGATGATGAAATTATACTTAGAAATTGTCGTAGTATTTATATCTTTTCAACTAAGTTTACAATAATTTATTCACAAATTTCAACACAGTTATCTTATTAAATACCTATTGAATAACAACTTTATAAGTTGCTTCACTTAGGAGTGCTCATGGATAACAAGAAACAAAAGAGAACTAAACATTTTTGCTAATGAAGATTTTGTTGGTTTTACGGAATCCCATTTAAAAATTTTCTTAATTAAATCCTTCTAATACTTGAAGTTTAAAGCTCATAAATCTGAAATCTTAAGCCTACTTAATTGTGCTCAGATTCTCAATATTGTATAAATTGATATGATAATAAGAAAGATTTGATGGTTATGTAGTAATTTTAGGAGTTAATGCCAATTGCTGCCATTTGTGTTAAGAGATTCACGTACTGTCATTCTTTTATTAGAATTATTTGCTTTCATTTATCATGTGTATGATCCATATTGCTATCATTAATTAAGTATAAGATCAAATACAGTCATTTAACATGTGTAAGATCATGTGATGTCATTAACTACATATGAACATATGTACTATTGTTTCCCTTATTAGCATGACATGCACCATATTTTACTAGAATCATATGCTGTCTTTTAATTATAAAATCAAATGCTATCATTTATTATATAAAAAAAATTATATGCTGTCATTTCGTATATGGATCAAAAGTAAATAAATGCTGCCATATTTCAAATGAAATCAAATGCTGCGATATATTTATGAGATTCAAATGTTATAGTTTACTTTGTAAAGATACAAATGTTGCTTTTGAAACTTACATTTGATTAAATGCTGCCATAAGGTCTAAGTGAGGTTCATATGCTGCCCTTCTTTTACTAAAATCATTTGCTGCCTTTAAATCAAATAAATCTGGTTTCTTTTATATTTAAATGCTAACTTTAATGATATTATTCTTTGCAGGTTGAGTTGTAAAACTAATACAGAAATGCTAAATTAAATGCTATGTGCAAAAGTCACATAACGCTGCTATTATAAATTGCTAATTTTATTTCTGCATCTCTTGTTATTAGATATTTGATATAGGTTAATAAACTGCTTTGTTTAATTTTATATATCTAAAATTATTATAGAACTGGAAATGAGCAATCCTATAAAAATGATTGAACTCTATTGTAGAACTGGAAATGAGCAATCCTATAAAAAGGGTTGAACTTTATTTTAGAACTGGAGATAGTCAATAAAATTGACTTATATATTAATTGTAAAAATTGTTTATTTGAACAAAAATAAAGGAGATTTTGCTGAAATTTCTAAGAATTTTAAGACTTATAAATTTTTAAGAAAATTTTAGTATTCAATACAAAATATCCATTTCAATGGTTTATTTTTTATCTTTAACTCTCAATCAACTAGATTGAAATTAATAGTTTTTTTTTAAGCTTTAGATAAGTTTTTCTTTTATTTCAATTTGAGTTTAATTTATTTTTTTCCTAATTTCAAGTTTCATGAAAATAAACTTACATTCATTTTAGAATTGACTTAAGATCAAATATCTATAAGTCAATTTGGAGTTTAATTAACTCCAATTATAGTGTAGATTATTAAAAGTTTAGATAACAAAAAGATATCACATTCTTTACAATTATTGAAATTTATTGAATGCTTGCCAAGCTTTGAGCCTCTTTCCTTGAACATGCATTCAAGATCATTGTGCATAAATAAAGATTTTCTTAAAATTTTAAAGGGGAATGCCTTATGGCAAATTGAGTATAAAAGAAAGCGCTTATATTAGGACTTCATATTTTAGAGAGGGTAAATGTGAATGTTCAGCTTCCCCACTGTATCTGGTTAAGCAGACGTGCTTAACTCCTCGCCCATTCTGTTGTGTACTCCTACAGAATGAGGTATTTCTAAATGTAGCTTTAACTAAAGATATAATAGTTCTTTTACAAATTGTAAGATCTCTTCATAACTATTTAGTTATGCTTTCATTTCATAATTCTATACTATGATTATCTTAGATTGAGAATCTAAGATATTTCCTCATTTTCTTTGCTTTACACTCTCTATCTTTAGTATTGTCTATTACTTACCTCAGTTTAATTTGAATATAGTGTATGTTGCTTAACTTCAATTAATATTTCACTGTATGTCATTTGCTTACTTAGCATAAATTCCAATTGAATATATATTGCTTTCATTATATGCACATAGTAGTTTCTAACCTTTAGAATACTTTCCCTTACAAATTTTCAATACAGGTTAGGACTTTAATAAAAGTGAGTATTTTTACTCAACTTATTTCATACTGTTTTCCTTATAGTTATGCTTACTTCATTTCCCCATACTTTTCAACTTTTATAGCACCGCTGCTTACTTTAAATTGTAAATCATAATTGTGATATCTTGTTAATCTAAAAATATAGCAAATTTTAAAATGTGCTTAGACTATTTAGTCTAACTATACTTTTTCTTTTCTTGGCTTTGCCCTATCATATTTAAATACCAAAATATGATAGATCAAGAGCCCTTTTATTCAGGTAATGCGGGTCCACGTACTTGAAAATTTTTTAAAGAAAGCTGCTTCCGCTTAATCATAAATAGTTCACTTGTATTTTCTTTTATTTGCCACACTTTTCTCTTACTTTTAAAAAGGCTTGTAATAATTATATTATTAAGTGCTTAAGTTACTTTTGCCTACACTTTTAATCTGTGTTGTATCTTCTAAAACTTCTTGGGATGATTAAGTGGATTAATCTAATTTCTAGTATTGTAAATACTTATAATATTGCATTTACTTGTATTTTCATTTTCATTCATTTAACTTAACAATTGCTCATAAAGTGACTTGGCCACTTAGCCTCTACACTTGATTTTCTTCCTTCTAATCAAGTGTTGGGCACTAAGGTAACACCCCAATCATTGGATTAATCTTCCATCCAATTATTGGGGCCATTACACTCTAGTCAGCAAAATACCCCAAGTAGCACCCCATTGATCCAGACCATCCTGGAGTCTCTCGACTCACCCTATCGCTTCCTCTTAGGTCCCTGAACGTGTAGGGATCAAGACGGCTGCGATCCGTGGCCTCTGTAAGGAGAATTCACTCCTCACAGGTGCACCTTCATGATGTTATCCTAAGCATAGTGGAACCTCTGGATAAGGATGGATTGCCCTAGAATGCCATAAAACTCTTAATTATCCTATTTGGCTTAAAAGAGTGATTAGTGCTAATTAGCTTATTTAGGTTGTTAAAACCTAAGTTAAGTGTGTTTCTCACTACATTAACTAATATGGAACACATTAAAATAGATTAGAAGTAATTTGTATAATTAAATCCTAAAATCTCATATTTAGTCTTAAGAATATTATTTTGGTCATTTTGACCAAAATATGCTTAAGTGCCCCTTAAATCTTGGGAAAAATTCAGTAAATTATCCTTAGTTAGATTACTATTGTTCTCTGAACTCTTAGACTAATGATGTTAATAATATTCATGATAAGTCATGAAATCTTCATTTAGCCTTAATTAATACATCTATATCTTAAGTGATCATAAAAAGGATCACTTTGCCTTAATAATTGAATCTAATAATTTTAGATGTTAAATCTCAAATTTATAAGTTCAATTAAGTTAACTTATGAGCTTGAATTCTAAAAGAACACATTTAGAAAGTCTAAGTTGAAAACCTAATTTAAGTCTAAAGTCATTAAATCTTAGATCTTAGATCTTAAACTTTAGATCTTCTACTTGAATTGAACTACCTCCTATTGAAATTCTTTAAATGATTCATTGTTTAATTCTTTGAAACCTTCCATGTGGGTATAGGATGATTCAATCTATAGGATAATGAAATTATCTTAAAGGTCGAATATAGATTTCAAATTCTCAAGTTCTTAATTGATTATTTTGTCTTATGATCAGTATAATAACCTTTCACTAAGTTCTTAGTTCTTGGATCTATTTAGCTTATAGGATTCTTTATCCTTAACTTAGGGCTAAAGTGTGAACCTTAGATCCTAGTCAAGACACCATCTTGGATTTAGGATTTGAGCACCAAAGTGGGGTTTAAGTCCAAAATCCTTAAATCTTAATTTACTTAATCAAGATTTGGGAAAGAGAGCAAAATATTAATAAATTAGGTCATTGATTTATTTACTTGAACCTTCTAGTCATCACATGATTTTGGATTAGAACTTATTAAGTTCTAATATTAACTTTAAGGACGTAAATCTGAGATTTTACTTGATAGTTGGATATTGGAGATCCTAAACTTGTACCTTCTCAGAGTAGTTAGATTAGATAAATAGATAACAGCAGATATCACATATGTCTAGATTGAGTCTCTTGCTTACTTTGAATAGATTTTCTTGGCATACCTTGGATATTGAGCCTTATTCCTTGAGCATAATAGGAGAACTTAAGATATGGATGATAAATCCTGAGTTAGTGTTTGTAAAGTATATCATTAATCTAGTTCTTATAGTGTTTTCAGTTAGTAGAATATGTCCTAATGTAGTCTGCCTCTTCAGTATTAGTATTTTATAGGATGGACCCAGGCCTAACAGATTTGGATGTCTAGGCTGGGTATTGATTGATCTTGGAGGCCCTGTATGGCCTATTGGCTGGTATGACAGTGCTATATCTTAAGCTTATTGCTACTCTAGTTTGATTGTTCAGTATTGTTTTTATTTTTGCTTTGCCACATGCTTCAGTGGACTTACTTACAGTACTTGCTTGCTTTACCACATGTCTCAGTGGCTTTACATTACATAGATCGCTCTGCTTTTTCCACATGTCTCAGTGGCCTTTCTTTTCTTCGTATTAATTAGCATGTTTTATGTATACTCTTATAGCTTACTTATGTATATTGACATGTTTAGGATATTAGAATGTCATGTTATATTCAACAATTGCCTTCTTTTATAATTAGTATGTTTTAATGTGATCATAAGCATGTTAGGGTCATAATTGTATCATAGTTACTATTACTTTTAGCTTTTAGCCTCACCTTGTTTATTTTGCATTGTATGCTACTTCACTTACCACTTGTTCGCTATAAATGGATAGTTTATAGTTACCCCATTTTGTCATAGCTTGTCGCACCCATAATTATCTTGCATGCTTAGTAAATTTAAATGTGATATCTTTAAATACTCAGTTCATTAAATTAGCCTAAAATGTACTTTGACAATTATCTAACTGTAACATTTTTGTTTTATTAGCTGGGCCCTGGCATTTGTGATACCGATGAATATCAGATTCAGACTTGTTCGTGGGCAGTGCTGCATGAGAGGAACCCATTCAGGAGGAGGACCTTGTTGTTGCAGTATAGATAGATTCTGTTTTTCCTTTCAGTGAGATTGAGAGACCTTTGCATTTCCTTTAAAATTCAGTTATAATAATTAATTATGGATGTATTTTATTTCTGCATTATGATGGGTTACTGTATTACTTTCCTTTTTCTCTACTATGTTGTTCTCGTGGATGTTACTACACACCTATTGCTTCCACCAGTTTGATATTTGTATGTATATTGATGAATGTTTATAGTATTCTGGTGACAAGTTCTTGGCTTAAGGCAAGTTGGGTTTTCACCTAATTTACCTTAAGTTGGGAATTTGCCACAGTTTGAGCACTGTACTTCCTATTATCAATACGGGGGGCCCCACAGCATCGCCCGTTGGGGATTTGTATCTCAAGCAAAGTTAATAAGATGCCTAACTCACAATCACACTCTGTGTCTTAAAGAAGGTAATTCTAATTACTTAGTTTGTTTGAGCCACACCTATTGAAGCAGTCTTCGCTAGGAGGTATCGCCCGTTGACGATTTGTATTTCAATCAAACTAAGGAATGAGTACATGTTTAATACACTCTTAGTATTGGGGGATTTACTCTAATAGGACTGTATTCATCTAATCTCTTAGGATAGCACCTGCTCATAAGTCCACATTGGAGTGAATCAACTAATGCTGAATACTACTAAAGAAAATCAGTACTATGGGTATTCCATACTACACCAACCAATTATCTTGGTTCACACAACTCTATTTAATTAATAAGGATGTATCAAGACTATAAATTCTTATGCTAAATAGGTAAGTCCTATACAAGATTCCAAGAAAATATGATCCAGTATCACTCAATATAGATTCTACCACAAGGGAAGGTGTCATTCTAAAATCTTAAGTGATTCCTACCACGAGGGATTAAGATTAACCTCTAAAGTTAAGGGATCATCTAAGCTTCTACCTCAATGAGTTATACAAAGTCCTCCTACCTCAATGTATATTCAAATTTAGGTCTTTTAAAATATTTCAAAAATAATCTTGTGTTGAGATACTTAAGATCTTAACTCTAATGCTAATACTCTAGGTTTTACTTATCATTTAGATTTAGGATGATCATATCAGATGATTAAGTAATCTGATCATAGCTTATTCTAAAATTATGGGATTTAAATCAAAGATGTTAATTGAGTTAGATCACTTGTTCAATCAATGTGGTTCTATTAATTTTATTATGATAATAGTCTTATTTAGGAGAAAATCAAGGATTTAAGGTTCATATTCAGATTAAGCAATCTCATGGTTTATTATTAACCTTAATATATCTAATCTAAATATTCAAGATCAATATCAAATCAGATGCATTATTGGAATAATGTCAATTACATTATCTTACAATCAAGCCACTTTAGTTAAGGTTTAAGGGTGTGGATCTTAACAAAGTAGAAGAGGGTTTAACCCCTACTCATATCTAGCTGAGATCAAGGATTCATTTATAGATCAAATATCAAATCAGTGAATTAAGTATGTATTATTGGTGGCAATCTTATACCTAGATCAAGTCTTAATAGCTTGATCAAGGTCTTAAGACTTCTTAAGTTAATTAAAGTGATTAAGTTCTCCAATTTTAGATTTATTCAATTTATACATCATAAATTAGTATACAATATTTCCATATATTTACCTTACTATTATGAAGCATATTAACATAAAAATTTATGAAAATAGAAAGTAATTAGTGCTAATCAAATCTTAAATTATTTGAAAAGGATTAACACATAATTACAAATCTAGTCATCAGAATTTCATGCACTTTAGCTCAAAAGTTTTAATTTATCATACCATTAATCAGAGACTAAGTTTGCTAAGATCCAATATATATAAACCCTAATTTTCACTAATCATGGTTTAATAAGATTAGGACATAAGTTAAAGTACAGAGATCAAAAAAATAATTCACATAGCACATTTATTCTACTCTTTATAAGGAGACTAATGGCACCTTAAACATGCAATTTGGTTAAGTATAATTGCTAATTCACCATAATCAAGATCTGCAATAATTAGGTAAAATCAAAAAATTGAACCATTAGATGTTCAATATTAATTTATATTCAGATCCCTGATAATTTTCTAATCAATTTCATGTATGATATTATAGGGTTTGGACCAGTGGATTAAAAGTTATTCAATTAACATTCTATATTTTTCCAATTTAATTTTCCTATGATTGGTTAACTGGATTATTTTCCTTAAGGAAAATAAATCCAATTAATCGGATTTATTTAAAATGGGCTCGGCCCATTAGCCGAACCGCGCAGGTCGACCGGGGCCCAAAGACCCGGCACTATCGCACCGTGCGGGTCACGGGCTGACTAGACCCGCACAGGGTCTTCATCCCTGCCCCGACTCCTCTCGATAGGAGCCAATCCGGGAAACCCTAGGAGACAAAATTCTCGGTCTAGAGCACACGCCTTGGCCTCGGGTCAATTGGGAATCTATCCTCTAGCTGAGATGCACCAATAGACACTTGAAGCCCTCTGTGAGGTCGTCCGAATCGGTCGGACCTTACTCAATGGAGCTACTATGGGGAGACAATTCTCCCTATAGAGGCCGTGCCAAACCCAGGGCTCGATCCCTACACCTTTAGGGAGGTGACACGGATCAAAGCCCCCTTGGCTGAGGGCTAAAAGTGGGCTGGAACGCCGGGACCTTACTCACCCGAGGCATTCCTTAAGGGACTTAGCCCGATCGATCGATTCGATCGATTGGGGCTATCTCGAGGAGCAATTACGATAGCATTTGGTTTGATTCGACAATACGTAGCAATACGAGTCAAAAGAAGAAAGGTCTGAGCCTCATTGGCTCGAAACCTACAAGTGGGGGTACCTAGTTTGATGGGAGAGCTCGAGATGATTGACTGAGGGCTCGGCTGGCTTTAGCTAATGTTCCAAATGCTGTAAAGGATCCTGAACACCAGGAGAGCCTACTATCAGCGGTTCAAGAGCTCCTGGGATCGCCTATGCAAGCTAAGATAGACAGCAATGGCGGAGTTGAGACAGTGGGTAATGGAACTCAATTAAGCAGCAAAGGGGCAGAGGGAGGATTGCTGAGGCTATTTATAGCCTCAGAAAAGCTCAGGGAAGCTTCCAAAGGGTGAAAGACCCGAGAGGTCGGGCAATGGCCGAGCTCTCAACTTTCCTAATTGAGCTCGACCGGGTCATGAGGCCCGATTAGGACCAATATGCCGTTAAGAGAAGATCCCAAACGGCATGCTGAGGTGGAATGGGTAGTGGGGGACAGGCCAGGCTATCCAGAATCTATAGGATTTCTTTAGTCAGTCGCAGGCATGGCGAAGATGAAGATCCATAGTGCGGGTACGCTATGGGCCGTGTGATGAATCAATCAGGACCGCGGAATGGTCCTGATCCTTCGGATCATCATGATCGGATCAAATTTGATCAATGTCGTAGGATTCGCGGGGTGCATCTGACGTCTGATCCTCGATTCCGCAGGATCTAATCCAAGCCGTTGATTATTTAAGCACGATGGTTATATTTACGGGACCCCGCTGTCGCGCATCTCGGGCTCCACAGTGGATCGCCCGCGATCCGCACAGCGGATCCCGGCCGTTATTTTAGTTTTATGGATATATTTACAATTTGGAAAGATTAGGAACCCTTTTATGCAATTAGACCATTTTAATTAAATGTGAATTATGGTCTAAATAATTTCTAAATTGCCCAAAACTTTCACCCCTAGCTAATTTGGGGGGTGAGAAATTCAAAAATATAATCAAATTTTAATTATGAGATCAAAATATTTTAGGTCTAATCTAGAGCATCTAGATTGATCAAAATGCAATTATAAACTTAGGGGAATCCAAATGACTTCAAATTTTTATGATAAGCTTAATTTGATATCCTAAAAATATTGGGATCAAAATGAATGCTCAATTATGCTATAATTTAACAAGGTAACAACCTAGGGTTGTTACAATAGATCTTTATCCTTAGTTCTACTATTTAAAGATCAAATAATCATTAATAAACTAAAAAAAATCTATAAATGAGTAAACTCAAGGGTTCATCTATTGAGTAACCGTATTTACTTAATAGATGAACTCTAACTTAAGATCTATTCCTAATCCTAAGAATTAAGGCACTTAACTACTAAGAGTATATCTCAAACACATTGATAAATCCATAATTTATATCTTAAATAAAGGAAAGTCCATTCATATTTCATATTAAAACTGCTTCCATAATCCAATTTTGTCAAGTTTTCAGAAAAAATGCCTATCCAATGAATTTTAAAGAATTTTGGATATTTTTCAAATTTTTTGAAAGAAATCCGCTGCAACGCACTGCAGCGCGCTGCAGCGACCCTCCTTGCAAGGCGCTGGCGCTACAGCGCGTTGCAGCGGAGCATGTTGCGAAGCACTGGCGCTAAAGTGCACTGCAGCGGAGCAACTCGCGAAATGCTGGCACTATAGCGCGCCACAGCGGACCTTGTTGCAAATCGCTGGCACTACAGCGCGCTGCAGCAGTGCATGTTGCGAAGCACTGGCGCTAAAGCACTCTACAGCGGAGCAACTCGCAAAATGCTGGCACTATAGCACACCATAGTGGACCTTGTTGCAAATCGCTGGCACTACAACGCGCTGCAGCAGTGCATGTTGCGAAGCACTGGCGCTACAGCGCACTGCAGCGGAGCCATTTGCAAAATCACTAGCACTATAGTGCGCCGCAGCGTGCTACAGCGCGCTGCTGCGGCCCTTCATTGTATGAACCAAAACACCCCAGTGCGCCATAGCGGCCTACTTTGCAAAAAATTTCTACTATAACACGCTGCAGCGGCCCACCAAAATTTCTTCTAAGCAAAGCATTAAATGTGGCTGGGACAATACTCCCAACCAACACCTTGTCTCCAGCCATCATTCCTTGTAACAACCCTAGTTATTACCATAGCTTAATCTGGATGCAATTAAACTAAACCAACCTTTGATCTTGATTCCATTAGACTCATTGGGTCATCTAAACCTAACCTTAGAAGTTTGGAATCAATCGGAGCTTAATTGGGAAATTGGCTATTTTTGGCTATTTTTGAGCCCTAGAAAATACCAAAATTAAATTGATCTCTAAATTAAAATTTGTCTCTATTTTTGAATTCCTTATACCCTAATTAGCTAAGGGTGAATTTTTGAGAATTTTTAGAGCTCATTTGGTCATAAATTGGATTTAAAATATTTAAGAATAATTAAATATTATTTAATTAGTTTTATTTATATTTAAATTAAATTTTATTTTAATTTTATTTCGGTGGGATGTGCTGTCGGGACCGCGGCAGATCCGCTGCGGGGTCCTGACAGCGGCGCATAATATTAAGCCAATGGGATTTCTAGCACGCATCTCAGCGCGTAATCCAAAGGCTCGTACCGCTCCGTCCCATGATCAAATTCCAGGTGCCTGATCGGCATCTTAGATTCGATGCTCGAGATTTAATCCACGTTCGATTAATTAGAGGCCGCATCAGGTCATCAATTCCCAACGATCTCGGCATCAGACGGTGGAGACGAGCCCTACCACTGTGGATCTTCGTTCTCAAGGGGATTCTGCCGACAGTGGAAATTCTCCATGTAGACTTTATCTTCCACTCCTGCTGCCACGTCCGCCCAGCCGTTAGGATCTTCTCAGTTCTAGCAGGATAACACTCGTCGGGTCCTGAGGGCCTACTTGCCCAAATTGTTGAGGCTCAGGACTCCACCACTGCCCGAGCCTGAACTATGGCGTCTAACCATGGCATCCTTCCATGAACCTCCCCTCACCTATAAATACCCTTGGCGCACCTCAGTGACCTCCTTTGCTCACTAAGACCCACATTTTTTCCCAGAAGAAGCTTTGGAACGCTCGGCGATCCCGGCAACTGAACCTGCTGAGTGCAGCTGATAGAGGGCAAGGTCTGGCGTTCAAACCCCCTGCATAGCATTGAGACTGCTTGGAGAGTTCCCAAGCTAACCAGTTCCTCTCTGTCACTACGTTTCTTCAAACCAAGGTATAGCCTCCGACCTTATCGTCTCTGTCGAGCTGGTTTCAGCTCAGCTCACTTCTTCTCTAATCCTAGATGCTGTGATAGTTCCTCACCTAGATTCCCAGTAGCGTCTGAGCCTTTAGGAGAGGCCTAACAGTGGGCCAGACGGCGAAATTGTTGTCTTAATGCGCACTGCCAATGGAGCTCTGGTTCATGGAAATGGTGTGCACCATCTGAGCAATTAGCCATCCTTTAGGCGTCAGAAGTGCTCGTCAATGATTGTCGAACCATATCGAAGGGTTGGGTGCTATCAATTCGATCGATTCGACTGAGGATCGATCGACCCGTCCAGAGCTCCAACTGGCTTTACCACAAGTAGCACCCCACTGATTCAGACCATCCCATAACTCCTTGACTCACCCAATCGCTTCCTCTTGGATCCCTGAACGTGTAGGAATCGAGAATACTGGGATCCATGGGCTCTATGAGGAGAATTCACTCCTCATAGGTGCGTCTCCTGAGAGGCCTCGGTTGAATGGCACTCCATCGATCTGGTGCCTCCCAATTAGGGCTTCTCGGCTTAATCGATGCGTCTAGGGATAGGGATCGTGTAGCCATTAAAATCAGCACGTGGCGTGACCGGAATACGTAGAATTTAGCGCTGGAAGCTAGCCCTAGGGTTCGGGCTGCGGGTGCGTGCTCGAGGAAGAAGACGATGAATTTGGGTCGGGCCGACCCCCGACCCGCGTGTTTTGGTTTTGGGCCGACAGAAAATAATCAAATTTTTGGATTTAATTTCCTTAAGGAAATTAAATCAGAAAATTAAATCTATGGTTTTCATTTAAATAAAAATACAGATTAAATAAATTGAATAACTTTAGTTATATAAATCCAAATGGTATGATCCAATATACCATTTGAATTAGAAAACTACAAGGAATCTAAATATAAAATAAAATCTCACATCCCATGGTTGAATTTAAAATTAATTGCTCAACTTTTTGCTGTCCTTAATTAAATTATATTAAATTTAATAAATATCTAAATGTGGAGATTAAGGGCTTTGATTGCTCTTTAGACCCTAGAGAACAATATCAAACCCTTAAAACCAATTTTGGATGTTAAATATTCTTAATCACTCCTTAATCACCCAAATTAAGGATTAGTGAATTTAACCCTAATTAAATCTCTGATTTTGGACAAGTTAATTTCTAATGTTATCTTAAGTATAGTAGAACCTATGGATAGGGTTGGATTGCCCTAGAATGCCCTAACTTCATTAATCACCCTAATTTGCTTAAATAAGTGATTAGTGCTAATTAGATTAATTAAGTTGTCAAAACCTAGGATAAGTATGTTTCCAACTTTATTAATCCATATGAAGCACCTTAAAATAGATTAGATCCAGTTTGGATAACTAAATCCTAAAATTCTAATTTTAGCCTTAATAGGGGCATTTTGGTCATTTTGACCAAAATGTGCTTAAATGCCCTATAAACCTTGAAAATTTTAGTAAACTACCCTAAAATAGATTAGAAATATTCTCTAAACTCTTAGACTAATAATACTGATAATGTGATCATTAATTTAAGAAATCTTCATTTAAGCCGTAATTAAGACACTTAGATCTTAAGTGAGCTTAAAGAAGTCACTTAAGCTTAATACTTAAATTTAATCATTTCAATTATTAAAACCACTTGATAAGTTCAATTTAGTTAAATTATGAGCTTAAATTCTAAAAGAAATACAAACGGAAACTCCTAAGTAAAAATCTAGTTAAAGTCTAAAGTGATCAAACATCAGATCCTTATATCTTAGATCTTAGACTTAGATCCTCAATTTGAATTGAACCATTTCCAATTGAAATTCTTTAAATGATTGATTTTTTAACCCTTTGAAGCCTTCCTTGTGGATATAGGGTGATTCAATCTATAGGATAATGAAATTATCTTAAAGGTTGAATATAGATCTTAGATTCTCAAAGTTCTTAAGTGATTATTTTATCTTATGATCAGTAGAATAACCCTTCATTAAGTTCATAGTTATTGGATCTTTTAGCTTATAGGATTCTTTATCCCTAACTTTGGAATAGAGTGTGAACCCTAGATCCTTATCAGGACATCCCCCTGGGTTTAGGTTTTGAACACCAAAGTGGAGTTCAAGTCCTGAATCCTTAAATCTTGATTTACTTGATCAAGATTTAGGTAAGAGAGTAAAATATTAATAAACTAGGTCATTGATTTACTTACTTAAACTATATAATCGTCACATGATTTTGGATTAGAACTTGTTAAGTTCTAATATTAACTTTAAGGACATAAATCTGAGATTCTACTCGATAGCTGGATATTGGAGATCCTAAACTTGTACCTTCTCAGAGTAGCTAGATTTTGGTAATTAGATAACATCAGATATCACATGAGTTTAGATTGAGTCCCTTGCTTACTTTGATTTGATTTGCTTAGCATACCTTAGTTATTGAGCCTTATTCCTTGAGCATAATAGGAAAACTTAAGATATGGATGATACATCCTAAGTTAGTATTTGAATTGCATATCATTCAGTTTTACCTTGTTTTTAGTTGGTAGAATATATCCTAGCTTAGTCTACCTCTTCAGTAGTAGTATTGTATAGACTGGACTCAGAACTAGCATATTTGGATGGCTAGACTGGGGATTGATTGATTGCTATTGGAGGCCCTGTATGGCCTATTGGGTGGTATGGTAGTACTATATCTTAAGCTTATTTCTACTTTAGCTAGATTATTCAGTATTGTTTTCTATTTTTCTTTGCCACATGCTTCAGTGGTCTTATTTTTAGTACTTGCTCACTTTGCCACATGTCTCAGTGGCTTTACTTTATATAGATTGCTTTGCTTTTGCCACACGTCTCAATGGTATTTCCTTTTCCTTTTCTTAATTAGCATGTTGTATGTATACTCATATAGTTTACATATATATATTGGCATGTTTAGGATGCTAGAATTGCATATTTTCAGTACTTGTGTTTCTTTTATGTACCCAACATGTGTTAATATGATCAAAAGCATATTAGGTTCAGAATCATATTGTAGTTGCTATTTCTTTTTAGCTTTTAGCCTCACCTTATTTATTTTACATTATATGTACTTCATACTAGTTGCTGGCTATAAATGGATGGTTTATAGTTACTGTTTCTCCATAGCTTGTTCACCTATTACTACTTGCATGTTTAGCTAATTTAAATGTGATATCTTTAAAACATTCAGTTCATTAAAATAGCCTAAAATGTACGTAAATAATTGTCCTAACTGTAACCTTTTTGTTTTATTGGCTGGGGCCCTAGCATTTGTGATACCGACAAATGTCAGATTCAGACATGTTCGTGGGCAGTGCTGCAGAAGAGGAGCAGGTCCAGGAGGAGGATCATGCTGCTGCTGTTTAGTTAGATATTGCATTTTATTTCAATGAGATTGAGAGACACTTTTCAGTCTCTTTAAATTTCAATTTTTTATAATTAATTCTAGATGTATTTTATTTCTGCATTTTGATGAGTTACTATATTGTTTTCTCTCTTTCTACTATGCATGCTTGTGGATGTTACTACTCGCCTATTGCTTCCGCCACTTTGATATTCTTAAATATATATATATATATAAATATATATATATATATATATATATATTGATGTATGTTATAGCACTTGGTGACAAGTCCTTGGCTTTGGGCAGATTGGGTTTACCTAACTTTACTTAAGTTGGGGATTTGCCACAATTTGAGCACCGTACTTCCTTGTTGTCAGTACGGGGTCCCCACATTCCTTCTGCAGCAGGTCGATTTTTTATAGGGAAAATTGTCATGTGAAGATTAAATAATGGAAAGCAATGGTCACCTCATCCATCAAGTGGAATTGGCCATCATTGCTCCAAAATTTCTAAGGGAAAATGCAGATTTTTAAAATGTGAGGATGAAGAAACAACTCACCTCCATAAATACCACATCTCTTGACTTAAGAGAGATTCCCAACTTGGCTCACTACAACCTAAGCAAGGAGAGGGCTGCATAGAAGAGAAGGCGAACTCTCTAAGGGTGGAAGAACTCCTCTTGCTAAGGAGAAGAAGGAGAAAGGCAGCACTAGAGACCTAGGAGAAGCAAACACAAGCAAGAAGATGAAAAGTCTGGATAACTTCCAAGGAATGTTCCTAGTATTTTCTAACCTCTTGTCTTTATTTTTCTTAGTTGATGATGAAAGGGTCTTTATCCATGTATGTACTCTTTTTCGTATCTTTTGTAATGGAAAGCTAAACCTCCCTTGTGGAGGGTTGGGGAAACCCCACATGTATTGAATGATGCTATGATGTATGAAACTTTCCTCAAGCTTAAATAAAACTTGTGAACTCAATGACTTGTTAAAGAAATGTGAAGAACTATTGTGGACTTGAATGAGGACTAAAGGACAAAGGACTAAATGAAATTCAAGGACTAAAAAATCTTATGCTCCATAGCTTACTCTTAGTCTTAATGCTGAATTCATGACTGCATGAGAGCTTAGAACTATGTGAGAAAGTTCTTGAGCTTTGTGCACCTTGATCTATGCTCAACTAAAGAGTAGAAGTATGTGATGTTAATACCCACTAATTGAGCTCGATTGCTCAGCATATTTGAGGGTGGGAATGGATTCATTGAGTGCTCATGAATGAGGTAACATAGTCATGGAGCCCAATGAAATCACTCCCTCATCGAAACTATGCTTGATGCACATGGCGCTCTTAGTGAAATCAATGCTTGTAAGATCTTAACTACACAACCCTCATCTCCATGATCAAGAGATGAGAGGAAAACTAAAAAAATCTAAAATCTTATAAGGATCTTTGTGCTGAAATAGAACCGACTGTGTGTTTATTTTATGCACAAGATTTGAACTTGTAAATCTTTGAGTTAAAACTCTAAGAAAGATAATGTGCACTTGATTTAAAACTAAGCAAAGAAAAGATAAACGTTTGCAGAATCATCATACATAAGTTATCTATCATATCATGTGGGACAAACTCAACTCTCCTCTTCCTTTTATCAGAGTTATTTTCTACTAAGAGTTATCGTGCTTGTTCAGGAACCAAATTCAACAATATACTCATAGCTTAAACATTAGTGATCATAGATATACCTTAATAACAAAACAACCAATTCCTTGAGGTTTGATAAATCCTGGAAACTAAACTTTCAACTTATTACTTCAGACCATGTACACTTATGTGAAAGCACAGACGTATTTTAGGTATGTCAAGTGTTTGGCACTATTGCCAGGAAATTAGAACTCATTTCGTATTAAGGAGAATCTATCAGTAATTAGTGATTTAAGCAATCCTTGCATATAGTTTTATTTTGTGATTTTGGTAATTATAGGCACTAACCATTTACTTTTCTATTTTTTTTTTATTATTGTTGAATCCTTAAACGTTATTGCTATATTTGTTCTTGCTATCTTAATTTGAGTCGTGATTGAGTAGGAGAGTTTGCACTAAATATCTTTTCGGCCCAGAAATTGATAGAACCTATTTACAAGCTAGAAGAGAACAAAACTTCTTACGAACCCAACTAACCGTTATGGAAAATTTTAATGAAAATCTTGGAGAGCTATTAGGAGATCCTAGGGGAAGAGCACTGAGAGACTATGCACAACCCACTATTAGGGGAATTTCCCATGCTATTGTAAGGCCTAATATTGAAGCTAATAACTTTGAGATCAAACCTTCTACTCTGAGTATGGTTCAAAATAACCAGTTTGGGGATTAGCCACTGAAGATCCTAATTCACATATTTCAACGTTCTTTGAAATTTGTGACACCTTCAGATTTAACGCCGCCTCTGAGGATGTAGTTAAATTATGGCTATTTCCATTCTCATTATGAGATAGAGCCAAAAGTTGGCTCAGCTCTCTCTCAAGCGATTCGATCCGGACTTGGGATGATTTGGCTAAGAAATTCTTAGCCAAGTATTTCCCTCTGGCAAAAACCGCTCGGGTGAGAATTGAGATAACCAACTTCACTCAGTTGGAATGTGAGACACTTTACGACGGATGGGATCAATTTAAGGAGTGCTTAAGGCGATGCCCACATCATTGGTTTCCCTTATGGATGCAAGTTCAAACTTTTTACAATGGTTTGAACGCCCCAACAAGGACACTCATCGATGCGGCCGCCGGAGGCTCTATTAGTAGTAAAATCCAAGAAGAGGCGTACGACCTCTTAGAAGAAATAGAAACAATGCATACTAATGGCCTTCTAAAAGGCTTAAAAAGGAATCTATGAAGGTGAATGAATCCAACCAAATAACGGCACTACAACAAGAAATCCATGCCTTGAATAAGAAAATCGAGAGAATGAATGTTAACGTTGTTCTCAAAATATAATGTGAGTTGTGCGGGGGAAGACATAATATTGAGAGCTACAACTTGAATAACCCTTTCATACAAACATACACTGAACAAGTTAATTATTTAAGAAACAATAACATCATGAATAACCCCTACTCCAATACTTACAATCCATGGTGGAAAACCACCCTAATTTCTCATAGAGTAATAATAATAACAACAGAAATCAATATGGGGGGAGTTCATCGAATCAATAGGGCATTAATTATGTAAATAATTATAATCATCACCCTCCAAAGTTAGAAGGAGCTTTTAACTCCTTTAAGACTGAAACCATCCAATTCATGCGCCGCACTGAAGCTACACTCACCCGCCATGATGCCTCTATCTAAGGAATAAAAACATCCCTTAGAAATATTGAGACCCAATTGGGGAAGATCTCTAAGCAGTTAACCATATGGTAGCAAGGAGCTCTACCCAATTCCACTGAAGTGAATCCAAGGGAGCTGGTTAGTGTGATTCATTCTGAAGGGGTGTATGGGGGAAATACAACTGATAAGTTGAGTGCTATAGAAGAAGAGCTAGAGGCTCAGGAAAGAGTGAAGGGAATAAAATGTGAGAAGCTCACAGCTTCAAAATATGATGACCCCAGGAGGTTTTGTATTCCTTGCATAATTTAAAATGAAGTATTTTTAGATCTCTTGTGAAATCTTAGTGCTTCTGTCAATGTTATGCCCTATCATATTTATGAACATCTGAAGGTAGGAGAAATGGAGTACACCTCTATGATTCTAGAATTTGCAAATCTGGAATCCCTTACGCCTCTAGGAATTGTAAAGATTATTTCTATAGGATTGGGGAGCTTTATTGTTCCAATCGATTTTATGGTGTGCGAGTGGGATAAATGGAACAAGAACTCCACAATTATTTTAGGGTGACCTTTTCTTATGAGCACAAGAGCTATCATTGATGTAGGCCGTGGGGTGATGAGTATTAAAATTAAAGGGAAATCAGAGTTAATTGATCTTAAACCCACCTTCTTTAGACAAAGAGAGATGGAGGAAGAGGTGAGCAAGAAAATTAGAGAAGAAAGAATTAGGATTCATAATAATTTTGAGAATCTAACGTTAGGAAAAAAAAATTAGATAATAGCTCAACTTCTTCCTCAGAGAAGGGAAGTAAGGAAGGAGTGAGAAGAAGGAAAACAAGAAGGGGTAAAATGAAAAAGAAGATTCCCCTTGAGATAGAACTTGAAAGAGATTATCCCATGAGGGAAAGTAGAGGGGACGAAGGTTCGAGCACCCTTGAGGGTTGTGCTCACCCTAGTACCTTAAGATCATGGAAAGAAAAACCTCCGGATCCAAATATCTGATCGTTAACAAGTCTAGCTAAAGACATTAAATTAAGTGCTTCTTGGGAGGCAACCCAAGATATATATATATATATATACTTTTTGGAAAGCATCGCTACAGCGCGTTGTAGCGGTCTGCTCCAGTTGTAGCAACTTTTGACTGGTTCAGATTCCATGCAGTCAAAAAGTTAATATTTTTGGGTTTCCCATGCAGTCAATAGGTGTGTTCTGAAAAAGCTGCCCCCCCCTTCACATGGATTGTCATATTTATGACATGAGGGAAGATCATTGACCATAACTCTCTTGCCTTTGATTGCCTTAGCTATTTAAGGAGAGGCAAGCAGGCGGTGATCCTTTGCACCTTCTGAATTTTCTTTCTTCTACATTAATTATTTGCTCTCCTCTCATTTCTTCATTATGTCTTCCGGCAAGAAGTCGATCCCAAGGAGGGAGACCGAAGAATCCTCATATGGGGGAACCTTCAATAGGAAAAGGTTCTCTTCTACTGAAGCCGGACACTGGTTCTTCTCCATGACCTCTCAGCGAAAGTTAATTCCGGAGAAGAACTTTGGCCACTACTTACCCGTGCCGGTGGAGCAAGTCGACCCTCAGGGATGGAGAGAAATGGTCACAAGGAAATCTCCAACCTACCCAACATCGTCTAGGAGGTGTACGCCAATGCAATCAATGTGGCCGAATGGACGGTCTTCGGTAGAGGTAAGGGAGTCACCTTTGGGATTGCTCAAATCAAGCAATTCTATAGGTTAGGGGAAGTAAGTACTTGCTCGTACCTTGAACTCCTGGAGCCTCACTTTGACCCCCATGATCTTATCTCCGAGCTCATCCATAAAAACACAGACTGGGAGGGAGGACAAGCCAACATTCCTCATTCTGAATTGATGGATACGAGTAGTGCATGGCTGGTTTTCATTTCTAGCTATATCATGTGCTCATTGGTCGGGTCGAGTGAAATCTGCATCTCGAGCATCATTTATGAGCAGCTCTGGAAGGCTCTCAAGGGACCCTGTGCTGCATTGGCCTTCGAGTCTTTGATCTTATGGATATGTGAGGCCCAAGGGGTCAAGATCCTCTCCTCCGACTCCGTCATTTCCCACAGCTCTGCTCTTGCTCGTTCAAATCTGATCGCCCGCGTTAGTGAACGGAAGCTACCCAAAAAAAGGAGGGGCGAGCAAGGGGAAACGTCCGCTCTGTCTGACCATACTCTCACCAATAAGCTGTTGCTACAACTCCACATACAACAGGCTAATCTTAGCAAGGCCTTGGCCACCGACATGCGGTTCTTCAAAAAAGAACTCGCCCAGCAGCGCGAATTCTAGTCCGAATTTCATGAAGCCCTTGGACTAATGTTTCAAGACTGGAGCTTGCAAGGAGGATCAGACGCCTCCGTGTTGCCGCGACCGCCTGTCGGTGCCCCTATTTCGGACACGCACTACCCATGCGACTTCGCCTACGACATGGGAGAAGAGGAGAAGGATGAAACCCAAGAATAAATAGGTTGTATTTTTTATATTTATTTGCATCATTTGTTTTTGTACTTTTGTTTTTGTGTATTTTATTTTGAGAATTTTAAATTATGGATTATCATACTCCTAAAATCTTTCTTGAAGTTGCAATTGACAAATTTTTTTGAATTCTTAAAGAATGGAAGTCACAAAAGTAGCAATAGAGAAAATGATATGTAATCAAAGGGTGCTTAACAAAAGTGATTAAATACATTAATAGCATTAAATCTTTTAATAAAGGAATGAATTAAGGTTACTCTAATCTCTAAAATTTAAAATCAATGCTAAGAACTAAGTGTGGGGGAAAGCATTGGACAAAAAATAAACTAGTGATTGAGGTGAGTAATCTAAAAGAGTGTGCTAGGCTCTTGTAGGACTTCATGATCATAAAGATTTGAAATGGGGATGAAGAAATGTATCTCTCCCTAAGAATGAAAAAGAAATATAAAAATAGGGATGATGAAAAATATCACTCTCAAATGAAAGAAATAAAAAAGGATGATGAAAAATATCTCTCCTTAAATCTTTACATCTTTGTGATTCATACGAAGGAGCACACATGACACAAAACTCTTGATTACTCACTACCTCCCTAGCTTAGTTATTCCAAGGAACCTCCCCATTACCTAGCACTAAGCATAAATATTTATACTTGGAGCTTAGTCTATTAACTTTGGTTTATATCCAAGAATAAAACATTTAATTTATGTCAAATGATTTTGTCATTTCAGTGAAGCACGAACTTTAAATTGCAAATCAAAATCTTACTGATATTTCTTGTTGACTATCAAACTTAAGAAACATAAAAAAACCATTTTTAAAGCTTACTCGATGACGAGCAAGAATTTAAATATGGGGTTTGATAAATCTATAATTTATATCTTAAATAAAGGAAAGTTCATTCATATTTCATATTAAAACTGCTTTCTTAATCCAATTTTATCTATTTTTTAGGAAAAATACCTATCTAACAAATCTTGAAGAATTCTGGATATTTTCCCAATTTTCTAAAAGAAATCCGTTGTCGCGCGCTGCAGCGGCCCTCCTTGTAAGGCGCTAGCGCTCCAGCGTGCTGCAGCGGAGCATGCTGTGAATTGCTAGCACTACAGCGCGCTGCAGCGAAGAAGCTCACGAAACACTGGCGGTATAGTGCGCTGCAGCGGACCATGTTGCAAATCACTGGCGCAACAGCACGCCGCAGCAGACCTTGTTGCAAATCGCTGGCACTACAGGGTGCTGCAGCAGTGCATGTTGTGAAGCGCTGGCGCTACAGTGCATTGCAGCGGAGCCATTTGCGAAATTGCTAGCACTATAGCACGCCACAGCATGCTACAGCACGCTGCCGCGGCCCTTCATTGTATGAACCAAAACACCCTAGCGTGCCACAGCAGCCTACTTTGCAAAACATTTTTGCTATAGCACGCTGCAGCGGCCCGCCAAAATTTCTTCTGAGCAGAGCATTAAATGCGGCCGGGACAAGACCCCCAACCAGCACCTTGTCTCCAGCCATCATTCCTTCTGCAGCAGGTTGATTTTTATAGGGAAAATTGTCATGTGAAGATTAAACAATAGAAAATCAATGGTCACTTCATCCATCAAGTGAAACTGGCCATCATGGCTCCATAATTTTTAAAGGAAAATGCAGATTTTTGAAATGTGAGGATGAAGAAGCAGCCCACCTCCATAAATACCGCATCTCTTGACTTAAGAGAGGTTCCAAACTTGGCTCACTACAACCTAAGTAAGGAAAGAGCTGCATAGAATAGAAGGAGAACTCTCCAATGGTGAAAGAACTCCTCTAGCTAAGGAGAAGAAGGAGAAAGGCAGCACTAGGGACCTAGGAGAAGCAACCACAAGCAAGAAGACAAAAAATCCGGATAACTTCCAAGGAACATTCCTAGTATCTTCTAAACTCTTGTCTTTATTTTTCTTAGTTGATCATGAAAAGAGTTTTTATCCATGTATGTGTTCTTTTTCATCTCTTTTGTAATGGAAATCTAAACCTCCCTTGGGGAGGGTTGGGGCAATCTCATATATATTGAATGATACTATGATGTATGAAACTTTTCTCAAGCTTAAATAAAACTTGTGAACTCAATGACTTATTAAATAAATGTGAAGAACTATTGTGGACTTGAATGAGGACCAAAGGACAAAGGACTAATTGAAATTCAAGGACTAAAAAGTCTTGTGCTCCATAGCTCTCTCTTTGTCTTGGTGCTGGATTCATGAGTGCATGAGAGCTTAGAACTTTGTGAGAAAGTTCTTGAGCTTAGTGCACCTTGATCTATGCTCAACTAAAGAGTAGAAGCATGTGATACTAAGACCCACTAATTGAGCTCCGTTGCTCAGCATATTTGAGGGTGGGAATTGATTCATTGAGTGCTCATGAACGAGGTGACATAGTTATTAAGCCCAATGAAATCACTCTCTCATCTAAACTATGCTTGATGTGTGTGACGCTCTTAGTGAAATCAATGCTTGTAAGATCTTAACTACACAACCCTCATCTCCATGCTCAAGAGATGAGAGGAAAATTAAAAAAATCTAAAATCTTATAAGGATCTTAGTGCTGAAATAGAACTGATTGTGTGTTCATTTCACACATGAGATTTGAACTTATAAATATTTGAATTAAAACTCTAAGAAAGTTAATGTGCACTTGATTAAAAACTAAGTAAAGAAAAGATGTACGTTTGATGAATCATCATACATAAGTTATCTATCATATCATGTGGGAGAAACACAGCTCTCCTCTTCCTTTTATCAGAGTTATTTTCTACTAAGACTTGTCGTGCTTGTTCAGGAACCAAATTCAACAATATACTTATAGCTTAAACATTAGTGATCATAGATATACCTAAGTAACAAAAAAACCAATTCCCTGAGGTTCGATAAATCTCAGAAACTAAGCTTTTCACATATTACTTCATACCACGTATACTTGCATGAAAGCGCAGACATATTTTAGGTCTGTCACACACCACCTAACTAATGTTTTTAAGTCTTATGGAAAGATCTAAGAAGCTAAGGAAGAAGAAGGACTCACAAGTTTTACTTAAGTTTTTCTTAAGGATATAAGATGAGATTCTGATCAATGGTCCAATTATGGCTTGAACTCATATAATTTATATTTTAAATTACTATACTTACTATTTATAACATTTAGAATATGATTTAAAGGCTTTAAAATGCTAAACCTTAAATTTGAGCAAAATGACTATTTTGCCCCTACTTAAGGGTCTAAAAGATCAAATTTTGATTTAGGGTTACAAATTTAAAATTTTTAATGGCAAAGTATTTTTTTATTGTCTAATATAAGATTAGACAGTAATTATATTAATTTTGGGTAATTATTAAGCCTCATGAAATCAAATTAATAAATTTGACTCATATGGGCATTTTGGTAATTTGACCAAATGAAATCTAAATTTTCTATCCGTTTATTCTTGCTTACTATCTAAGGTTTCCATAGAACCTAAAATCATTGAATTCTGATAAGTATTGGCTAAGTTACAGTCAATACAAGCTAAGGGTAAAAGAGTAATTTTAAAGTTTCTTAATTAAGGGTCAAAATTCCTAACTTTTCCAATTAGTGTCCAAATTAAGCCAAATTAATAGATATGATTCACAAATGACTCACTGATCATATTGAATAGTGGTAGGCTGAATTTGGACTCTAACAGGCTAAGTTATAGCCTAATTAGGGTTTAAGGTGATTAGTGAGTGATTAGTGAAACTAATCACTAAATCACTAAATTAACCACACCACTAGGTTCTAATCTACTCTAAGAGCTCTTTGAAATTTAAATTACTCAAATTGAATAATTAATTTTACTAATCTTCACTAATCAAGTTTTAGGGTAATTAGGGTTGATTAAGGAATCTAACCATTGGATCCTAAATATTTTTGTAGTTTAATATTAATTAGGTTTTCTTGATCCAAATGGATATATGTATGACCTATTTTGGAGTTTAATTGACCAACTTATGGTTAATTGAAGTTCTAGGGTTAATTGACCTAATTAGAGTTAGGTCATAAATGTGATTAGGCTCAAACTAATCCAAACAACAAAATGAATACTACAAGATTAATCCTTTGAGTTTACCAATTATTTTAAGACCCATATTGGGTATGTTTGAATTTGTGTGTGCAAAGTTATAGTAATTTGGGTCAAATGGCAATTTTGGTAATTAATTAAATACCTAAAATATTACTAAGTGAAATATTAGTCAAAATGGATAATTGATAGCACCAATAATTTCCTTGAATTTTTTTAATTAATTTGGTATATTTATTTGCATAATTTGAATATGTATTTTTCAAGTTATGGATTCCTAAAGTTTGGGATTTAATTGATTTAATTAAAGGTATAATTATTACATATATTTTTGCTATTTATTTAATTAATCCATTTAACCTCAATTAGTGTATTCTGTTATCACTAAATAATAGTTATTAATTTTCTATTTAACTATACATATACACATATATGTAAATATATATATATATATATATATATATATATATATATATATATATATATATATATACATATATATATTTATGATGGGCGAAGCTTGGGGGGGTGGCGGCAGGGAGTGCGGCTCCTTGAAGAGTAAACGGTGATTTTAGGGTTTCCTTTAGAGCGCCGACGGGGATGCTGTTGGGTGTGGGAAACTATGCGAGAGAGTTCCCCCCCCCCTGGTGTCCTGTCTCCGGTGCAACCAGGACCCCCCTGTCACCCTGCTCTCTCCCTGCCCTGTCGCGAGAGAGGCGGCTTCTCGATCCTAGGGGTTTGTATTAAGGGTTGGATAGCTATCGACAAGCTAAATCTTCTCTTGAATAGTTGTTGTAAGGGAGGTTTTTGGATCCAAAGCCTACCTATAAATTCGTTTTCGATTGCTTTGGTTCTTTTTAAAGATTTTGTTAATCTCCTCCCAAGAAGGTTTTTGGTATTTAGTAGAGGATCTTTGAAACTTTTTGTTGATAAATCCCAATAGTTAGATGAGGATTTTTTATCTGAACCTCACTGGATCTCCTTTCCTCATTTATAGCCGAAACTAAACAACCCCCATCACATGTTGGCCTTGGCGAGTATAGTGGGGGCTCCGATTGCAATTGATAAAGATTCAGGGCTTTTGGCAAGCCCCAAAAGCTAGAGTGTTAGTTGATCTGAACATCTCGCTGAGATGCCCAAAAGAGATTTTTATTACTGGGAATATTTTAAATCACTTTCAAAAGGTCAGAGTGGAACATGAATTTGTCAAATACTCCCAGTGCAGTCGTTGTGGTCATGTAATGGAAGAGTGTCAATCTAAGTTCAAAAAACTTAATTTTAGGGTTTCCTTTGGAACACCGACGGGGATGTTGTTGGGTGTGGGAAACTATGCAAGAGAATTCCCCCCCCCCCCCCCCTGGTGTCCCGACTCTGGTGCAACTAGGACCCCCCTGTCACCCTGCTCTCTCCCTGTCCTGTCGCGAGAGAGGCGACTTCTCAATCCTAGGGGTTTGTATTAAAGGTTGGATATCTATCGACAAGCTAAATCTTCTCTTGAATAGTTGTTGTAAGGGAGGTTTTTGGATCCAAAGCCTACCTAAAAATTCATTTTCGATTGCTTTGGTTCTTTTTGAAGATTTTGTTAATCTCCTCTCAAGAAGGTTTTTGGTGTTTAGTAGAGGATCTTTGAAACTTTATGTTGATAAATCCCAATAGTTAGATGAGGACTTTTTATCTGAACCTCACTGGATCTCCTATCCTTATTTACGGCCGAAACTAAACAACCCCCATCACCTGTGGGCCTTGGCGAGTATAGTGGGGGCTCCGATTGCAATTGATAAAGATTCAGGCTTTTGGCAAGCCCCAAAAGTAGAGTGTTAGTTGATCTGAACATCTCGCAGAGATGCCTAAAAGAGATTTTTATTATTGGGAATATTTTTAATCACTATCAAAAGGTCAAAGTGGAACAGGAATTTGTCAAATGCTCCCAGTGCGGTCATCATGGTCATGTAATGGAAGAGTGTCAATCTAAGTTCAAAAAACCTAATTTTCAATGGAGGCCAAAGCAACCTCCCGCCCAGTCTGAGGCTGATCCTCCTAATCAAGCTCTGGCAATAGATCCATTTTCTCCCTTAGGGTGGGATCCGGCGTAGGTTGTAGCCCTGGTGGATCAGTCTCCTTTAGTAGGGGATAGACAACTAGTTTTGTCTCAACCGAACCTAGTGGAAGTAATCATGGAGGCAATCCATTTTCAGGAGGAGGAGTTTTTTGGCCGAGGAACAGTAACCCTGTTGTCTCCTCGGTGGATCAGGGGGAGTGGATTTCGCCAAAAAAGAAGAGGGCTACTCGTAGATCAAATGCTGAAATGGTTCTCTTGAGAGCCAATTCTAGAAAGTCAAACAGTATCCACCTATGCTGAATAAGTCTATTTTGATTTGGAATATTCGAGGTATCGCAAATCTTTTGAGCAGATCTAGAATTATATCTCTTTGTAAAAGGAATCATGTTATGTTTTTGGCGGTCTTGGAACCTCTTCTCCAAGGCCAGGTGATTGGGCTCTATGCGAAGCGTTTGGGTTTCCCAAAGTATTTTGCAAATAGAAATAGTAAAATTTGGATTTTTTTGAAGGAACTGGTATCTTTTGAGGTGGTGATTGATGAAGATCAATGCATTCAGGGTCTCTTTTCATGGAAAAGTCTTGCTTGGAAACTCTCAGTAGTTTATACTAGCTGCTCCTACCATATGCGTAGAGCTCTTTGGCAGTCTTTGGAAGCTTGGTGTACATTGGACGACTCTCCTTGTCTTTTGGGTGGTGACTTCAATGCTATTATGCTCCCCTCAGAACGTATTGGTTGTGGCCGAGATTTTGCGGGTGCCATAAGGGATTTTAACTCCACTATTTGCAACTCGGGTTTGATTAAGGTAGATTTCAAGGGCTCTCCCTTTACCTAGTGTATCAAGTCAAAAGTTTCTCATTTGGATAGATTTTTGGCTAATCCCAATTTCCTGAGCCTCTTCTGCCCATTACTTGTGTCTCATCTAAATCGTTTGGGATCAGACAATTCTCCTTTGCTCCTTCCTCTGCAATCGATCCCTCCGTCCCCTCCTTCTAGGGGAATGTTTCGTTTCCAAAATATGTGAGTTCATCACCCGGATTTCCTTGATTTGGTTAAGTTAAATTGGCTTCCCTCGGTGTTGGTTAGAGGAAATGTCTCTCCTTTATTCCAAGTTAAAAAGGTTAAAAACTTGTCTTATTTTCTAGAGCAAACATCATTTTGGCAACATTTTTGAAAATGTGCGATTGGCTGAGATTGAGGTGTCTAACTTGGAGGCCTTGTGTGACGTGAATGGCTCGGGGGAATCTCTCTTAGAGCTAAGGAGGGCCAAAAGCAAGCTTGAGTCCATTCTGAGGATAGAGCAGGATTTCTGGATTCAAAAATCCACACTAAAGCATTTTAATGATTGTGAAAATAATACTAAATTTTTCCATTCGTGGACCAAAATTAAACATTCGTCAAATTTCTTTAGCCATATGAAAGATAGTGAGGGTATTAGTATCCCCCAGGAAGCCCTGGGTGATTCGGCGCTCTTGTTTTTCTCTGAACTTTGGAGATCAGAGGGTTGTTCCACCGATACTATGTGTAATAACCTGTCTTTCCCTCAGGTCTCGGAGGAGGTCAACTCCCATCTACTTAGTACTCCTTCCTTCATTGAAGTTGAGAAGGTGGTTCTTAATCTGGACCCAGACACGGCAGCGGGTCCTGATGGTTTTTCTCCTAGGTTTTTTCAGTCGTGCTGGCAGGTGATTACAGAAGATGTTTTCAAGGTAGTTCTAGATTTCATTATTTCTGACTATATCCTAAAATTTGTTACGGCTACATCAATTGCCTTAATCCCCAAAAAAGTCCATCCTTCCCTATGGTCAGAATTCCGTCTAATCAGTCTTTGCAATGTTTTTAACAAGATTGCAACCAAGGTGATGACAAACAGGTTGTGCTACCTCCTTCCCAACCTAATTTCTCCGGCCCAAAGTGTGTTTGTGCAAGGAAGATTAATTTCGGATAATTTCTATTGGCAAAGGAGTTAATTCAGGATTTAGACAAGAAATGTCACGGTGGCAATGCCATTGTTAAGCCTAACATTATGAAAGCTTATGATATAGTAGAATGGCGATTCCTTTTTGCCATCCTTCGAAAGTTTGGTTTCTCCAATCTCGTTATTCAATTTATTTATAAAGTGATTTCTAACATAGGCTTTTCTGTTCTGATTAATGGGGCGAGCAGGGGTTTCTTTCCCTCTTCTAGAGGCTTAAGACAAGGCGAACCCCTCTCTCCGGCACTCTTTATAATTGCAAATGAATATTTCTCCACACTTCTTGCAAATGAATTCTCCCTTCGTAAGGGCATAGCCTTCCATAACTCGGGTAAGATGGTAATCTTGCATCTTTCATTTACAGACGATACGTTGATTTTTTGCAAAGCCACAAAACAAGCTTTCAAATCGGTGCTAAGGATTTTGGATCATTTGGAGGTTGTCTCAGGGATGAGAGTGAACCGCAGTAAATCTAATGTAGTGTTTGGAAAAATGGTTGATCCAATTAGAATCCAAGGCCTTGGGCCTCTCCAGGTCATCCCTTCCCCTTAACTATCTGGGCCTCCCTCTGTCGAAAGGTTTGGTTGGCCTTGCTGCATTAAATTCTATTATTCAAGCTATTTCTAAAAAAGTCAATGGTTTGGCGGCTAGGTGTCTCTCTTTTGGAGGTCGGCTAGTCCTTCTCCAAGCTGTTACAAATGTTATTCCTAACTATTTTTTGGCGGTGTTGCGACTGTCGGCTGCTTTTCTTAAACGTTTAAATTCTCACTGTAACGATTTCCTCTGGGGAGATTATGCAAGGAGGAAAGCTACAAAGTTGTGCAGTCGGAATTCGATTGCAGTCCCCAAGTCCTCTAGTGGTTTGGGTCTCTCCCCTCTAAAAGTACTCATATTGCATTTTGTATTAAACATTGGTGGAGGCTAAGGTTCGGGGAGGGCCTTTGGGCCTCTTACATGCACAAGATGTATGGCGCGAAGTGTCACATTTCCTTACGGGGAGCTCTCCAAAATGATTCAGTGATGTGGCGTAACCTTTTGAGAATTAGGAGTGAAGCAAAAATGTGTATCTCCTGGTCTTTTGCGGATGGTTCTTGCTCCTTTTGGTTTGACAAGTGGTTAAGGGAGGGTCCCCTCCATTCCCTTTTTTCGGTGGTGGGCTCGACCCTCATATTGGTGGTTGGTTTCTGGTCGGAGGGTCGGTGGGATTATTCTAAGGTTGCTGTTGTTGTCCTGGATTTGGACATGGTGAATCTGATTTGTAACACCCCTATTGTTGAAGGGGCTGATTCCATGTCTATTGCGAATGGTAATGGGTCTAAGCCGAAGCTAAAACTGGCAAAATCGATTCTTGATCCCCCCTCCCTGGCCTTGCCAGGTTGGTTCCGTTTGCCTACTAGTGCTCTCTCATTCTTTATTTAGTGAGTCTTTAAGAATTTCTTATCCACATATGACATTCTAAAGTCGAGGGGTATGTCGTTGGCTTCAATATGTGGGTTCTGCCGTGGTGAAGAATCTTTGTCTCATTTGTTCCTGCAGTGCCCTTTCTCAAGGGGTCTTTGGACCCGTTATGTCTATTTGTGGTCTTGCTCGCCCATTTGTTTTTCTTCAGTTACGGGCCTCTTGCTCTGGTGTTTAAATCATTCGGGAAAGTGGGGATTTACGCTTGCGTGCCAAATCTGCTGGCAGATTTGGTCGGCTAGAACAAAAGTAAAGTGGGGAAAGAAGCTGGTTTCCAGTTGGTTGGTAGGAGTTTTTATTGATAATTTTATGAAGCTTGTTGTTCTATTGGGTTTTTTCGTTGGGGATCCGCTCATACCTGCTTATTTTAAAGAAGATCCGTCGGGAGGGTGTGTCTACCCCTTTGGCAAAGGTTTGCATTGGTCGTTGTCTTCCCTTGTTCTGTGTGTGGAAAAATCTTCTGTGGGAGTTATGTTTATCAATAAGATCGGTTGGAAGTGGTGGACTAATGCTTATTACTTCGAACACTGGTGGTCTTGTAAGGTGATGTTGGGATTTAAAATTTGGTTGATTCCTTGGGTTGCTCTTTTGGTGATATCTCATTGGGAAGAATCAAATATAAACCTTTTTTTCTTGGGATCACCCAGTTCCATTTGCTGGTGCAAACAATTCCTAGCTTTGAACCTCAGTTCCTTGGTTGCTTTATTTTATATTTGGATAAATCATTTTAAGGTGGTTTTCTGGTGGTGCTGGGAATAAGCTTGTCTTTGTTTGGTTTTTTTCTTCTTCTGGGGCGGCGGTGGTTCTATTGTCGATGCTATTGAGGTTGAGTGGTGATGTGGCGTTGGTCGTTGTCTCCTCTGTTTTCCAAATTATGGCTCTGTCGACTCGATTTGTCGCTCTAGATCAGTTTCCTCCAAAGGAGAGGGCGATCGGTCAGGCTTCAGTCTGATATGTCGGCTTCCTCGGGGAGACTGCGATGAAGTCTTATCAGGGCCGAGTCGCTTCGTTTTTCGCTTCGCTATGTTTCCTTTTATAGGGGTTGAGGAGGGTGCGAAGAGGAAGCAGGCTGGTAGTGTTCTCTCTGCCCCTGCCCCTCTTCGACCACTCGCCCTCTTGCTGCACCAAAATGAATATGGATGGATGGCTCGTCTTTCGTTATGTCCTAATCAGGCTTCGCTGTGGTCCCTCTTTAGTGTTTTTTTTTCAGGAAGCTTTGTCTTCTTTGGCAGATCCTCTGCCTGGCCTGGGCCCTGCTGGCGCTCTCTTCTTCCAGTGTCCAGGCGAATCTCACGGTACTCGTCTTTGGATTGAATAAGGTCTTCTTGTTGTGCGCTATCATGTTGTTCGAAATCTGCAGGGCTCTGCAGCGGATGTCAGTATCGATTCCAAGCTCGAACAGGCCACTGGAGTGCATCCTCCTGCTTTGCGCTCAGCTTTTAGTTTCTTATGTGGATTCTTACCGTGTTCTTTGAGGTTCTGTTTAAGCTTTTCTGAGCCTCTTCTGAGGTTTGGTGTTCGGGCGAGGGGTTTTCTTGTCCGCCCTTAGCGCCGTTTTTTCCGTCAATTTTTGTTAGTTTTGTTAGTTAGCTAGATGCAGTTGGGGCCCGATGTGTGTGGACTCGCTGAAAAATCTGTAAAATTTTTTTTGCTAATGAATGGAAAGACTTCTTATTTAAGAAAAAGAACAATATATATATATATATACATATATTATAAGTAATACCTACACATATTTATATATATCTAAATTATCTTTAAAATCTAATTAATCTTCTGAAGGTGGCGGGACCCGCCAGAGACACGTGAACCACAGGAATTGGCTGGATCAGATGAGCGGCCCCAGCAGACGAGACGACGCTGTGCAGTGGGCCCACTCCTACGTTCTCAAGCCGACACGACACAGCGCGGGTCCCACATCCCCTCATCAGCAGCTGACATGTACACAGATTCTCCAATAATCGCATGACGCGTGACCACGCGGTTCGAACCACGCGCCGACCGGTCGAACTAGCACCGCTTTCTGTTCAGGCGAGCCAGAGGCGTGACGAAATGACGCTTCGTCTCCTTCCCCGACGCACTGGATTCGGCTAGGGTTTGCGAGATTAGCTCTGATCGGCAACCATATCATAACTTAACAATTGCATAGAGTAATAGATGCTAAAGAATATTTAATCGAGAAAGCAGATGATCAGGAGACGAGGTACCTGATGATTGAACCAAAAAAGGGAGGATTAAGGTTCATCTTTCGAGCGATTTGGTTTCAGCCGAGAGACCTCCAAAGCGAAAATGAATAATAGAGCTTCTATTAGGATCCTAACATTATCTTATTTTCTGTTTGGAGCGGTGAGATCGACACCTGTCGATCGAGAACTCGACACGTCGCCTCTGCTTCGACACGCATTCGCCAGCCGAAGCAGACGACTTTCCAGCCGTCCGATCAGATTCAGATCAGACGATCCAGATGGCCTCATGTCAATCCAGATGATGTTAGAGGAAAGAAACGACGCAGATTAATTGCTGACGACGCCGTTAGTAATAAATAATAATAATATTATTTAAATCCTTTTACACAAATTTTATTAATTTAATTTAACTAATTATATGCATTCCTAAAATTCCCAATAAATCACCCTCAGCCAATTGAGAGGAGAGGAACGCAATGGCATAATCGAATTTTCAATTTGACGAGTATTTATTTATTTGATTTTTTGGGGTATTTAAATACTATTAAAATATTCGACGAAATCCAACGACTTCCAAATGCATCCAAAACTTCTTCCCTAGCTAATTTGGGAGTGGTGAACATAATGGCAGAGTCAGATTTTTAATTTGAGATCAAAATAAAAAGTCAATTTCTAGGGTTTGGGATTTTCCAGAAATTAAGATTTGATTCAGTTGATTCTTGATTTGACCTAAATCTTAGAGATAAGTTCTAATTAACTTATTTAGTATACTAGAACTATAATTAAGACTTAGATTAGTCTTAATTGACCTAGGTAACAACTTGGCTATTACAGACTCCCCCACTTAAGAACGATGTCGTCCTTGAAATCACTCTAGTGGAAACATAAAACATAATAAAATATTGGAATTTGAAAATACTAGAATTGAATAAGTACCTTGGTTAAAGAGATTTGGATATTTTTGGTGCATATCCAATTCCATTTCCCATGTTGCTTTCGTTACATGAATGGTTCCTCCATTGAACCTTAATCATTTCGTTGAAACAATTCCTCAGTTGCTTTTTATCACGATCCAAAATCTTGATTGGTTCTTCAATATACGAGAGGTCAGGTTGAAATCCTACTTCTGGAAGTTGAATTAGGTGAGAAAGATCTCTAAGGCATTTCCTTAAAGATGATACATGAAATACATTATGCACTGCAAAAATTATCAGGTAAATTCAATCTATATGCGGATGATCCGATCTTCTCTAAACTTCAAATGGTCCGACATAACGGGGACTGAGTTTCCCAGCTATGCCAAATCTGAGAACTCCCTTCATAGAACTAACTTTTAAATATGCGAAGTCTCCTTTATTAAATTCTATAGGTCGATGATGAGAATCAAAATATTTACTGTGATGATCTTACGCTGCACAGATTCTTTGTTGAATAAGATGAATCTTATTGTTTGTTTCTTCCACTAGTTCAAATCCATATAATTGAACACTTCCTAACTCAAACCAAGCTAGTGGAGTACTACACTTTCTATCATACAAAGCTTCATATTGAGCCATTTTAATACTAGCCTGAAAACTATTATTTTATGCAAACTCTACTATCAGTAAATGATCTTCCCAAGAACCAGCAAAATCTAGAATACAGAGTCTAAGAAGATCCTCAAGCCCTTGGTTTACCCTTTATGTCTAGCCACCAGTTTGGGGATGGAATGCAGTACTCACAGCCAAAGTGGTTCCAAGGTCCTGATGAACCGCTTGCCAAAATTTAGATGTGAATATGCTATCTCTATCAGACACAATTGATGTTGGAATACCGTGAAGTCTTACAATATCTTTAATATAAATCTTGGCGAGCTTCTCGACTGAATCAGTTTGACAAATAGAAACAAAGTGAGCAGACTTGGTTAAACGATCGACTATCACCCATATTGTATCAGCTCCAAACTTAACTCGAGGTAAACCATCACAAAGTTCATAGATATATCTTGCCATTTCCATTCAAGAATTTCTAATGGGTGAAGAAGACCACCGGGTCTTTGATGTTCAGCTTTCATAAGATTACAGGCATGACACTTAGCTACATATTCTACTATATTCTTCTTCATGCTAGGCCACCAAAATGACTGCTTCAAGTCTTGATACATCTTTGCACTTCCTGGGTGAATTTGGTATCCAGATCCATGACCTTCGATCAATACTTCTTGCTGCATGGATTTTGGAATCCACAGATGATCCTTCTATGAAAATGAACATCCGTTCTTCAACCACTTTCAACTACTTGCTTAAAGTTCAAATATTAATCATCATTAGTTTGTGATATAGAAACATCTCTATGAAAAGTTGGTTCTGCATTACTCATAGAGGTCATTGTGCTTAACATATCGCCACAAACTGGTTTAATTTCTAACTTTCTAAACTCTTCTTCCACTAAACTGGTTATAATTATAGCTGAAAGGTAAGCACAATGGCTAAGAGCATCTGCTACAACATTAGCTTTTCCTGGATGGTACTGAATATCTAACTCATAGTCACTAATTAATTCCAACCATCTTCTTTGCCTACAATTCAACTCTCATTGGGTGAATATGTATTTTAAACTTTGGTGATCAGTGAATATGGAGCACTGAACTCCATATAGGTAATATCGCCAAATTTTCAATACAAAAACTACTGCAACCAATTTTAGATCATGAACTGCATAGTTTCTCTTATGTGGTTTTAGTTGACAGGATGCATATGCAATAACCTTATCTTCTTGCATTAGAATGCACCCTAAACCAATTCCAGAAGCGTCTGTGTATACTTGATAATTTACACCTTCTTTAGGAAAAACTAGCACAGGGGCTGAAAATAAGGCTTCTTTTAGTGTCTGAAAGGCCTTCTCACATTTTGGTGACTAAATAAATGGTACTGCCTTCTGGGTTAATTTTGTGAGTGGTGAGGCAATCTGGGAGAAGCCTTTTATAAACTTTCTATAATATTCAGCTAAACCCAGAAAACTACAAATCTTAGTGGCTGATTTGGGCTGAACCCAATCTTGAATAACATTGATTTTACTTTGATCTACTCAAATTCCATGAGCATCAACAACATGCCCAAGGAATGACACTGAATCCAACCAAAATTCACATTTTGAATATTTTGCTTACAATTTATGCTCTCTAAGTGTTTCCAGAACTATCCTTAAATGATTCTCATGATCTTTTATGGTCTTTGAATAAATCAAGATAGCATCAATAAAAATAATGACGAGTTTATCTAAGTAAGGTTTCAAAATTCTTTGCATTAAGTCCATGAATAGGGATGGTGCATTAGTAAGACCAAAGGACATCACTATAAATTCATAATGTCCATAACATGTTCTGAATGTCTTTCACTCTTACTTGATGGTACCCAGACCTTAAATCAATCTTAGAAAATACAACTGCGCCAGCAAGTTGATCAAATAAATCATAAATTTGGGGAAGTGGATATCTATTTTTGATGATCACTTTATTTAACTCCATATAGTATATGCACATTATCATAGACCCATCTTTCTTTTTCACAAATAATACCAGAGCTCCCCACGGGGACATACTAGGTTTAATAAATCCCTTATTCAATAATTCTTGAAGTTGATCACTCAGTTCTTGAAGTTCTTTCGGGGCTATTCTACATGGTGCTTTAGATAATGGCTGTGTACCTAGAACTATGTTGATCGGTAGGCCTGGAAAATCTTCAGGAAATACATATTTGAATTCATTAACTACTTTAATACATGAAATAGAAAGTTCATTTTTATTGTCTCCCATCATGGTGACTAAAATTGCTATACAACCTTTACTCACTAGCTTCTCTACTTGGAGTGCATTTATTAGAGAGTCTTGGGTACTAAATCTTCCCACCAAGGTTTCTGAGGCACCAGATGAGTGGAGAATAATTTCCTTCTGTTGACAATCTATAGTGGCATTATGCATACTAAGCCAATTCATGCCTAGTATAATATCAAAATTTGCAATGGGTAATACTATTAACTTAGCCTGAAAGGTTCTTTTATTCACCGGTACTTGTAGGTCGTAGAACTTAGTGACACTTAGTTGAGCTCCGGATGGAAGTCCAACATTTAAGGTTTTGGCAGGTTTGTAACACGGGAATTTTATATGGTTAACAAAACTCTCTGAGATGAAAGAGTGACTGGCCCTAGTATCAAATAATACATTGCAAGGCTTTTCTTCTATATTTATAGTGCCTAATTTAATGTTTAAATGAAAGAAGCATTTAATAAATATTGAAAAATTTTAAGTAAAGAATAATTAAAGATGTGTACCTGAAACCACGTTATTATCTTCAGTGGCCTGAATGGAGTAAGATTGTAAACTCTGGTTGTCCCAGCAAGTCTACTGCTGGTTGCTTAGACCTTCACTTGATTTGGAATTGGGGGTCGAGAGGTACTTGTCTAAACCTTAGAAGGAACTTGATCTTTGTTGATTGGAGGTGGCATTAGGGCCATCCTTAGCTCCCTTTTGTGCAGAGGAGTAGGTCTGAATACCTGGTTTCAACTAGTACAATTAATTTCCACCCCATTGATTGTCTTGAAAGCATTATATTGTTCATATCGGTGGCCCTGGCAACCACATGTAAGGCATCGATGATCGTAATGGTAACACTTTCCATAAGGATGAGGCCTTTGATATTCTTGGCTTTGGTTGATAGCTTCCTTAACCTCCATCTGGTAGGCTCGTCCTTGATTAGGACGGTGGCGCTTGAAGCTATCATAACGATGGTTAGGAGCAAATTCTTTCCTCTTAAACTCCCCTGCTGACTGGTGGTGTTCAACCACTCTTGCAGTCTCTACCAACTTCTCAAAATTAGTTATCTATAAGGGAAAATCATGATCCTTGATAGATCTATGCAATCCACTTTGGAAGCGGTAGCACTTGTCTTCTTCCGTTGGTACTAAATTTAGAGTAAAGCAAGTTATCCTTCTAAATTATGCTACATAATCTGCACTTCAATCATGAATTTATTACAACTTAAGAAACATAAAGTAGAATCCTTATTACAATAAGGATCTTAGCCTATATACTTAGTGAAAAAAGCAATACAAAAGTCTTCGTAGGAGAGTTCACCACGTTCTCTTTGAAGTTTCTTGAATAAGCTCTTATATGTGTCGATCCACCATTCTCTTGCCCGATCTCGTAGAAGACATATTACTATCTCTACCTTAATATTATATGACCATCCCATAATACTAAAGATGTGATCTACTCTTGCGAGCCATTCCTTAGCCAAAATTGGAAAGTCAAGCCCTTCTATACATGCCTTCCTCTAGCAACTTATTTAGTACTTGTGCTCCTTCGTTAGATACTCCTCCTATGGATCTCCTTTGCTTCAAACCCAATTGGGTTTCATACTTCCAGATGATCTCAAATTCTCTTAAGTAATTCATGAACGTCATTCTTAATTATACTTTATGCCTACAATTATCATTAAATACTTTAATTTGTTGAGCTTATATATGTATTATTTAGATATTTATGTTTTAATATCTTGTATGACTTTCTCATTACTTACTTTATTCTGAGTTATACTCATAATGACATGGATATTGTTTTAAGTATTCATTTAGTTACTAAGTGTTAGAAGAACAATCCATTAGGTAGAGAGGAATGCAAATTCCAATCTAACACCTTATGGACTTCTCTGATACCAAATGTGGCGGCTCTGCCCCATTGTGGTCCTGTTAACTCTTAAGTTAACATGATTACGGTGGAGAGGTCACCGAAACGGCAAGGTCCCTACTTACAATTAGATTAGGCGCATATCTTAATCCATCATAATTAAGGACTTTACCATTCCCAAGTAAGATTTCACTAAATGAAAGATACATGAAAGCAAAGTGCGGAAGCAAAATAATATACAACCATTCATTACAATATTAAAGGAACTAAACATCCAACTCAAAATAAGTAAAGCAGAAAAAGTAAAGTTTAACCTGCATTATTACAAAATTAAACAATTTATAAGAACTAAAAATAACACTCAGCCCCACAATGCAGGGAATAAAAGAAGCTAAGTCTAAGGATCTTCAGGTGCACGCTCCTTGTCCAATAGTAAGTCTTCCACCGGATCAACTGCTTCAAACAACTTTGAACATATCATTATCGGTTTCATAATGATAGGGCCCCAGCCAGCAAAAGAAAATTATTAATTAGACAAAATGTCTAAGTACATCTTAGGGTAATCAATTTATTATGTTCATTAGATATCACCATAAGCAATTAAGCATAAAAGCATAAAAGTAGGAGCATAATGCATAAGAAGTAAATGGGATAAAGCTATAAACAACTAGTTTATAACTTAAACAATTAGGAAGTAAGCACAAAACTCCTCTATAGTGACTACAACAAGATTAGGCATAAAATAGTGACTACATATTAATATAATTGAAAGAAAACTCAACCTAAACATGCTTATGATCATCTTAATTTTATGCTAATTATCATAAAGTAAAAATACATATGAAATAATTAAGTAACTAAAAGTGAGACTAACATCCTATGAATGTAATCAATAAATAAAACTAACATTATGTAAGTAGAAGTAAAGCTAGTAAATGCAGAAGAATAGTAAATAAGAAAATGCTGAAATGTAGACTAAAATAGAAAGTATGAAACTGAAATTACTATGACTTGAACAAGATAATCAACTTAAAGTAGAAATGCACCTAACTTAGTATTGCCAACAAAGGGAGAAAAAGGATATGAAGTCTAACAAATACCATCCTAGCCGATCTTAGGTCTAGGCTTGGTTAGACATGCCTTAGACAGACGAATACCATCCTAGTCAGTCATAGGTCTAGGCTTGGACTGTACTAAAGTATAGGTATGAAAAAAGGCATACTAATTAGGCTACATTCTATTAACCATATGTTCAACTCAACAATGCTACTATGCAAAACAAGTTTGATATGAAACACTTTTCAAATGTCTTATGCCTAATACATGTGAATAAGGAATAAGACTCAAAAGCAAGGAAAGGAAAGCATCAATTTCAAAGTGAGCAAGAGACTCTACTAGTACACAAGTGATATCTCTTTGTTATCTAATTTAATTATTCTACTACTCTAAGTTACCCAAGTTCAGGATCTCCAATTCCCACTATCGAGTGTAACGCAGATTCACGGCTTTATAAATTGAAAATAATTAGAACTGGCTAAGTCCTAATTGATTAAATCACTGACGACTATAAGTTAAATAAGTAAGTCAATCGACCTATTTTAATAATTTTAAGAATCCCAAATCAACTTGATTAACCAAATTAAGATGAAAGGATTAAGAATTAAACTCCAAATAATTAGGTTTACTCACTCAATCTAAAGGTATATATAAGGGTCTAAGGTTTGAGATCCAAGTCTCATAGATTAGGATAAGGCAAATCTTAATGAGTAATCAACTCATTAGGATAGATTTCTATCCTTAGTTCTAAGATTTAAAGATCAGATAATCATTAATAAACTAAGAAAAATTTATAAACTAGTAAACTCAAGGCTTCACTTATTGAGTAACCCAATTTACTTAATAAATGAACTCTAACCTAAGAACTATTCCTAATCCAAGAAATTAAGGCTCTTAACTACTAAGAGTATCTCTCAAACACACCACCTAACTAATATTATTAAGACTTATGGAAAGATCTAAGAAGCTAAGGAAGAAGAAGGACTCACAAATTTTACTTAAGTTTTTCTTAAGGATATAAAATGAGATTTTCATCGATGGTCCAATTATGGCTTGAACTCACATAATTTATGTTTTAAATTAATATTCTTACTGTTTATAACATTTAGAATATGATTATAGGGCTTTAAAATGCTAAATCCTAAATTTTGGCAAAATGACTATTTTGCCCTTACTTAAGGGTCTAAGAGATCAAATTTTGATCTAGGGTTCCAAATCTAAAATTTTCAGTGGCAAAGTGTTTCTTACTGTCTAATATAAGATTAGACAGTAATTACATTAATTTTGGGCAATTATTAAGCCTCATGAAATCAAATTAATGAATTTTACTCATAGGGGCATTTTGGTAATTTAACCTAATAGAATCTAAATTTTATGTAGTTTATTATTGCTTACTATCTAAAGTTTCCATAGAACCTAAAATAATTGAATTTTGATAATTATTGGCTAAGTTATAGTCAATACAAACTAAGGGTAAAAGAGTAATCTTAGGGTTTCTTAATTAAGGGTCAAAATTTCTAATTTTTCCAATTGGTGTCCAAATTGAGCAAAATCAGTGGCTATGATTCACAAATGACTCATTGATCACATTGATTAGTGGTAGGCTTAATTTGGACTATAATTGGCTAAGTATTGTCTAATTAGGGTTTAAAATGATTAGTGAGTGTTAATAAAATTAATCACAAAATTACTAAATTAACCATACCACCAGGTTCTAATCTACTCTAAGAGCTCTTTGGAATTTTAATCACTCAAATTGGATAATTAATTTTACTAATCTTCACTAATCATGTTTTAGGGCAATTAGGGTTGATTAAGGAATCTAATCATTGGATCCTAAATATTTTTATAGTTTACTGTTAATTAGGTTTTCCTAATCAAAATAAATATATGGATGACCTAATTTGGAGTTCAATTGACAAACTTATGGTCAATTGAAGTTCTAGGGTTAATTGACCTAATTAGAGTTAGGTCCTAAATGTGATTAGGCTCAAACTAATCCAAACATCAAAATAAACACTACTAGATTAATCCTTAGAGTTTACTGATTATTTTGAGATCCATATTAGGTATGTTTGAATTTGTGTGTGCAAAATTATAGTAATTTGGGTGGAATGGTAATTTTGGTAATTAATTAAATACCTAAAATATCACTAAGTGAAATATTAGTCAAAATAGATACTTGACAGCATCAATAATTTCCTTGAATTTTTTTGATTAATTTGGTATATTTATTTGCATAATTTGGATATTTATTTTTCAAGTTATGGATTCCTGGGATTTAATTGATTTAATTAAAGGTATAACTATTACATATATTTTGTTGTTTATTTAATTAATCCATTTAACTTCAATTGGTATATTTTGTTACCACTAAACAATAGTTTTTAATTTTCTGCTTAACTATACATATACACATATATGTAAACATATGTATTTATATATATAAGTATAAATATATATATATATATATTATAAGTAATACCTATACATATTTATATGTATCTAAATTATCTTTAAAATCTAATTAATCTTCTGCAGATGGCGGGACCCACCAGAGACACGTGGACCATAGGAATTGGCTGGATCAGATGAGACAGCGCTGTGCAGTGGGCTCCACTCCTACGTCCTCAAGCCGACACTACACAGCACGGGTCCCACATCCCATCATCAGCAGCTGACGTGTACACAGATTTGCCAATAGTCGCGCAACGTGCGGCCACGCAGTTTGAACCATGCGCTGACCGGTCGAACCGGCATCGCTTCCGGTTCGTGCGAGCCAGAGGCGTGACGAGCGCACACTTCGTCTCCTTCCTCGATGTGCTGGATTCAGCTAGGGTTTGCAAGATTAGCTCTGATCAAAAACCATATCGTAACTTAACAATTGCATAGAGTAATAGATGCTAAGGAATATTGAATCGAGAAAGCAGATGATCACGAAACGAGGTACCTGATGATTGAACCAAAAAAGAAAGGATTAAGGTTCATCCTTCGAGCGATTTGGTTTCAGCCGAGAGACCTCCAAAGCAAAAATGAATAATTGAGCTTCTATTAGGATCCTAACATTGTCTTATTTTCTGTTTGGAGCGGCGAGATCGACACCTGTCGATCGAGAACTCCGCACGTCGCCTCTGCTTCGACACGCGTTCGCCAGCCAAAGGAGACGACATTCCAGCCATCCGGTCAGATTCAAATCGGATGATCTAGATGGCCTCATGTCAATCCATACGGCATTAAAGGAAAGAAACAGCGCAGATTAATTGCTGACGATGCCGTTAGTAATAATTATAATATTATTATTTAAATCCTTTTACACAAATTTTATTAATTTAATTTAACTAATTATATGCATTCTAAAATTCCCAATAAATCCCCCCTAGCTAATAGAGGGGTGAGGAACGCAACGGCGCAATCGGATTTTTAATTTGACGAATATTTATTTATTTGATTTTTCGGGGTATTTAAATAATATTAAAAAATTCGACAAAAATCCAACGACTTCCAAATGCATCAAAAACTTCACCCCTAGCTAATTTGGGGGTGGTGAACATAATGGCAGAGTCAGATTTCTAATTTGAGGTCAAAATAAAAAGTTAATTTCTAGAGTTTTGGGATTTTCCATAAATTAAGATTTGATTTAGTTGGTTCCTGATTTGACCTAGATCTTAGAAATAAGTTTTAATTGACTTATTTAGTGTACTAGAACTATAATTAAGACTTAGATTAGTCTTAATTGACCTAGGTAATAACCTAGGTTATTACATTAAGACACTGAGTGTGATTGTGAATTAGGAATCTTAATAACTTAGCTTGAGATACAAATCTCCAACGGGCGATGCCTTCTATCAAAGACCGCTTCGTTAAGGTGGCTTAATCAAACTAAGTGTTAAAAACCACCCTTTTTGCAAACATGCTAAATTTGTGTATACAATCATCCCATCTAATAATTTTTAAGTAAATCTTCAACTATAACCAATTATTGTTCAAGATGAGTCGGAATCCTTTTAGCAAGATTTTGGACAGTAAAGACCCTGAATTCATTATCAGATTTCAAAGTATTTGATGGATTTCTGGATTTTCCTCATATAGAATAGAAGCATGGGCATAAACATGAGCATGAGCATTATAAATGATTCAGTGATGACATATGAGTATTAGTGATGAATTAAGGGTTACGAAATGTTACATACCTTGACTAGGGAATTTCATGGGCCGAAAGTAAGGGTCCAGTTTGGCTTGCAGAAATATGATAAAAAAATAAATAAATAAGAAGATGAAGAAAACCTAGAACTCTAAGAACTATAAAAAATGGTGTAAGTAACAAACAAATAGTAGAAAAAAAAAAGAAGAAAAATTTATTAATTTGAAATCTAATAAAGATGCAGTTTAAGTCTAATTCAAACATACTTGATTTCGTATGAGATCGTATTAAAGTTCACAAAACCTTACACGTATAAATGGGTATAGAACAATAAAATAAAATAAAATAAAAAGAAAAATTCCACCATTAATATTTCTATGAACTCGGTCGGCTTGAAGAAGGAATTTAAGATTCTAAAATAATAATAAAAATAAGTTAGGTTTGAAATTTATTTATTTAATAACTTATTCATTTAAATCTTAAAGTCATTCCAGTATTATTAAACCTAATGAAAAGTGACTGACAAGCAGGGAGTTCGATCGGCATTAATGGATTTAATCAACTAAACAGAAAACTAAAAGAAAAGATGTAGGCCAAATGAAATTGTCAAAGGAATTTCTAAAATGAAGGAAGTAAGTAGAGGGTCGTACTCTACAACCTTCGCAGTGGTGTAATTTAGGACTAAAGCTCCTATGGTGGTCATCCCTTCCAAAGAAAATTTGCCTCTCTATCTCATTTTCTACAAGAACTTTAGCAGCTCCCCATGCAAGAACCAAAATGTCCCGAAAAATGGTGAGTCGAGGAGTAATACGGGGGATAAGGTTGAGGAGGAGGCAGCTAGAGGCGAGGACGCTGGTATGCCCACTCCTCTGGCGCGACAAAGGTACATCCAAAGGAGATGTACAGGAACTGCATCCAGTCATCCATTTCATCCAGAGATCGAACGGTCATATCCTATTTTTGGGGCGGGTGGACTCTAGACCGTCCGATCTGTCTTAAAAAGGCTGAATGGTCCAAATCCAAACAAAAGGATGTTTCATGTTATGCATAATGTACGGGATTTCCATTTCTTACAAATTAGCCATTTAATTTCTTTAAATCAGTCGATTATATATATATATATATATATATATATATATTAATATAAATCCTATAATTAATTAATTATTTAAACTCAATTATTTAATCAAAATTAAATATTCAAATGCACTCCAAAAAATCTTAAATTTTTACCATTACCTAATTGAGGGGTGAGGAACTCAAAAATAAAATCAGATTTCTGATGAAAGGTCATTTAAATTTACATTTTTTTAGTATTAAAATATTATTAAAATATTCGTAAAATATTTGACAACTTTCAAATACATCCAAAATACTACTCTTAACTAATTTGGCTGTGGTGAGTCTAATGGCGGACTTCATTTTTTATTCTGAGGTCTAAATAAATTAGGTATTTATATAATTATCAGAAAACTATAAAATATTGGAAATTATCAAACGGTCTCCAAATTGCACAAATTTTGAGGTGCAGACTCCTAACACTATTATAAGATTAATGAAAGAGATTTGGAGTCAACTAGGTCACTAGTTGATGGGTAACAATATTAGAGTTGTTACAGACTCCCCTCCTTAAAAAGAGTGTCGCCCACGACACACAATAATTATAAAATACAATAATGTTAATACAAGAAGAAAGTCTAAAGAAACAAAATTGAAAACTGGAAAATTATGATTACCTGATTAGTTAAAGAACTCTGGGAAATTCTTTCGCATATCCTATTCTTTCTCCCAAGTGGCTTCTTCATCAGAATGATTTTGCCACTTGATCTTGATCATAGGGATACTTCTATTTCTTAATTGCTAGTGTGGTACCCAAATCTTGGTGAACAGCCTACCAAAATTTTGAAGTAAAACGACTGTCTCTATCGGATACGATTGTTTTAGGAATTTCATGCAATCTAACTATTTCTTTAATATATAGTTTAGCCAATTTTTCCACAGAGTCAGTTTGATGAATTGGAATAAAATGAGCAGATTTAGTAAGACGATCCACTATACCCCATATTGAATTAGCTCCAGATCTAGCACGAGATAAACCCATGACAAAATCCATGGATATATCTGTCCATTTCCATTCTGGGATTTCTAGTGGGTGCAATAAGCCACTAGGCTTTTGATGCTCTGCTTTTATTAAGCAACATGCGTGGCATTTTATAACAAATTCTGCAACACTTTTCTTCATTCCTGGCCACCATAATGATTATTTTAGGTCTTGATACATCTTAGAATTCCCTAGATGAATTTGATATCCTGAATTGTGAATTTCAATCAAGATCTCTTTCTGCATGGACTTAGGTATCCATAGACGATTATCCATATAAATAGTACCTTTCTTAAACTGCAATTCTGGACGACGACCACTTTCTATTGCCACTTTAAGGTTTAAATATTCATCATCTTTGCTTTGAGAGATTGAAACATCTCTATGAAAAATAGGTTCTATATTATTCATAGATATCATAGTATTGACTGAATTACCTTTAGCAAGAGAAATTTCCATCTTACGAAACACATTCATCAACGGGCTTTCTGAAATTATGCTGTTAAGAGTAGTATAACGACTTAGAGCATCAGCTACTACATTAGCTTTTCCTGGATGGTACTGTATGTCTAAGTCATAATCACTAATTAATTCAGCCATCTTCTTTGCCTATAATTTAATTCTCTTTGGGTAAAGATATATTTCAGACTTTGATGGTCTGTAAATATTGAGCACTGAACTCCATACAGATAATGGCGTCAGATTTTTAAGGCAAAAACTAATGCTGCTAACTCTAAATCATGCACAGCATAGTTTCTTTCATGAGTTTTAAGCTGGCGAGATGCGTAAGCTATAACTTTGCCTTCTTGCATTAATACGCATCCTAAACCAATTCCAGATGCATTAGTATACACCTGATAATTAACCCCTTCTTTTGGAAGAACTAAAACTGGAGCAGAAGTTAACGCGTCCTTTATAGTTTGAAATGCAGTTTCACACTCTTCTGACCAAACAAATGGAACTGCTTTCTGAGTCAATTTTGTAAGTGGCGCGGCAATTTGGGAGAAGCCTTTAACAAACTTTCTGTAGTATCCGGCTAAACCCAGAAAACTACGAATTTGAGTGACTGTTTTGGGCTGAACTTAATCTTGAATAACACAAATTTTGCTTTGATCTACTTGAATTCCACGAGCAGCAATCACATGGCCAAGAAATGATACAGAATTCAACCAGAATTCACATTTTGAGAATTTAGCATATGACTCATGCTTTCTAAGTTTCTCCAGAACTATTCTCAAATGTTCCTCATGATCTTTAACTGTTTTTGAATAAATTAAAATATCATCAATAAAAACTATCACGAATTTATCTAAGTAAGGTTTCAGGACTCTCTGCATTAAGTCCATAAATAGAGATGGGGAATTAGTAAGACCAAAGGACATTACTATGAACTCATAATGTCCATATCGCATTCTGAATGCTGTCTTTTCCACATCTGAGTCTTTTACCCTTACTTGATGGTATCCAGATCTTAGGTCAATTTTGGAAAATACTATGGCACCAGAAAGTTGATCAAATAGATCATCAATTCGCGGAAGTGGGTATCTATTTTTAATGGTTACCTTGTTCAGTTCCCTGTAGTCTATGCACATTCTCATAGACCCATCTTTCTTTTTTACAAACAACACTGGAGCTCCCCAGGGAGACATACTTAGCTTGATGAATCCTTTATTTAGTAGCTCCTGCAATTGATTATTCAATTCTTGTAGCTCCTTCAGGGCCATTCTATATGGTGCCTTAGATAATGGTTGTGTCCCCGGGACTATATTAATTTCAAATTCTACCTCTCTGGTTGGTGGTAATCTAGGCAGGTCTTCAGGAAAAACATCTTCAAAATCTTTAACAACCTTTATTGCAGAGATAGATCTCTTCTTTACTGCTGCCCATCATGGTTACTAGAAAAGCCATACACCCTTTGCATACAAGCTTCTCTGCTTGAATTACATTAATTAAAGAATTACTAGTGCTGAATTTTCCTATAAATGTTTCTGAGGCATCCAGAGTTTGTAACATAACCTTCTTCTTTTGACAATTTATAGTAGCATTATGCATACTAAGCCAGTTCATGCCTAGTATGATATCAAAGTTTGTTATAGGTAATATAATTAACTTAGCTTGGAAGGTATGCTTGTTTATTGGTATTTGAATATCACAAAATCTATTTGCACTAAGTTGGGCTCCAGATGGAAGTCCAACATTTAAAGTCTTTGCAAGTCTGTAGCTGTGTAGATCTAACTTCTTAGCAAAATTTTTAGAAATAAATGAGTGACTAGCCCCAGTATCAAACAATATACTGCAGGGCTCATCTTTAATGTTTAAGGTGCCTAATTTAAATAATGACAAATTAGAAGATTCAAAATGCAGTAAATAAAAGTAATTATTAAGAATTTGTACCTGAGACCACATTATTATCTTCTACTGCTTCCAATGTGGTGAGATTATATACTCTGGCTTTCCTAGAAGGTCCTCTATTAGAATCTTGAACCTTAGTTTGATTGGGATTAGGAGATTTTGCAGCATACTGAATCTTTACTAGATCATGTTCTATTGCAGAAGGTGGTGGCATAAGGGCTCTCTGAGGTTCTCGCGAGTTGATGGGAGTTGCTCGGAACACTTTATTCTGGTGGTTCCGATCGATCAGTACTCCATCAATAGTTTTATTTGCTTTGCACTCTCGATACCCGTGCCCTGGTCTGCCATAAGTAAAGCAGACCCTACCAGAATGGTAACATTTACCATAAGGATGTGGTTTATTACAGATTTCATTATGTCCTGATGTGTCATAAGTGTCCATCTAGTACACCCTTCCTTGATTTGAATGGTGCTGTTTGAAGTTCTGAGGTCGACTATTCATATTAAATGCCTTCCTCTTCATTTCTTTAATCGATTGGTGGTGCTCCACCACTCTTGCTGCTTCAACCAATTTCTCGAATTGGGTATGTTGGAGGGGAACCACAGAATCTTTGATGGACTCTCGAAGTTCATTTTCAAACCTAAAACATTTATCTTCTTCTGTAGGAGCTAAATGTGGAGCAAACCGGATGAGTTTCTGGAACTCTGCAGTATAATCAGCCACTGATCGACTTCCTTGTGTTAATTTTAGCAAAGATTCACCAATAATGTTTCTAGCTGATGGTGGCACAAATGTTTCTCTGAAGGCCTGAGAAAACCAACTCCATTCTATCTCATTTAGTTCAAATTCCTCAAAATGTGTTGCTCTTATTTGCTCCCACCAATGTTCCACCTCTCCCTGAAGCAAGTGTGTAGCTAATCTTACTGATTGATTACTTGAACACCCCAAACTGGTAATATTCTTTTCTACTGCTTTTAACCATGCTAAAGTTTCTATAGGTGATTCAGATCCATCAAAAGTAGGTGGTCTTAACCTCAAGAAACTATGGAGTATTCCATCTCCAGACTGTCGAGATGTGCTAGCAAAATTTGGAGTAGGAGATGCTGAAGAAGTGCTGGCGTTGGCGGATGGTAATGCAGCCACTAACTTTTGAATGGCTAGAGCTTGCTGGTTCTGGTTTTCCAGCATTGCGCTAACCATATTTCTCAAAGAGGTTACTTCATCTATAGTATTATTGTTGGTGACTGCTACAATGTTAATTGGAGCATTGCTGGAAGAGGGTTGAGCGTTGATTGGAGTATTATTCGGAGATGTTGCCGGATTCATCTTTCTGAAATCAAAATATGTATACTTAGCTTACTTAAAATGAGACAAAGATTAATTTCTTATTTATTCATCATTAAACTTTTATTACAATAGTGAAATATGTCATACTTATTACATCATGGATTATATACTACTCACATCCTATATACTTAGTGAAAAATGCTCTACGAAAATCTTCATAAGTTACTTCACGATGCTCCTCCTGAGCCTTATGGAATAATTCTACATATGACATAATCCACCATTCCTTTGCTTGGACTCGAAGAATACATAGCACCACTTCTAGTTTAATATGATTAGGCCACTCCATTACACTGAATATATGGTCAACTCTCACGAGCCACTCTTTAGCTAATACAGGAAAGTCAAGGCCTCTATAGACGCCTTCTTTCAGTAATTTATTTATTACTTGTGATCCTCATTCTGACACTCCTTCAATAGTTCTTCCTTACTTTATTCCTAACTTATGTTCATATTTCCAAATAGTCTCGAACTCCTTCAGATATGTCATGAATGTCATTTCTTGATTGATCCTTTAATCCTACAATATGACTAGATCCTTTTAGTATATTTGAGCGTATGTATTTACGTATTTATTCATATAATTGTACTTTTAATATTATTATTATTCTTCAATTTATTCTGAATTATATTTGATATGACATGGATGTTGTCTCAAGTATTCATTTAGTGACTTCGTAGTAGAAGAACAATCCCTTAGGTAGAGAGGAATACAATTTCCAATCTGACACCTTATGGTATTCTCTGATACCAACTGTGGCGACCCTGCCCCACTGTGGTCTTATTAACTCTTAAGTTAACATGATTACGGTGGAGGGGTTACCAAATGACAAGGTCCTCACTTAGAATTGGATTAGACATTCATTCTAATCCAACTTAACTAAGGACTTTGTCATTCATAAAGTAAATATCTCACAGAATCCATCACTAAATGATCATACAAGAACTCAGAGTGCGGAAGTATAAAATATAACATCCAACCATATAGTACAATAATCCAGAATAAGAAAAGTGCTGAAAAGAAAAGATTAACCTATATTATTACAACATTTTAATAAGTTTAAAGAACTGAAAATAAAACTCTCAATCTCACAAGCAGAAAGGAAAATAAATCTAAGGGTCTTCAGACACAAGCTCCTCCTCCAAAGGTAAGCTCTCCACTGGATCAACTGCTTCAATAAATTCAAAACCTACTATTATCAATTTCATAATGGTAGGGCCTCAGCCAACAAAAGAAAAACTAGTTAGACTATTATCTAAGTACATTTTAGGGTAAAAGTTTTATTAAGTTAACTGAATATCACCATAAACCAGTACAACAAGCAAGTAGGTGCAGAAAGCGTAAGAAAAGAGTGGTATAAGGTTATAAACAATTAGTTTATTACTAAATCAACTAGGAAGTAAGCACATACCTCCTCCAAGCAACTACAACAAAGTCAGGCAAATAAAAGAAAGACTAAATAAATACTATAAAGAAAATACATCCTAAACATGTTTATGATCAATCAATTATATGCTAATTGACATAAAGTAAGAAAAACATGTGGACAAGACTAGCATCCTAAATACAATAAGTAAATCTAGCATCCTATATATAAATAAGGCTTAGAAAAGTATAGTATGAGTATAAGTAAAAACAATGCTGAAATGCAGAAAAGAGTAAAGTAAAACAGTAACTGAAAACTGAAAACTGAAATGGCTATTCAAGCCACTCAACTGAAGGCATACTCAATAAAATACTTAGCCTGATGGGCCAAGAAAGAAGCTCTGAACTGAGTATCACTGAAAAACCTCTTAGCCTGATGAGCTAAGGTAGAAACCAATTGTAAATGTACTTGAATTAGTATAACCATATCAGATCCTGACTATTCAGTCAGTATGGGCAAGAGTCTATCCATCCTATCCCACTGATTAGGCATTGCATAGACTGTCGGATTGACCCGAACAATGAAGCCGACCCTGAACGGGTGATTGAAGAGGCATACTAATCAAGCTACACCTTACAAAAATACTAAAAGAAAACAAAATACTATTTATGAATGATCAAAATTGACATAAGATAATTATCAATTATCTTATGTACCTCGTATATGTTCATGGTTTAAAGCTCAAAAATCAAGGGAAGCGAAGCATCAAAACAAATTGAGCAAGAGATTTTATCTAAAACACAGGTGACATCCGTTGTTGTCTATTTATTCATTTTATCTACTCTAAGTTACATAAGTTTCAGAATCATCAATTCTTACACATTCTGTAACTTAGAATCATGAATCATACTAGTTGAAGATAATTAGGACTGGCCAAGTCCTAACTATATCTTAATCAAAAGACGACTACTTAGTTAAACTGAATAAATCATCGACCTAATTTTATAATTTAAATTACCCCAACCTCATCTTGATTAGCCAAATCAAGATGAAAAGATTAAGAATTAGACTCCAGATGATGGGGTCATCACAATTAGATTGCTTATTTTTAATTACATATGATATATGATCATTAGTATATTTAGGATTAGTTATTTCTTTCAGTACTTATCTTACTGTATTTATATATGTATGCCTTACCTTATCTTAGCTTATTTTATTGAGATATATCTTTTGCCTCATTATTGCTTAGTTATAAATGCTGTTATTTATGATTTATCACCTCCATTTGTATGCTTGTTGCTCCCATGCAAATTTACTTGTTTATTTTAAGTAAATAGTGATATTAATGAATTTATGAAATAATATATCAGCTTAAAATGTACTTAGACAAATTTCTATTAAGATTTTTCTTTTGTTAGCTGGGGCCCTCACATTGTGAAACCAACAATGTCAGAATTGGATCGTCTTGAGGAGCCTGTGCTAGAAAGAGAGGAGCCTTTCATAGAGGAGGAGGATCTGGGTGAAGCAGAAGCCGCTTAGTCCTTATTTTCTTACTGCTTGTTGTGAGGTTGAGATATTTTATATTTCCTTCCATTAAACTATTTTAAATGCGGTAATAATACAGGTACCTTTAAATTGTGTATTTTTCCTAACTGTACTGTTTGTTCTGAGCTGCATATTGAACTTTCCTTACTTATTGTTGTAAATTGGATGTACTATTTTACCTTGCTTTGCTTCCACACTCTGAGTTGTGTTTACTTAGTGATTGATTCATATTGTATGTATTCTGAGCATATCTCTCTTTAATTAGTGGATTGCGAATTATGCCTAACACAATAATAAGTGAGGGATTTGTCAGAGTGGCACACCTCCCCTTAAGTCTAATATTTCTAACTGAGGGGCACGGTGCCACAGAAAGCCAGGCGCTACGGCGCGCTATAGTGCGCTACGGCACGCGGTGGCGCGCTATGGCGGGCTGCGACGAATTTCAACATTGTGGCACATTTAATTTAATTTCATCAAATTTATATGCCGCTGCGGTGCGCGATGGCACACTACGGTGTGCCACGGTGGATTTCAACTCGAAACTCGGGCGCTACGGCGCGCTGTAGTGCCCGACGGAGATTTTACCTGTGTGAAAATAGTAACGGGTCTCCTTTCGTACTCAAATACTCTCAATTTTGGGTACCTCACATGCAGTTCCATATATCGATGGAAAGTTCATTCCAAGACCTTTCCATTGATACCAAAATTGGCACGAAAGGATCATTCTAATAAGCAAAAACTGATGCCCCAACTACGGGTATAGAAAAATTATACAATTTTTGACAGAAATTTTAATGGAGGAATGAGTATCAATCGAACTAATTTTAGTCCAGTTGAGGCTCCACAATTATATAGATTTTATGCAACATCTAATAAATATGCCATTCACAGTACTTTGATAACTTAGATAAAGAAAGTAGTACAAGGAAGAGTATTGCAAGTGGGTACCTTATCTTGCAAGGTTTGAGGTTTCTCTAAGAGATCCTTGGGAGCTTGAGCTTGAGAGATCATTTAACAGCAGCAGCCAAGAAAAATGGGAAGAGGGAGGTTGAAGACGCTCTTTTAAAGAGGGAGGAAGACATGGCTTTAGATGGGATAGGAAGGAGTTATTCCATCCAAGGCATGGAGGAGAACTCTGCCCTTTGCGTGTGCTATGGAGAAGAGAGACGCCAAACTAGGTCTGCTAGCCAGGAGAGAAAGAAAAGGAAAAAAGAAGGGATTTTTAAATAAATAATTATTTATTTATTTTATAATTTTTGATTTATTAAATAAATTCAGATTTAATAAACGCACTCCAAAAAATCCCAAAAATTCACTCCTAGCTAATTTTTGGGGTGAGGAATTCAACGGCAAAGCTAGATTTTGATTCTAACGATTATTTAATTATGCTAATTTTCAGGTTATTTAAATATATTAAAATATTCTAGAAAATTTGATGACTTCCAAATACGTCCTTAACACCCTCCTAGCTAATTTGGGGGTGACGATTACAATGGCAAAGTCAGATTTTGATTTTGAGGTCAAATTAAGTATCTCAATTTTTTAATTAATTAAATATTAAAATATTCCAAATATTTGATTGAGCTCTGAATTGGTCCAAATCTTCAAGAATTGATGCTAATGACTAAATGAACTTAATGAAATGATAATTAGGCTATACATGAGCTAAGATTTGGCTATGTAATAATTTAGGATTGTTATAACTATTTTCTAGAAGTGATATGTAAGTGCATACTCTGCCACTAACAAAGTATAGGTGACATAGTGGCCCATTCAAGCTGGCCTCTCAATTTGTCATCGGGTTATTCTTTGTAATTGGCTCCTATATAGGAGCTTTACCAATAGTATCACCATCCTCTCCGTCATCACAAAAATGGTCTTCAATGGTATGTATGGTATCAGTAGCTATGTCATGATGGGAAGCATTCAATGAAAAAAAATGAGGCTGCCTCAAATCCCACCTTCTGCCGGCCAGTAAGAGTCGCTATATTCTCCTCCACCTAATGTGGATTACTATGCCTCAAAATGTATTTGTCATCAAAAGTCCTTCCCCATGATTGATGATCTTCTATTAACCAAATTATAGAACTTGTAGCCCTTAACTCCATGTTGAACTCCAACAATGATCGCCTTTTACGTTTGTTGCTCCAACTTATCTTTCTTCACATGATAATCTGTCGGGCACTCAAAGATCTTCAACTGATCATAATATCCAGTAAATTTTCCAGATCACAATTCTATAGAAGTCTTCTTATTGTTTGTTGTAGAGGGAAAATAGTTCACCAATAGCAGACATAGTCTAGGGCCCCAGCATAATAGAATGTCTCCAACCCAGTACTGGATAACATACACTGAACTTTCTCCATTAAAGTCTGATTCATACGCTCTGCTACCCTGTATTGCCACGATATCCCCCTAATAATGAAGTAGCACTCATCTTATAATTTCTGCACTCCTATAAGAAAAAATCAAAACTTTACTCTTCGCCCTTGCTAGAACGGATTTTCTTGATTTGCTTGCTAGTCTGATTTTCCACCCATTACTTTCAATTCTTGAATACCTCTAGTAAATTATTTTTTCTCTTCATGGGTGTCCACCCAAACAAACATGGAGTAATTATCAATAAAAAAGAAAAAACATTTACAGTCATCGATGATGCTGTTTTCATTGGTCCCCAAAGATCTGTGTGAATGCACTAAAGTATACCTTTGGTGTTGTGAGGGACAACACCAAAAGGCTTGCATATTTTCTTATCAAGGATGCATTGTTCAAAAAATTGTAGTTTTCATGAAGTTATACCTTTCATGAGCCCATCTCTTTCCAATTCTCTCAGTGAAAACTCTCCTACATCTGACAAACTCATATGCCACAGTATCATGGCATCATCTGAGTTTTCTATCATAGCTACTGAAACTATCACTGTACTTCTCGGATGATTGTAGAGGTTCTATTATCTAACTCCTTTTAAGTAAGTCATTGCATCATTATAGATCTTTAGAACCCCTGCCTCAATTACCACCTTAAGGCCTTTGGCTTCTAAGGCCCTAATAGATAGTAAATTTTTCTTAATCTTTGGTACATGATTGACTTCTTTCAGTTCTTGAATTGTCCATGCATGTGTCTTATTCAGCACCCTTCTAATTTTTTCAATAAAAAATGTGACATCATTCCCCATCGTGACTACATCATTGTTCATTTCTCAATACAAACAAACGAAGTCTTTCCAGAAGCAGATATAATAAGTCACACACATAATCCAACTGGAGCTATCATCTATTAATTCTATGGAAATAGTAACAAGAGAAACCATTGAGGTTCAACTCTCCATCGCATTTAGAATCACATTGGCCTATGCCTCAAAAAATTCATTAGTCCGTTGCTTTTCTTCAATGTTAGGAAATTCTTCTTCCAGTGTCCCATCTCCAAACAAAATGCACACTAGTTGCACCCAATACTACGACCTTTGAATCTTTCTCTCTTCCAGGAATTACCATACTTCTTTGGCCATTCCTTCTTCCTTTTTGGTATTCCTCTCTGGAGAGTTAAAGTTTCAACTTTCTTTAATTTGGTTGACTCTTTATCTCTTCTCTTGAACTCGTAGTTCAAAAGAGTTGCAATCACATCCTCATAGTTCAAGGAATTTTTCTCATGAATCAGTATCATTGTGAAATTTTCTAACTCATCCAACAATGAGTTTAACAAAAGCAGAGCCTTGTCTTTCATCCTCCACAGTTTCATTCAGATTTAGCAAATATGCTACTACCTTTGTGAACTTATCGAGATGCTCATCCATATAAATCCCCTTTCTCATTTGGAACTGATAGAACCGCCTTTTCATGTGGAGTACAATCTCTAGGCTTTTCGTCAAGTATTTGGTCTCCAAAAAACTTTACAACTTCCGCACCGAAGTTTCCATTATCACAACATACTTGATATCTTGGGTCAAACAATTACATATCAAACTACAAGCATTGTAGTTTATTTTAATCGACTCCCTCTTCGATATTTCCTTCGGTTTCAACGTGCAAAGTGCATCCGTCACTTCACATCTCTGCATCCTGAAATTGTTCTTTCCATCAAACTTGACCATATCAATTTTATGTGTATGTGCCACAATTCTGTGAAAAGGTCTTTCCACCACCAACGATAATAAAGTACCAGCCACTTCGTCTACTCAATCTCCCATGCTTTGCTTTTGCTTTATAAACACTCAACTACAAAAAAATACACAAATTCAAACCAAACTCTACCAATGAAGCACAACTTCAGGCTCTGATGCAACTTGTTGAGAATGAAGGGGTTTGGAAAATGCGAGACACACATGTATTGGTTGAGCACATCACACAATAAAGCGAAGAAAAACTACAAATATAAGGAAATCACAACACAAGACAAGATTTATATGGTTTAGTGTCAACACTTTTGTTCACGAGGAGAAGAGAGGAGACACTTTTATTATAGGAACAAAGATTACAATTTCTAGTGCTTAGAAAACTCTTACCCAAGCCTTAAGGGAACTATAGCCACCTGTACGTTCAGTCACCGCACACACAATAGTAGTAAAAATCGGGATTAACACTAAAAATGGGCAAAGAAAAAATTTATAGACACTCAAATTAGGCTTGTAAATATGCGGGCGCTAGGGCGTGCATGAGCGCCCAGGTTTCAAGTCTAGTTATGATTCTAGGGCGCTTGGGCGCCTGGGCGGCTAGGTCTCGTGTTTGTTTCTGCTACATGGTCGCTTGGGCGCCCATGTTTCTGTTTGGTGGGTGCCTGGACGCGTCTGAGCGCCCTTGTTTCTATCTGATGGGCGCTGTGGCGCGCTTAAGCGCTCACTATTCTTTCATCCTAAAAATCACGTGAATTGTAAGTCTCTAAAATCTCTTAAAAATCCTATTAAATAAATATAAAACACAAAAAACATGAAAAAAGCACCCAAGCAAGGCTTATTTTATAACAAAAAGGAATAATCATTTTATTATCAAAATTTCAAATAACAAAAATTTTGAATAATTAGCCCGTTGAATATAAATGCTTAATTTTTGTATTACAATATATAGATGATGTGTTAATTTAATGTGTAAATAAATTATTAGTTGAATAATTTTTATGTGCAACTTATATAATTTTTATTGACCCTGATTTGCTGTACATACGAACAAATCCGGAACATAAAATAATTGCTTGCGAATATTTTTTGGTATCCTATGCTCTTAGAAAATTATTAATTCCAGCATAAATAAATCCAACGGGCTCTTTTTTTTTGTTCATACTTTGTTGTTTTAAGAAATATAAAAGGATTTAGTTAAGTAATATATTTAAGTAATATAAAAGGATTACTTAATTTGTTGACAGAATTAATCATTTGCAACTTATTATTTAAGTAATATAAAAGGATCCATATCTCTATTAAATCAGCAATTTGTAGACAGAATTAATCATGCCTTGGACATACCTTTACATTGGAGGATTTCAAGGCTACAAACTAGATGGTATATTGATTCATTTGAGATGCAAGAGAACATGATTTCAAGTTTACATGAACTAGTTAAATTGGACTTCAACATAATACAAGGTGTCCATAAAAAGGAGTTTAAGGAACTATCACGGTAAAGTATTTATTTCACATAACATATCTTATCAATTTTATTATTACTAGTAAACAAATTTCACTGACAGAATAATGGTTTTTGTTCACATAGGTGGCAATCTGCCCTCTAATCCACAAGATTAGATCAAGGTGAGGTGTGCCACTCTGACAAATTCTTCACTTATCATTAGATTAAGGTAAGATCCACAATCCACTAATAAGAGAAGTATGTGTCCTGAATATATGCAGCGGAATCATTAAGCATATACAATCACAGAGTGCAGAAGTAAGAAAGATAAAATACTACATCCAATTCATCACAACATAAGTAGGAAAAATAATAATGCAGCTCAGAATAATTTGTAAAGTAAGAAAACAATCATAGGAACCTGTATTACACAAATATTTAAATAAGTTTTAAAGAAAATAGAGCTCTCATCCTCACAAGACTAAAAGAGAAGCTATATTAAGGATCTCTAGCGGCAGCACACTCCTCCTGAATTGGAACCTCATAAGGCTCGATTACCTTGAATAACTCAAAATCTATCATTGTCAGTTTCACAATGATAGGGCCTCAACCAAAGAAAAGAAAAATTGGTTAAACATATTGTCTAAGTACATTTTAAGCTGTTAAGTTCATGAGTTTTATGATATCACCATTTTACTTAGACTATAAAACATACAAAGCATATGGGTGCAACAAACATACAAAGGAAGGAATAAACTATAAATAAAAGCATTTATAACTAAGCAACATATGAGGTAAAAAAACATACCTCAACATCAAAGCTATAATAAGGTTAAGCATATAAGTATAAGTAAAGTAAAAAAAATATAGAAAGAAAAGATTCATCCTAAGCATGCTTATGATCAAATGAATTATGCAGATTTAAAAGAAAGTAATCTAACTGAAGTACATATAAGTAAGCAGAAAGAAATCTAGCATCATATAAGTATACAAGTAAGCAAGTAAGGTAAATACTGTTTATAGTAAAGGTAACAGTAAAATAGAAAAGTAAGTATGCAGAAGGGTTGGCTAATCGGGCATAGTAAATGCTCATAGCTTTTTTTGGGCTAGGGTAGAATTCCCATAACCTTTCTGGGCTAGGGCAGATACAGAAACAGAACTGAGAAGGCTGAAAATGCACATACAATAAGTTTTAGTTATTTTACTTTACTTCTATGGACACATCCAGAAGTGGCTGAGGAGTCAAGCACGTCTGCAAGACTATTTGGGTTCCAACTTAACACAACACTCCTCTATGAGAAATGCTAAGTTATCATTTATTTTTCTTTACCCCCTGTCCAGCAGAGGTAAAAGTGCATAAGAACCAACCTGAAAATGAATCCAATGAAAATGTTATCCTAATTATTCTATATTTCCATTTCATGCAGCAATATTATCTTGTAGGACATGTTTAAGGCAATGACACAAAGTATAATGAATGCAAAGCAACAAGTAAATCAATAATAAGCGATAAAATTTAAATACACGTCTGTGCTTGTACGTAAGTATACATGGTCTGAAGTAATAATTGGAAGATAAGTTTCGAAATTTATTGTCCTCAGGGAATGTTGTGTTTTGTTACTAAGGTTTATCTACTTTTAATAATATTTAGATAATTGTATTCTTAGATTTTGTGGTCCTGATTTAACAATTCTAAATCATGAAATTAAAGATACGATGTTAAGAAGAAGGGAGAGTTGGAGTTCCATTATATAACTTGTTATGGGACTGGTGCAAGTACTCCTTTTCATTTAATTTTAAGTGAAACTTTTTTGCATGCCAGTTACAATCAAGTGAAGATAGCATTCGTTAGATTGATCCTTTAATTCCAACTATTTCACATCCAGTGCATAAGATGAACACACCAGGGTTTGACCTTGGCACATAGACCCTCATATGATTGGATTGAGTTAATTAAGAATCTATACGTCTAGGTTATCAAAATAATCATTTTTATTCAGCGATCACACAAACTTGATTTCCACACAATTAGCTTCACATGCTACATGCACAGCTCAAAATAAGGAAGCGAATTATTGTGGTAAGTGGATTATGTCACATTTATCCATAAGCATTCAATTATTCCTCTTCCTCCTTTCACGGATGCTGCGCTATGGAGCTTGATTGGTGGATTTTGGTACACATGCGCTGACCTCTCGATTGAGCTCAAAGAATAGTATCGTTTGGCTCAAGAGCTTGTCAATAGGCTTTAAGCACTAACACACGCATTCCTTATTTTACGTCAATTGGTAAGCTATGGAGCTCAAAGAGATTTAAGTTATCTAATCTCCCTTTCATCTCAAGCTAAGGTGTTTTACACCGAGAATCCTGGCGCAGCGAATAGGTATTCAATGCGAGGACCATTATGTGCATTCCTTTTAACTCGAGATGTCTAGTTGATTCGATATTATCTTCGTTATAAACCATTTGCAAGAAAAAAATATAATAAATATTCATCACATGCATGCTTACACATGAAACACATCCACATCAAAAGATAAGGAATTTTATTCATTAAAGAAAATCAATTACAAGCACCATATGTCCCTCTATTTGTTACATGACTCTTTCCCAACCCTCCCCCAAGGGGAGTTAGCTCTTCATACCAAAAAAAATATAGGACCTGAAATACAAAGGCATGAACCCTTGCATGGTTCTACTATATGAAAGAAAATAAGGAGAGGTTTAAGAAGAATACTAAGAACTTCCCTTGGCATTCTCCGGCTTTTCTCCTGCTCTCCAACTTCTCCTCCTTCAACTCTTTGGATTTCCTTCCCTTCTTTCTCAGATGGAGTTCTTCTCCTTTCTTACTTTGGGGTTCTTCCTTCTTTTCTCTGCAGCAGCTCTGAATTTTTGATCTTGAATGTCAAAAAGGGGAACCTCCTCTTAGTCTTGAATGGCTGATTTCGTAGAGAAGCCTCCAGCCATTGCAATTAAATTTGCCACCCTTTCCAACTTCTATGAATTGATGGCTTGCAATTATTCTGATATTCTCTTGAGAATAGGAAAGAACTAAATAATTTATAGTTTCAAACAGCTGGGGAAGGCAAATGGTTGAATTTGTGCCCTTATGCTGTCATTAAGGGTCAAACTTGGCAGAAATTATGACGGGCACTGCGGCGAGCTGCAGCAGGCCGCGGCGTGCTATAGCGCTTGGCTTTCGAATTCAATTCACCTTGGCGTGCTGTGGCGCGGTGCAGCAGCTGTATTAAATTTCATTCTATTTAACACTTTATTCCGTTGTAGCGCGTGGTAGCGGACATGTCAAGAATTCTGCTAAGTCCCATCCCGCTGTAGCGCGTGGTAGTAGCGAGGTTTTGAGTCGGATCCGCTACAGTGCATGATAGCTGATGAATTAATCTTCATTTCAGTTTTTTACTTCGCTGTAGCGCACAGTAGCGGTGAGGTTTCGAATTCGGGTCCCCTGCAGTGTGCGGGAGTGGATCAATTAATCTTTATTTCATTTTTCTTCTCCACCGTGGCGCACGGTAGCAGTGAGGATTTAAATTCGGGTGTGTTGTTATATCCGTTGTAGCGCACGGTAGCGGTGCGGTTTCGAATTTGGGTCCGCTGTAGCGCGTAGTAGCAAAGGACTCTACTATACACATGTGATATCCATTGTTATAAACTTAATCCATTATAACTATTCTAGGTTTTACAAGTTCAGGATCTCTAATTTCTATTATCAAGTATAACTTAGAAACACGGCCTTATGGGATAAAAGCAATTAGAACTAATCAGGTTCTAATTTAATTCAATCAATATCACTTACAAGTTGAATAAGAAATCAATATGCCCTATTTGATGAATTTAAACATTTTAAGATAAGATATGTTCAAGATCTACTAAGGCTAGGGTTTATGAATCAAACACCATAAATTTAGGTTTAATCATACAATCCAAAGGTAAGTCTTAAGGACTAAGGTTTATGTCTAATTGTGAACTAATGATCAAGGCAAATCCTATTAAGCATAAAGAAGCTTAATAGAATGATCTCTTAGTTTTAATCTAAAGTCAGAAGATAGAATAATTATAATTAAAGCATAAAAATCTAGAAACTAATAAAACCATGGTTTTATTTATTGAATAAGTGATTTACTCAATGAATGAAGTCTAACCTAGTATATATTCTTATTCTTAAGGAAAAGATCCTAAAGTGAAGTGTAAATTCTAAGAAGCTCCTAATAAAGGACTTAGGGAATTTTGAGAATTGATGATAGTTATTACATTCTATCCTTAAGTGTTGGTTTGGTTTGTCTAAGGAAGTTCAGAATGGAAGATTCAAACTAGGTTATATGTTATAGTTTTTACTTTAAGAATTTTCAAGCATTTAATGGGATTTTTATCAATTTACCCAATTTATGAGATTAAGAGACTAAATTCATTCTAAATAAGTTATATTGCTAATTTTAATAAGTTAAATGATATTTTAGAATTTAAGGACACTTAACCTAAAGTTTGGGTAGAATGACCATTTTGCCCCTACTTAAGGGTCTAAAATGCTACTTTTTGATTAAGGGCTCCAAATTGAATTTTCTTCATGCCAAATGATTTATTGCTATCTAACATGAAAATAGAAAGTAGGTACTTTAAATTTGGACAAGTGTTAAGTCCTATAGGTACAAATTAAGGATTTTGACATAAAAGGGCAATTCACTAATTTTACCTAGTGAAGTCTACACATTCAGTCAGTTTATTGATGTTTACTATCCAAGAATTTCATAGAGTCTAAGAACATTGATTTTTATTGTCAATTGGTTAAGCTATAGCTAAAACAGTTCTAGTGTCTAAAAGTGTAGTTTTAGGGTTTTATAAAAGAGTCAAAACCTAACTTTTCCATTTGATGTCTAAATTCAGCAAACTAAGTAGGCACAAATTGAACTTCGATTGGTCAAGTTATGACATAATCAATTTATATGGTAATTAAGGAAAATTAGGGTTTTTAGTGGTCAAAACTTAAAGTTTATTTCAGTTTACTATTGATTAGGCTTTTCTGATCTAAATGGTATATTATATGACCTAATTTAGAGTTCAATTGTGGCACCCTGCCCCTTGACCGCCAACAGTCAGGGCTAAGGAGCGGTGTGCCATACTGGCAAATCCCTCACTTATAATTAGATTAAGATGTAATTCCTCAATCCCCTAATAAGGGAAGGGTGTGCCCTCGATAATGTAGTAGAATTCATTCACTAAGTATATACATTCATCAAACTACGGAAGCAAGACAATAAAATATGCTACATCTAATTCACTACAATATAAGTAAGAAGTAAACATACAGCTCAGAGTAAAATAGTACAATAAAAGAATATAAATAAATATCTAAAATATTACAGATATTAAATAAGTCTCAATGAAAATAATAAAGCTCTCATTGTCACAAAAATAAAAGAGAAGCTAAGCTAAGGATCTCCAGCGACAGCACACTCCTCCTACGGGTTAAGATCTACTAAAACTAGGAATTATGCATTAAACATCATCAATTGGGTTTACTCACATAATCCAAAGGATAAATTCTTAATGTGAACAAATAATCAAGGCAAATTCTATTAAGCACAATCAAGCTTAATAGAATGATTCTCCTAATCTAAATCTAAAGTTAAAAAATAAAATAATCAGAATTAAAGTACGAAAATCTAGAAACTAATAAAATAAAGGTTCTATTCATTGAATACCCACTATATTTAATGAATGAAGTTTAACGTAGCATCTATTCTTAATCTTAAGGAAAAGATCCTAAGGTAAAGTGTAGATGCTAAGATACTCCTAATAAAGGACAAGGGATTTTAAGAGTTGATGATAGTTATTTCAATTTATCTTTATGTGCTATCTTAATTTACTCAAAGAGGTGTGTGATTAGGGCTTAGTCAGAAGCATAAATTTTACTTAGGAGTTTTCAAGACTTAAAATGAGAATTTTACCAATTACTTAATTTTGGGGTTAAGAGTTCTAAATTGATTCCAAATCAGTTTTATTACTAGTTTTAATGATTTAAATGACATTTTGGAGGTTAAGGGCGCTTAACCTTAATTTTGAGCAAAATGACCCACGTGTGCTTACGTGCTGATGCAAGCAGGCCCCGCGCCAAAGGGCGCGTGACACGCGACCTGCAGCTCGGGCTCCACGTGAGTGGACAGACCCGACTAAAGGACTCCGGGTCAGGACTAACCCAACCCGACCCTAGATAGGTCAGCATTTTCTTCGATGGGTCCCGTGAGCCCTTGATTAGGTCAGCCAAAATGATGGCCCTTCAGCCATCGCTGGGGTTTGACTTGCACGGCGTTGTGAAGAGGACATCGAGGGCTTGCCATTGATGATTAAGTCGAGAGCGGAGGAGGTCAAATGCGCCCTGAATACCTAACTCTAGCTTCCTTGGGATAGACGAACTACATGTAACCGTAAGCACTATGTAGGGTTTGCAAAATTTGGAAGATCGAACTAGCTTTTGATCAATCAAGTGCGATCAATTTCTAATTTAAAAATGGAGTAAGCATATGAACTGCTAGAATGACAATTGCATGAGGAAATTGGGGAGATCGATAGTACCCGGATGAGCGGCTAATAGCAGTTAGGGTTTGAAGAGGATTTGCTCGAGCTCCAATGGCGCAAAGAACGAGCTTAACGCATGAGTAAGGCCTTAATGGCGTCCAGGCGGATTGGACGAGGCCGGAGATGCGAGGATTGGGCTACATGAGCAGTGGAGCGCTATGTGCCATGGGCAATGCCCGCTAGGAAGGAGATCAGCAAACCATCTGATTTGACGGTTCGATAGATGGCCCGGATCGAGCCGAGCTGCCTTATTGGATGTGGATGCACTCCCCACGGATCCAACCTGCTAAGGAGTAGTGGATCCGACCCGTTAAAAATGGCGAACCAGATCCATTAGGAATTATTTAAATAGAATAATTTAATAAATTAATAATTTAATTTTTGATTTTAATAATTAATTTTTATTATTTAAATGACTTCCAAAAATTCTCAAATCTTCACCCCTAGCTAATTGAGGGGTGAGGAATGCAGCGGTGAAGGTGGATTTTGATTTCGACGAGTATTTAATTTTTCTAACTTCCGAGGTATTTTAAATATGTTAAAATATTCGACGTATTTTTGACGACTTCCGATAGTCTCAAAAATATTCCCCTACCCAATTTGGGGGTAATAAGTGCAATGACGATATTATAATTTTAATTTGAGGTCAAAGTAATTAACTCAATTTTCAGGGTTCCTAAAATTCCATAAATTAGGGTTTGATCCATTTGACTTCTGATTTGGATTAGGTCTTAGTGGTGAACTCCTAATGATATAATTAGAGTACTGAGATCAAAATTTGGACTTAGCTTAGTCCTAATTTACTAGGGTAATAAATTGAGTTATTACATACTCCACCACTTAAGAATGATGATGTCTTCAACATCACTCAAGTGAACAGAAAATAATGCAGAATTTAGGGAAATGAATTTAAATGATAAGGAGCAAAGTAAGTACTTGAGTTAAAGAGATTCAGATATCTACGATACATGTTCGCCTCCTTTTTCCAAGTAGCTTCGCCTCGATAATAATTCCTCCATTGAACCTTGATTGTAGGGATAAAGCGGTTCCGTAGTTGCTTTTGATCATGGGCCAAGATACAGATTGGTTCTTCAGCATATAATTTGTTGGGTAGGATTTCAATTTATGGAAATTGAACCAAATGAGAGGGATCCCTGAGGCATCTTCTCAACTGATGATATGTGGAACATATTGGGCTTGGCTGCAAAGTTATCAGAAAGATTTAGTCTATAGGCGGAAGAACCTACCTTGGCGGCTACCTCAAATGGACTGACATAACGGGGACTGAGTTTCCCTGCTATATCAAGCCTGAAGATTCATTTCATTGGACTGACTTTTAAGTAGGCAAAATATCCATCTTTAAATTCCAGAGAACGGTGATGAATGTCATGGTATTTGCTTTAACTGTCCTGAGCTGTATGAATATGCTGTTGATTTAGCTGAACTTTCTTATTAGTTTCTTCAACTAGTTAAAATCCATACAACTGAACACTATCTATTTTTGACCAAGCCAATAGAGTGCCACATTTTTTATCATACAGAGCTTCATATGGGGCCATCTTTATACTGGCATGAAAATTGTTGTTGTATGCAAGCTCCACTAGCAAGAGGTGATCTTCCTAGGATCTAGTGAAATCAAGGATGCATAGTCTAAGCAGATCTCCAAGAAGCTGATCTACTCGCTCAGTGTGCCCATCTGTTTGTGAATGAAAATCTATACTCATTTCTAGGGTGATCCTCATGTCTTGGTGTACCGCTTGCCAAAACTTGGAAGTAAATCTATTGTCCCTGTCAAACACTATTTATTAAGGTATTCCATGTAGCCTGATTATCTCTTTAATGTAGAGCTTGACAAGTTTCTCGACTAGGTCTATTTGACGTATGGAAATGAAATGAGCAGACTTTGTCAATCGATCAACTATGACCCATATATCATCAACTCCAGACTTTGTACGAGGCAATCCCATAATGAAGTCCATCGATATATCCAGCCACTTCCATTTGGGAATCTCAAGAGGATGAAGCAGACCATCGGGCTTTTGATGCTTTGCCTTAACTAAATTTTTGATGCTTTGCCTTAACTAGATTGCAAGTGTAGCACTTTGCAATAAAATCATCAATACTTTTCTTCATTCTAGGTAACCAAAAGGATTGCTACAAATCTTGATACATTTTTGATCTCCCGGGATGCACCTGATAGCAAGAGTTTGCACCTTCAATTAGAATCTCACAATGCATTGACTTTGGGATCTAGAGATGATTATTCATGTATATAGCTCCCTTTTATAGCTCTTTTTTGAAAGTTTAGCTCTAGACGATGACCACTTTCAATTGCAAATTTGAAGTTCAAGTAGTCCTCATCTTTTGTTTGGGATATATAAATATCTCTGTGGAAGGTTGGTTATACATTGCTCATATAGATCATCTCACTTAATAGATCTCGATGCACAGGCTTGATTTTAATTTTACAGAACTCTTCTTCAAACGGGCTCACAGAAATAATTGAATTGAGGGTAGCATGATGGCTAAGCGCATCAACTACAACAATCGCCTTTCCTAGATGGTACTGGATATCTAGGTTATAATAATTGCTTATTAGCTAGAGCCATCTTCTCTGTCTACAATTTATTTCCCTCTAAGTGAAAATACTTGAGGCTCCAGTGATCGGTGAAAATGGAACACTGGACTCCATATAAGTAGTGGCCAAATCTTTAAGGTGAACACTACTGTTGCAAGCTTGAGGCCATGGATGAGGTAATTCCTTTCATGTGTCTTCAACTGGAGGGAAGAATAAGCAATGTACCTTTCCATCTTGCATTAGTACAGTACCCAAGCCTATCCCAGAAGTATCGGTATAGATTTTGTAGTTTGACCGTTCTTTAGGAAGAATTAGAACTGGAGCAGAGGAAAGTGCATCTTTCAATGCTTGAAATGCTTCTTCACAGGCAAAAGACTATTTAAATGGTACAACCTTCTCAGTTAACTTGGTTAGTGGAGAGACTATCTAGGAAAAGCCCTTTGTGAGTTTTTGATAATAACTTGCTAGTCCCAGTAAGCTTCGAATACCAGTTACTAACTTTGGATGAATCCAAACTTGGATGATGCTGACCTTGTTCAGATTGACTCTAATACATTGGGCATCTACAACATGCCTCAGAAAAAATACTGAATCTAGCCAGAATTTGCATTTGGAAAATTGAGCATAAAGTATGTGGTTATGCAATTCTCTCAACACTGTTCTTAGGTGGTTCTCATGCTCCTTTTTTCTCTTGGATCAGGCCAAAATATCATCGATGAAGACGATGATGGACTTATCAAGGTAGGGTTTGAGAATGCGCTGCATTAGGTCCATGAATATTGAGGGTGCATTTGTTAACCCAAATAACATTACTAAGAACTTGTAGTATCCATAATGAGTCCTAAATACTGTCTTCTCTATATCCGAGTCTTTAACTTATAGTTGATGATAGCCCAATCGTAGGTAAATATTTGAGAACACTTTGGCTCCTGGCAATTGATTAAACAAGTCATCTATATGAGGCAACGAGTACTTGTTCTTGATTGTGACTTTATTCAGTTCACAATAGTCGATACACATGCATCGAACCGTATTTCTTCTTCATGAACAGTACCGGTGCTCCCCAAGGGGATGAACTAGGTTGGATAATACCCTTCTCTAGCAGCTCCTGCAACTATTTATTTAGCTCTTGCAGTTCCTTAGGCTCCATACAATAAGGGGCTTAGGATATGGGCTGGGTTCCAAGAATTATATCAATTGCGAGTTCCACTTCCCGAGTGGGTGGAAGACAAGGTAGATCTTCGGGGAAGACATCGGGGAATTCACAAACAATAGGATTTACGGCTATGGGAACGTTATTCTTCTTTCCTAGTATTGTTTCTAGGTAAGCTATACAACCCTTCTTTACTAGCCTCTTGATTTCCATGGCATTAATTAATGAAGCTTGGGTACTAAAGTTGATGATGAACAATTTGGCTTGACTGCTACTGCCTAAGATAATTTTCTTCTTTTGGTAGTTGATAGTGGCATTATATTGGCTTAACCAATTTATGCCCAGAATTACGTCAAAATTTGCTATAAGTAGAACTATGAGTTTGGCTTCGAATTCCTTATCTCCAATAGGAATTTGTATTTTGCAAAATTGGCAAGCTAGCATATGGGCTCCAGATGGCAACCCAATGCTTAAAGGATTTGCTAAGCGATATAGTGGTAGGTTGAAGGACTTTGTCCAACTTTTAGAAACAAAGGAATGACTAGCTCCAGTGTTGAATAGTATGTTGCAAGGTTTGTCATTTATACATATTAAAACTTATTTACATATGCAATAAATTACTAATTACATTAAGCATATAGTAACTATAAAAATAGATGGGTTCAAAAGTGTGCACCAGATACCACATGATTGTCCTCAGTAGCCTCAATTGGAGTGAGGATGTAGACACGAGTGCGGCCGGCAGGCCTATTATTATAAGTATACCGTGGTGGCAGACTTGAAGCATTTGGGCAAGGGACAATGGTTGTCTTGCATCGTTGAGCGGTGGGAGAAGGTAGTGCTATGGTCGGCCGGAGGTTCCTTCGGTATAGGTCAAAGACTTGTCGATGCTTTGAGGGATCAATTGAATCACCATTGATTGTATCTATGAACCTACATTGAAAGTAGGAGTGACTTGGCCTTCCACAGTTACAGCAGTTTCCAGTCCCGTGGTAGCATCGACCGCAAGATTGAGGTTGAGTGTAGCCATTGAAGAGATTGGCAGGCGGAGCTTCGGCTTTGAGCTGGTACACTCTAGCCCTCTATGGGTTGTCACATTAGTAAGAGGTTGACCCAATGCTCCTTTTGGGTCCTTCTACTGCTTGGTCCTAATCCACCACTTTCACTATTTCTAGGAGCTCGGTGAAGTCTGATAGACAGAGGGGCACAACTTGGCTTCTGATAGAAGCTCGCTGTCCACACTAAAATCAGGTGACAACGATCTGCCTATGTGGGGACTGAGTTGGTGGTGAACCTTGTAAGATGCTAGAACTCAGCTTTGTATGCTGACACAGAGCGGTTCCCTTGCTGCAACTTTAGGAACATATCCCCCAAATTGTGTCTGGCAGTTAAGGGGATATACACAACTTGGAACGCTTCAACGAATTCATCCCACATGATGTCTTCAAAGCTGATATCAGTGAACTATGTGATGTAGATAGTATCCCATTAGTACTAGGCTTCATCTTGCAGAAGGTGGGTGGCAAGCCGAATCACTTCTGAGTTAGGGGCTAGTTAGATTCTTTTTCACCATCTTTAACCAACAGGCAGTATCGATGGTTGAAAGGCTCCCATTGAAGGTGGAGAGTCTCAAGCGAAGGAAGCTATGCAATAGTCTATCTGCAGATTGCACATGGTTTTAGAAGGAGTAGTAGAGTGCAGAGGCTATTTCAAAAGTAGGGCAATTTTGAATTGTATGGGTTGTCAGCAATCTTTCCATTCGCTCAACCTACTGAGCATCAAAATCTGCCATTCTCTCAGCTTGTTTGGTATGTGAATCTATCATAAGTATCACAGCCTCAAGCGGTGCATTCATCTCAATGGATGAGCTTCTAGATGCAGTGGGAGACGATGACTATGTGAGATTCATGGTTTTCCTAAATTTTAGAAAATAAATACCATTTCAGAATTTAAGGAAGCAAAATGTACTTGTCCTTTTACTACACATTTTAATTTAGAATACATGAAATAGGGAAGATACAATAGAGAGCATAAAAGAAATCACTTGAATATCCATCTAACACATCTATCTGATATACTCAGTAGTGTACGCTAGACGAAAGTTTTCAAAAGTAACTTCTCGCCGCTCTGTTCCTTGCATATGGGTGAGTTCCTAGAAAGTATTGACCTACCAGTCTTCAGCATGGTCTTGGAGAAGAAGTGACACCAGGGTAACTCAGATATTGTCAGGACACTCTATTGCAACAAGAACGAAGCTTACTCACTTTAGCCACTCCTTGGCTAAAATAAGAAAGTCAAATCCTCTGAAGATGGTGTGCTTAAGCATCTGATCCAGCACTCGTACTCCCTATTTTGATACTCCCTCGAAATACCTTCCATACCATTGGCCAAACTGGAAGTTATACTCCCATATGGACTCAAACCTTCTGAAGTACTCTCAGTTTGACATCTTCAAGTGTCTAATGATTTCACAAGTTTAATCAGGGTCTATTAGTTTGGTTGAGTAGTCATACTTCTTTAATTTTCTTTAATATTTGATTTTTGTATTTGAGCATTTTATCTAACTTATATGTATTTTCATTTTATTTTTACTATTTTGAGCACATGATTATGGTACCTTGGATGTAGTTTGAGTATCTATTTAGTGACTGAATAGAAAAAGAGCAATCCATTAGACAGAGAAGAATGCAAATTCTAATTTGACACCTTATGCAGCTCTCTGATACCAACTATGGCACCACTCCCCCTAATCCACAAGATTAGGTCAAGGGGAGGTGTGCTACTCTGGCAAATCCCTCATTTATCATTATATTAAGGTAAGATCCTCAATCCTCTGATAAGGGAAGAATGTGCTCTAAATATATGCAATAGAATCATTCACTAAGTATATACAATCACAGAGTGTAGAAGCAAGAAATAAAAATAGTAATGCAGCTCAGAATAAATAGTATAGTAATAAAATAGTCATATGAACTTATTATTATAAATATTTAAGCTCTTATCTTCACAAGATTAAAAGAGAAGCTAAACTAAGGATCTCCAGTGGCAGCACACTCCTCCTCCTGAATATGATCCTCATAAGGCTCGACTACCTCGAATAACTTGGAATCTACCATTGTTGATTTCATAATGATAAGGCCCCAGCCAAAGATAAGAAAAACTTGGTTAGACATATTGTTTATGTACATTTTAGGCTGTTAAGTTCATGAGTTTATGATATCACCATTTTACTTAGATTATAAAACAAGCAAAGTATATGCATGCAACAAGCATACAAAGGAAGGAATAAGATATAAATAAAAGCATTTATAACTAAGCAACATATGAGGTAAAAAAACATACCTCAACACCAAAGCTATGACAAGTTTAGACATATAAGCATAAGTAAAGTAAAGAAAATATTGAAAGAAAAGACTCATTCTAAACATACTTATGATCATATGAATTATGCAAATTTAAAAAAAAATAATTTAATTGTGGTACTTATAAGTAAGCAGCAAGAAATCTAGCATCCTATAAGTATATAAGTAAGCAAGAAAGGTAAACGTTGTCTGTAATAAAGGTAACAATAAAATAGAAAAGTAAGTATGTAAAGACTGTAATATCAGAAGGGTTGGCTAAATTGGGCCACAGTAAATTCTCATAACCTTTTTAGGCTAGGGCAGAATGCCCATAACCTTTTTGGGCTATGATAGAAACATAAACAGAATTGAGGAGGCAGAGAATACACAAATAATAACTTTTAGTTATTTTAGTTTACTTATATACACACATCTAGAAGTTGTTGAGAGTCAAGCACATATGTAAGACTATTTGGGTTCTAACTTAACACAACACTCCTCATTGAGTAATGCTAAGTTATCCCTTATTTCTCCTTACCCTCTATCCAGTGGAGGTAAAAGTGCACAAGAACTGACCAGAAATTAAACCCAATGCAAATGCTATGTTTTCATTTCATGCAGCAATGTTATCTTGTGTGATATGTTCAAGGTAATGGCCTAAAGTACAAGGAATACAAAAGCAATAAGTAAATTAATAGTAAGCAAGGGACTCTACTACACATAAGTGATATCTATTATTATCTACTTAATCCATTATAACTATTCTAGGTTATACAAGTTCAGGATCTCCAATTTTTATTATCAAGTATAACTTAGAAATACGGCCTTATGAGTTAAAAGCAATTAGAACTGATCAGGCTCTAATTTAATTCAATCAATATCGCCTACAAGTTAAATAAGAAATCAATATGCCTTATTTGATGAATTTAGATGCTCTAAGATAAGATCTAATCAAGATTTACTAAAGCTAGGAATTAAACACCACGAATTCGAGTTTAATCACATAATCCAAAGGTAAAGCTTAAGGACTAAGGTTTAAGTCTAATTGTGAATTAATAATCAAGGCAAATACTATTAAGCATAATCAAGCTTAATAGAATGATTTCCTAGTCTTAATCTAAAGTTGGAAGATAGAATAATCATAATTAAAGGATGAAAATCTAGAAACTAGTAAAACCAAGGTATCATTTATTTAATAGCCGATTTACTCATCGAATGGAGCCTAACCTAGTCTATACTCCTATTCTTAAGGAAAAGATCCTAAAGTTGAGTGTAGATCCTTAGAAGCTCCTAATAATGGACTTAGGGAAGTTTAAGAATTGATGATAATTAATTGTTGGTCTAGTTTGGTTAAGGATATTAATAATGGGAGATTGAAACTAGATTAGATGTTATAGTTTTTCTTAGGAATTTTCAAGCCTTTAATATGATTTTTATTAATTTACCCAATTTTTGAGATTAAGAATCTAATTAATTCTAAATCAATTTTATTACTAATTTTAATGATATAAATGATATTTTAGAAGTTAAGGGTAGTTAACCTAAAGTTTGGGCAAAATGACCATTTTGCCCCTACTTATGGGTCTAAAATGCTACTTTTTGATTAAAGGCTCCAAATTGGATTTTCTTGATGCCAAATGATTCATTGTTCTCTAACATGAAGATAAATAGTAGGTACTTCAAATTTGGACAAGTGTTAAGTCATATGGGTTCAAATTAAGAATTTTGACCTAAAAGAAAATTTGATAATTTTACCTAGTGAAGTTTTAAAATTCAGTCAATTTATTATTGTTTACTGTCCAAGGATTTCATAGAGTCCAAGAATACTAAATTTTGATGTCAATTGGTTAAGTTATAGTTTTAATAATTCTAGGGTCTAAAGGTGTAATTTTAGGGTTTGATAAAGTGTTAAAACCTAACTTTTCAATTTGATGTCTAAATTCAGCAAACTTAGTGGCTATAGCTTCCCTACATCACACTGAGTACTTTAACTAGGAGTAGACCCAAATTGGACTTCAATTGGTCAAGTTATGACCTAATGAAGTTCTATGATAATTAGAGTAAATTTGGGTCTCTAGTGTCAAAACCTAAATCATATTTCAGTTTACTATTGATTAGGGTTTTCTAATCTAAATTAATTTGGAGTTCAATTGACTGAGTTATGGTCAAACCAAGTTCAAGTTTAATTATGGTAATTATGAAATGGTCCTAAAAGTGATTAGTCAAATCATTGACCTAACAACAAAACTAGTACTATCAGATCAATCTAGACATTCTCTTAATTAAAATGAGATCCATATTGACTAGGTTTGGATCAATAGGTACAAAGTTATGAATGTTTGAAGTTTTATAGGACTTAGATTTAAGTGTAGAGGTCCTAAAATATCACTATGTTAAACAAGTGTCCTATAGGCAAATTAACACTACTAAAATATTCCTTTCATTTTTTTAGCAAAATAAGATACACATTTAATATATTTGGACTTATGGATTGGGAAATATTAATGTTTAAAGTTTTTGTACTTTAATAATTCAATTATTCTAATTAAATTAGTAATATTAACTGATTTAAATTAAACTAATAGTAATACTTATTTAAAATTTCCACAACATTTAATCCAAACGGTTCTTACGGGACCTATTGGCAGACGCGTGGAAGCGTGTGACTGACGGATCAGAGCAGAGGGGGACCCACCTGTTGGGAAAGATGGGACCACACCGATAGTGTAGACATGTGGAAGCGTGGTATTGGCCGATGGTCGACCGCGGGACCCACGCGTGCTGACACGCTAACACTGGCGGACCCCGAACCAAAGGGAGCGCGCCACGCGGCTTCCCGCTCGGGCTCCATGCGAGTGAACAGACCCAACTTAAGGACTCTAGGTTGAGATTGACTTGACCCGACCTGAGACAATCAGCATCTTCTTCGATGGGCCCCGTGAGCTCGCAGTTAGGTCAGGGAGAACTACGACCGTCTGGCTGTTGCAGGGGCCAATCCGCACGGCATTGTGAAGGGGACGTCGAGGGATTGCCATTGACGGTTGGGTCAAGGGCAAAAGAGGTTAGGTTTGCCCAGAATATCTAGCCTTAGCTTCCTAAGGACAGACGAACTATGGGTAACGGTAAGCACTGTGTAGGGTTTGCAAAATTCGAAAGATCGAACTAGCTTTTGATCAATCAGGTGCGATCATTTTCTAATTTAAAACATGGAGTAAGTATATGAACTGCTAGAATGACAATTGCATGAGGAAATTGGGGAGTTTGAGAGTACCTGGATGAGTGGCTGATAGCAGTTAGTGTTCAAAGAGGATGCGCTTGAGCTCCAATCGAGCAAAGCCGAGCCTCATGCGTGAGTGAGGCCTTAATGGCATCTAGAAAGATTGGACGAGGCTGAGGATGTGGGGATTGGGTTGCGCGAGCAGCAGAGCATCACACGTCAAGGGCAATGCTCGCGAGGAAGGAGATCACCGAACCGTTCGATCAGAAGGCTCAAATCGAGCCGATCCACCTTATTGGATGAGGATGCATTCCCCGCAGATCTGACCCACTAAGGAGCAGCGGATCCGACCCGTTAAGAATTAATTGAATATAATAATTTAAATAAATTAATAATTTAATTTCTGATTTTAATAGTTAATATTAATTAATTAAATGACTTCAAAAATTTCCAAATATTCACCCCCAACTAATAGAGGGGTGAGGAATGCAACATCGAAGTCAGATTTAGAGTTCAATGAGTATTTAATTTTTCTATATTCTGGGGTATTTTAAATATATTAAATTATTCGACATATTTTCAATGACTTCTGATTGTCTCAAAAACATCACCCCTTCCTAATTTTTGGGTAATGAGAGCAATGGTAAAGTCCAATTTTTGATTTGAGGTCAAAATAATTAGGTCAATTTCTAAGGTTCCTGAAATTCCCAAAATCAGGGTTTGATCCATTTGACTTCTGATTTGGACTAGGTCGTGGTGGTGAACTTCTAATGACATAATTAGAGTACTAGGAATAAAATCAGGGCTTGGTTTAGTTCTAATTGACTAGGATAATAACTTGGGTTATTACAATATAGGTGCTGTAGAAATCTTGGTATTATTTTTGAAGAATTAAGTTTTTCTAGAGATAAGTTGGTGGTGAGCTACCTCTAGGCTGTGGGTACAATCTATGAACCAAAGTATTCAAAATGTAAGAAAGTGATTTCAAAATATATTTGCTTAATAACTACAATAGACGATATTTATGACGTCTATGGGACCTTGAAGGAACTTAAATCTTTACAAAAGTAATAAATGAGCAAGAAAGCAATGGATTTTTTAAAACTAGATATATTCTTGCATTTTTAAATTTAAAATCTAACAATAAATAAATATTTTCCAAGCAACTATATTTTCAACATTTTTATTTATATCTATATAAAACACCCATGCAAACACATTTCATTTGAATGCTTATAATCTAGCATGAATACTAAGCTCTTTTATGGATTATATGTGGTTATCTAGATGGGATATAAGCACACACCAATCACAGCCATAATATATGAAGAAATGCTTAGTATTGCTTTTTAACACAGTGCATGATATTGCTAATACAATCTCAATATCAAAAAATTTAGATGCCCTTCCACTCTAAAACGAGCAGTAAGTGATTTTGATTCTTTTTATCAAAATGTAAATGATGAATACATTATTTTTTTAATAAAGCTTTTCTAAATAAAATATCTTATTATCATTTAGTGGGTAGATTTGTGCACTGCATACCCACAAGAGGCAAGATGGTATCACAAAAGTTACACACCTAGCTTGGATGAATAGATGGATAATGCCAAACTTTTAATATCAGGTCACTTGATACTTACTTGTGCCTATAGCTTAAGTGATGACTTAATAGAAGAATCTCTTAAGAATCTTGAGTTCTATCCAAATATTGTTCGTCAATCATGCATTATTTTTTGACTATATGATGATCTTGGAACATCAATGGTATGCAATTAATGTTCATTCCAAATATTTATATAATAATTGAATGTTAATATGGTTAATGGTGCTAATTTTTTTTTTATTTTTGATGTAGGCTGAGACTGAAAGAGGTGATATTTCAAAATCCATTTAATACCTTATGACGGAAGCCAATGTTTTAGAGCCTATTTTTTGAGGTTATATCAAATGTTTAGTTACAAAATATTGGAAAGCAATGAATAAAGAATACACTAAAATTCTATTGTTGAACCTTTTAAAAAACCAGCACAAGGACTTCCAAGAATTGCACTATGTGCTTATCAACATGGAGATGGACTTGGATTGCCTATTATTGAAACTAGTGAACAAATAAAATAATTATTAATTGAGCCAATATCATGAAAATCAATTAAGTAAGACTGTATATTATAGTTGTAATCTAAACTGTTATCTAATGTCCTTTATATGGTAACATCTAAAATGTATGTATTTCCATTTTTCTAATTCTAAAATGACTATTTTTACACATACATATTTTTTCTACATCCATTGATTTTTAATACAATAGAAATAAAAAAATTGACGACTCATTAAATGTTCATTTTGATGCAGACTATAAATGGTGACTCTTCATATGTATATAGTAGAATTTTTTGTTCATTCTTATTTGTATTACAAACTCCCATTCATTTAACTTCTTATTTTAGCAATATATGCATACCTATGCCTTGAAGTTTGATTCAAATCAGGATTCATTTGGATCAAACCCTAATTCTAAGAAATCCTAATAATTTGGAAAATGACTTAACTAAATTTACCTCAAATCAAAAATCTGATTTCGTCATTGTGCTCATCACCCTCAAATAAGCTAAAGGTGATATTTTGGAAGCATTTGGAAGTCATTAGATTTTCCTCAATTGTTTTAATATATTTAAAATACCCTGAAAATTAGAATAATTAATAACTTGTTGAAATCAAAATTCGACTTAACCGTTGCATTCCTCACCCTTCTATTAACTAGGGTGAAATTTTGGGATTTTTCGGAGCACATTTAATATCCCAATTTTAAATATGAAATTGAACATAATTTAATTTTAATATATAATTAATTAATCTAGCGGTGGGTCCCACTACTTGTTTCTGACCAACCTCGTCATCCCAGCTGGACTGGGCCCATCATCCACCATGCATCGGGCTAGCTTTCAGATAAGCACGCTCCTTTACTTGGAAATATAACGGACGATGATGAACATCATGATATTTCTTATATCTATCCTGAGCTGTTATCATATTATGCTTAATCAGAAGAGCCTTTTTATTAGTCTCATCAATCAATTCAGAACCATAAAGCTGAAAATCCCCTACCTCAGTCCAAGCAACAGGATAGCACACCTCTTACCATAAAGTGTTTCATATGAAGTCATGCCAATATTGAACTGATAAGTGTTGTTGTAGGCGAACTCAACTAAGGCGAGGTGATCTTCCCATGATCCACCAAAATCAAGAACACAAAGATGTAGAAGCTCTTCTAAGATATGATTAAATTGCTCAATTTGACCGTTAGTCTAGGGATGAAAAGTAGTACTTAAGGCTAAGTTTGTCCCCAGGTCTTGCTGAACAGCAGACCAGAATCTTGAAGTAAATCTACTGTCTATATCTAAAATAATACAGTTTGGCGTACCATGCAAGAAAATGATTTCCTTGATGTAGAGTTTGGCTAACTTCTATGTAGAATTGGTTTGATAAATTGGAAGAAAATGAGATGATTTGGTGAGTTTGTCGAAAATAACCCAAACTGAATCAAAACCAGATCTACTCTTAGGCAATCCTATAACAAAATCCATGGAACTGTCGGACCACTTCCATTCATGGATATGTAAGGGCTTGAGAAGTCCACCATACTTCTGATGGTCAGCCTTAACTAAGGAATAGGAATGGCACTTAGAAATGAAAACAACTATATCTCTTTTGATGCCAGACCACCAAAATGGTTTCTTCAGATCCTGATACAACTTACTACTGCCAAGGTGGACAGTGTAACCAAAGTTATGGGCTTTTGACAGTATTTGCAATTGCAATATTTTTGGAATCCATAACCCATCTTTCTGAAAGATCACACCATTGGCATCAAGATATAACTCAGATCTCTTCTTACTAGCAATATCAGAAATAAGATTAGGATAACTAGCATCTTCTTTATGTACTTTGACAATACATGACCTTAGAAGAGATAATTATGACTGATTAGCCAATAACATCATGCACAAATTAGCAGATTTGATCAGCTCAAGATTTAATATTTTAAAATCTCTGATCAAAGATTTGTTGCTACAAAGAGAAGATAAAGTCACTTTATGACTAAAGGCATCAGCTACAACGTTAGCTTTACCCGAATGATACTAGATTTCCAAGTTGTGACAAATTAACTCTAGCCATCTACACTGATGACAGTTAAGTTATTTTTGGGTGAAGATATACTTCAAACTTTGGTGATCAGTAGATATCTCACACTTAACTTTGTACAGGTAGTATCTCCAAATCTTAAGAGCAAAAACTACTCCTACATGTTCAATATCATGCACAGGATAATTTCTCTCATTGGGTTTAAGCTACCGAGAGGCATAGGCTATTACTTGGTGATCTTGCTTTAGAATACAACCCAGTCCAACCTTAGAGGCATTAGTATAAACCTAAAAATCTTTATCCTTTTGAGGCAATACTAAAATTGGCTCAATAATCAACAACTATTTCAACTTCTGAAAGGCTTTCTCACTAGCTATGCTCCAGATGTATGGAACTTCTATTATAGTCAACTAAGTTAATGACATGGCAATTTGAGAAAACCCTGGAACAAACCTTCTGTAATATCATGCGAGTCCTAGAAAACTATGAATTTTGGTTATAGATTTAGGTTGTACCTACTTTTAAACAGCTTAAATTTTTCTCTAGTCAACCCTAATGCCTTCAGCATCAATTACGTGACTCGGAAATGCCACTGAATTGATCCAAAATTTGCACTTTGAAAACTTGGCAAATAGCTTATACTCTCTTGGCAACAGTAGAACGACACGCAGATGCTTCTCATGAGAATAAAAAGAGAATTTGTCAGTCCAAAAGACTTGATTAGGAGCACATAGTGTCCATAACAGGTCCTAAATGCAATCTTAGGAATATCTTCATCCTTGACTCGAATCTAGTAGTAACTTGATCTCAAGTTGATCTTAGAGAAGCCTTTCGCTCCAGCGAGCCATTGAACAACTCATATATTCTAGGGAGAGGATACTTGTTTTTCAATGTCACCTTGTAAGCTCACAATAATTAATACACATTTGCATCGATTTATCATTCTTTTTGATGAACAGAACGGAAGCTCCCCAAGGTTACAGACTAGGGCGAACAAAACTTTTTTCAAACAATTATTGTAGCTGCTCACAAAGCTCTTATAATTCTTTAGGTGTCATTCTGTAAGGTGCTTTAGATTTGGGCTGAGTTGCAAGATTCATTTCTCTAAAAAACATTACCTCACTCATAGGAGGTAGTCTAGGCAAGTCCTCTAGAAACACATCCAGGAAATTTCTAACAACATTAGTATCTTCTAGGTTTCTTTCTTATTTATCCTCAGTGATTAAGGTTAGTTAAATTGCATCACAACCTTTACCAATGAGACACTCGGCTTCAATTTCATTAATAAGTGATGTAGTTAAGCAAAGTTTGCATATAATGACTTCAGGTTTCTTCCCTACCCTGAGCAAGACTTTCTTTCGATAATAGTCTATTATGACGTTAAATTTACTTAACCTATTTGTGCCTAAACTTATGTTAAAGTTTGTGATCAACATAACAATAAGCTTAGACTGAAAGAGTTCATTAATAATTGTAATGTCTACCAAACAGAACTTGTTTGTGCATATTTCAGCACAAGATGGCATCTACACTCATAAAGCATTACCCAAATTGAAATGTTGAAGGTTAAAAGAGACAGCGCGACTCTTGGACATAAAAGAGTAACTAGCACCCATATCGAAGAGTGTGTCACAGAATTATTTTTATTAATTAGAGCTCCTATATCAGGAAAGCTAAGAACTTAATTACAACTAATGCAATATAAAGCAAAAATTACAAAAATTAAATCACAAGAAATGAAAGATAGACTATAAAAAATTGAACATAGTATATACCAATGATGACATTATTGTTCTCTTGTGGGACAGCAGAAGATAGTGCATTCACATGGAGTTTCAAGCACTGAAAGACAATTTCATCTGCCCCCATACTCATTCTATCTAAAAAAGGTGTAAGCTATCAAGTTTTCACAAATGCATTTGAAGCTAAATTGGGATTTATTTTGATGCAAGAAAGCAAAGTGATTGCTTATGCTTCATGTTAGATCAAGCCATACAAAAAGAACTATCTAGTGTACAATTTAGAGCTTATTGCAATGTTTTTGCCATAAAGATTTGGTGCCATTATCTCTATGGCATACAATGTACGATTTTTGCTGACCACCAGAGTTTAAAGTATATATTCACTCAATGTAAATTAAATTATCGACAGAGGAGATTGTTAGAACTAATAAGTGATTACGATCTAGATATTCAGTACTATTTGAGCAAAGCTAATGTTGTAGCAGATGCACTTAGTCGCCATGCTACCCTTAGTATCAGTGTCTATGAAAGCCCAATCGAAGAAGAATTTTACAGTTAGGCATAGTCCTCGTACATGGTGATATGCTGGGTATATGCTATCTTAGAGCATAATGGAACCCACTTTCCATATAGATGTCTCCATCTCTTAAACCAAAGATGAAGATTATTTAAAGTTTAAATCTAAGATTGAAATAGATCTACAGTTACGCAATAACATTATAGATCAAGGAGATTGTATTTGGATCCCCAAGTCTATGCAACAGGAGATCCTCATTGAAGGTCATGATTCTGGGTACTAGATCCACCTAGGTAGCTCTAAAATGCTTCAAGATTAAGGCAATATTTCCAATGGCCTAGCATGAAGAATAATGTAGCTGAATTTGTCGCGAAATGCCATGCCTATAGTCTGGTCATGGCCGAACACCAAAGGCCTGCTGGACTTTTGCACCCATTGAAGATTCTAGAATGGAAATGGTTCAGTATCTTGATGGACTTTGTGATGGGATTGCCTTGCACTAGATCAGGTGCGGATGCAATTTGGATCATTGATGCTCTTCTTACCAAATTGACATACTTTATTATGATCCGTTAGACCGATTCTATTGAAAAGCTTTCCAAGCTTTACATCAAGGAAATAATCAAGCTGCACGGCATCCCCAAGTCAATCATATCTAACAGAGATAGTAGATTTACTTCAAATTTTTGTCAGACAGTGCATCAAGATTTGGGAACCACCCTAGCAATGAGCACCACTTTTCATTCTCTAATAGATGGCCAGATTGTAAGATAGCTTTTAGACAAGCATTAAAATGGCTCTTTATAAAGTGTTGTATAGGAGGAAGTGCTCTACTCCATTGTCTTGGTCTAGAATTGATGATGTTCTATTGTTCAAGTCTAATCTAGTATAAGAGCCTCATAAGAAAGTCAGGCTCATTCTGTAAAGGATTCAGACAGCTCAGAACCGATAGAGTAAGTACCATGACTCTCATCATCATTCTTTCTAATTCCAGGAATGTGATCTTGTATACCTGAAGGTAAGCCCAATAAAAGGTAACTACCATTTTGGCATAGCTGGAAAGCTTAGTCCAAGATATGTTAGACCTTTCCAAATCATATCCAAGATCAAATAAACGGCATACAAGCTTAAATTGCATGATGATTTCTCTACGATGCTGTAACAACTCTGAGTTGTTACCTTATTTAATTCCTAACCTAATAAGTGTTAATTGTGATTCCATTTCTTTTAAAATATCAAGTTAAGCTAATCCTGAAAAATTGAAGTCAATTGGACTTCTTTAGGTCAAGATAACATTTAATCAAGTTTAGATGCCCCAAATTAGACCTAAAATATTTGGATCTTAGAATTAAAATCTGATTGTATTTTTGAATTCCTCACCCCCAAAATAGCTAGGGGTGAAAGTTTGGTAAAATTTGGAGATCATTTAGACCATAATTCAATTTAAATTAAATTGGTCTAATTGCATTTTAGGGCTTCCAACAATTTGAATTTGCAAATATACCCTATATTCATTTAAACGGTCGGGGATCCACTGTGCAGACCACGGGTGATCCACTACGGAGCCTAGGTCGTGTGACATCAGAGTCCCATAGATCTCACCATTGCGGATTTTGATCCATTGGCTAGGATTTAATCTCGCGGGATTGCGGATCCATCGTCGGATCCACCTCGTAGGACGCACCAGATTAGAGTAAGGATTGATAGTCTTGATAAATCCTTGTTGAATAAATAGAATCGTCTGAACCTAGATTATTGGAAGGGTATAGTAGGGTGTACCCATAATGCTGGATTAATTCAGTAGTATTCAAGATTGGTTGATTCATCTTAATGTAGGATTATGTCTGTGTTCTATCCTGCGAGTTCAGTCGGGCATAGTCTCACTTAGACTAAATCATTCAATCCTAAGAGTGTTTTGATTAAGGACTTAGATCATTAGCTTATTTGAATAAATATCACCTTTAGCTGATGCCTCCTATCGAAGATCACTTCCATAGGTGTTCTTTAAGCAAATTGTGTGATCCTAAGCACCCTCTTTACAATAATAAGTGTGGTTGTGAGTTGGGTATTCTAATAGCTTATCTTGAGATACAAATCACCATCAGGTGATGCCTCCTATCGAAGATTGCTTCATTAGGTGTGGCTTAATCAAACTAAGTGTTAAAAACACCACCCTTCTTGGAAACATGCTAAATATGTATATACCATCTTTTCATCTAATGATATCTAAGTAAAATCTCAACTTCAACTAATTATTGAAATTAGAATCTAAGAGTCAGAATCCTTCTAGCAGGATTCTTCACAATGGAGATTTGGATTCATTATCCGATTTTAAGGCATTTCTAGATTTTCTGGATTTATCTCATATAGTATAGAAGCATGAACATGAGAATGAGTGTGATGATTGAGTTCTGTGACAATATATGAGTATCAGTGATAAATTATGGGTTACAAAATGTTACATACATTGACTGGAAAATTTCAGAATGCATCGATATCATATTAAACTGTATTCCCAACTAGATCTATATATACATTAGACCATACTACTCATAGCAGTTCAGTGATAATTTTATTACATATCTGTTGTATATAGTATGATAGCATATTTGGATGCATGATTCTAGTGACATAGTATAGTGTTGGGTGTGTTTATATAAATTTCAGACTATTCACCATTTTTCATTGTTTTTAGCATTCAGTTTACAGTTCAGTTTGAATTTATTCAGTTTTACATAGTCTTAGTTATACAGTGCCCTTATAGGTTTTTCTACAGTTTTATTTACTTTACTATTATATTTTGATATTTTAGACTTTTAGTTTAGTTCGATGTGTTAGACTTCTTATCTAACACGGGCTACTTTTGGGATCTGACAATTTACTAGATCCTGAGCAGCTTGTAGGAGATCCAGGAGGAGTAGTGGACCCGCCTTCAACCTTGTCACTTTCTGCTTTTATTTAAGTACTTTGGTTGAACTTTACTCTTGCATCATTTTTAAATAGTTTGTAATAATTCTGGATGTATTTTATTTTTCTATTTTGAGATGAATGTTTACTATTATTCTGTGATGAATGTATTCTAGATGTTTTGCTTTAGCTTTTGCACTCTATTATTCTATTACTATACTTAATATTGTGAAGTGATAAGAATACTAGAAATGTTGATATATTGAGAACATATATTGGGTTCCTAATTTACCCTTTTAACCTAATGTATGTATTAGTCCAATACTTAGTATAAGTAACTTACTCTTATCTAATGTATTGACTCTCAACCTTTCACTTTGGTTGAGTCAGCATGCCTTTAGAGTGGCTAGTTTCTTTAGTGAGCCTATTCGAGGAGATGCGTTATGCCTTCCCGAGTAGCACGCTGCTCTACCGCTGAATTTAGTTTATGTTTTGCACGCGGTGACTGGGCGAAGCGCTATAGTTGGTATCAAGGAAGTATCATAAAGTGTCAGATAAGGAGTTTGTTCCTATCTACTTTATGATCTATTCTCTGTATCAAGTTAAGATCACAAGTTACTAAGTGTAAGAAAAGTAAACATCCAAAAGTTCATCAAGTTATCTCAGAAATTAAAAGTTTGATTATGTCTAAAATGAGGACATCATAGGAATTGAATGCATATAATAACTGTGAATTGCTAAATATAAATTGGACATCCTAGGATTTTAATGAACTTCAAAGAAATTAATAAGATATGTATAAAGTACTTATGAGTTGAGTTACTTTAGGGATGGAATACACGCAGCCAGCATTTTGGTTCTACTTTAGAAGATTTGAAGACTACTGGTTAGATGATCTTTGAGATGGCCAAATCTATGGTAGGATCGTCCATGGAGTGTCATCTTGTGGATTTGACTTACTGGATAAGATCCTTGTCCATTCATCCTTTGGAGGTACCAGTCTTTCGCACTCGCCAGAGAATGGTTGGATCGCGTTACTACCCACTTCAAGAGATGGTCTCTCCTGAGGAGTATCGTCTTGAGATCATGGAGATCCTACTAAGGGGATCAGCGAGTCATTGGTGGTTTTGGGTTTATAGGAGGCTAGCTCGAAGATCCACATAGTCACACATGATGACTTCTATGCTGCCTTTAGGGTAGAGTATTGTAACTAAAATTTTAGAGATCTTATTATGCCATTTCTTTCATCTCTGTTATGCATTTTTTGGATCCATGTATCTTTTCTTTTGAGAAAGAAATGAAGGAAATCATAGTGAAGTTATTATTGTTGAATTCATATTTGTATTTATAGTCATGAATCCCAGTTCTCCCTTTGCTCCTACTCCGATCAAGAATACGATCTCATCATCTGGCAGATCCGAGGAATCAAACACAATGACCAAACTGATGAAAGCCTTAATAGAAAGCAATGTGCAACGGGCGCAAAAAACATGTGCTCTAATTCTATATGTTTGAGAACAATCAACACCCCCTCAGGATTCTCATCATCCTCACACTTTATTGGTGATGGAATCTTGCACAGTTTCATTCTCATCAGAACTCCGACATTCAAAAAAGTGCTAAATCCAATGGACACTATAAACTGGCTCAAAATAGCTAAGAAGAACTTAGCTAGTATTAAGTGCCCTAACTCAAAACCCATTCACTTAGTAACTCACCTATTTCAAGAGGAAGCCGAATATTGGTGGGCGAATGAACGGAACAACAAAATCGCCGACTATGAAATAGAGGATATTCCATGGGATATGTTTCTGGAGGCATTCCGCGAAGCGTTCATACCCGCATCATCTTAACCAGTCCTGGAGGATGAGCTCCTCTATCTCACTCAAGTCAATAACTTAATGTTTGATTATGAATAAGAGTTCCAGAGGCTGTCACACTTTGTTCTGGACCTAGTTAGAACTGAAGCGTTTAGATGCCACCGTTTCATAAAAGGGCTAAGAGACTCCATAAAAGCTCACCTAGTCTCCTGTCAGATCAATAATTTGACTGAATTGATCGAAGCTGCCCGATTGCAAGAGGGATTCTAGGGTCAGCTGGACCGGAAGCAGAAGGCAATTGTAATGTAACCTAGAAAATAGCATTTTGGTCATCATAAGATGGCAAAAGTCTATAATATTGAAGCTGAGCAATCTCAACCTCTGAATTTTGAATGCAAATGGTTCATCCGTATGGAAAATTCTTCCATTATGGTGGCATATGTTTTACATGTGGTCGGAGCGGCCACTGCTATTTGGACTATGATGCTAAAACCATAGTCGACGGAGTGCTCATCGGCCACTCTTGTCATAAGTAGGTAATCCGTGCACAGCCAAGAAATAGCCGAGAACCTGCTCCTGCCATATTGGTAGCCCCTACTTGTAATACTAAGGCAATCGTATCTACGCAAAAGCCGAACCAAAATTGTCAGGGTCAAAGGCCTCAGAACAAACAACCTTCAGCACCTGCAAGGGTATATATGTTAACTCTTGCCTCTCCTTCAGAGGATAATGACGTAGTTTCAGGTACGCCTTAAATTAATTCTTCTTCAGTCATTCCAACTTCAGTATTCGATCTTTTTCTACTTCAGTATTTTAGAATGATTTAATAGAAAATCCTTATTAAGACCATTATAATTATAGGCACCTTAATGATAGATAACAATCTTGTAACATTCTTTTCGATACTGGAGAGAGTCATTCCTTCGTATCAGAATGTTGGGCAAAAAGACTTAAACTACCATCCTATCGGCTAGCAAATTCACTAAGCATTGGGTTACCTTCTGGAGCACATGTGCAGTCACAACAGTTTTGCAATATAGATATCCCTATCGGTAAACAAAAATATTGAGCTAAATTAATTATTTTGCTAATCACAAATTTTGATGTAATTCTGGTATGAACTTGCTAAGCCAGCATGGTGCTTCAATAAATTGCCAAAAGAAGAAAATCACATTTGGCTGTTGGAATCTGTCGTAGTCCTTTGTCAGAAAATTTAGCACTCAAGCGTCGTTAATTAACGTGATGAAGGCAGAAAAGTTAGTCAAGAAAGGTTGCGAGGCATACCTCGTAATAATGTTAGGAGAGAAGAAAGAAGGCATGCCCATTTTGGAGAGTCAAATAGTTCGTGAATTTCTCGATGTCTTTCCTGAAGACCTACTCGATCTTACTCCTGTTAGAGAAGTAGAGCTCCCAATCGAAATAATTCTTGGAACCCAGCCGCTATCAAAAGTTCCATATGGTATGGCGCCTAAGGAGCTTCATGAATTAAATAAACAACTTCAAGAGTGCTCAAGAAAGGACTTATTAGGCCAAGTTCATCTCTTTGGGGAGTGCCAATTTTGTTCGTGAAGAAGTAAGATAGATTGATGAGAATGTGCATCAATTATAGAGAACTAAATAAAGTACCTATCATGAACAAATATCCTCTGCCTTGTATCGATGACCTATTAGATCAACTATCTGGAGCTAACATTTTCTCAAAAATAGATTTGCAATCAGGTTATCACGAGCTACGAGTTAAAGATTTAGATGTCGAGAAAACCACATTTAGAACTTGCTATGGATATTATGAATTTTTGGTATTTCTTTCAGCTTAACCAATATGCCATTCATTTTAATGGATCTAATGCAGCGCGTATTGAAAGAATATTTAGATAAATTCATCATCGTCTTCATCGATGATATCCTGATTTATTTGAGAAGTGAAATTGAACACAAAAATCACTTGTGATCCCTTGTGCATCTACGATATCAGAAGCTTTCTAGGACTAGTTGGTTAATATAGAAAATTCATTAAAGGCTTCTCATAGATTGCATCTTCTCTCATCAAGCTAACTCAGAAAGCAGTACCTTTTATTTGGAGTCTGAAATGTGAGAATGCATTCCAATCATTGAAGGTTGCTCTTTCTTCTGCCCCATTTCTTGCCTTACCTAAGGAAAGGTTGAGCTACCAAGTCTATACCGATACATCTAGGATAGGTTTGGAATGTGTGCTAATGTAGGAAGGAAAGGTTATTGCCTATGCGTCTCGTTAGTTAAAACCATATGAGAAGAATTATCCCATTCACGACTTGGAATTGGCCGCCGTAGTTTTCACCTTGAAAATTTGGCATCATTATCTGTATGGCGTCCAATGTTCCATATTTATAGATCATCAGAGCCTAAAGTATTTTTTCACTCAGCGCAAACTCAACTGTCATCAGTGAAGATGGCTCAAGCTAATAAGTGATTATGATTTATCGATCCGGTATCATCCACGAAAAGCAAATATTGCTGCCGATGCACTCAATTGTCATGTTACACTTTCCTCCTTAAAAGCCTCAAGTCCTTTGGAGGAATAATTTAGAAAGCTCGATATAAGGCCAGTACATGGTGTCTTATTAAGCATGCTAATATCCATGAGTCCTGTTGAACCAACATTTCATTACAATGTCTCCATCTCCTAAATGAAAGATGAAGACTATCTAAAATTTAAGATAGAAATTGAAAGTGGTCGCTGTTTTGACCTGCAGCTATGAGGAAATGCAATTTACCAAGGAGATCGTCTATGGCTTCCCAAATCCATGCAGCAAGAGGTTTTGATGGAAGGCCATAGTTCTGATTATCAAGTGCATCCTGGTAGCACTAAGATGTATCAAGATCCGAAGAAATCATTCTGGTGCCATGCCTGCAGTCTAGTTAAAGCAGAACATCATAAGCCCAGAGGACTTCTCCATCCTCTGGCAATTCTTGAATGGAAGTGGTTTGATATTTCTATGGACTTCATTATGGGCTTGCCTAAATCTAGATCCGGTGCCGATTCAATCTGGGTCATTGTCGATCAATTGACCAAATTAGCACATTTTATTCCTATGTGTTAGACTGATTATGTAGAGAAATTGGCAAAGTTGTGCATCAAGAAAATCATCAGGCTTCATGGAATTCCAAGGTCTATCGTATCTGATCGAGATAGTCATTTCACCTCTAAATTCTGGCAAGCAGTGCATCAAGACTTGGGAACTACCATAGCCATGAGCACCACTTTCCACCCTTAGATAGATGGTCAAATGAAAAGATTCAACCAAGTTTTGGAGGATCATCTTCATCTCTGTATTCTAGATTTTGGAGGCTTCTAGGAAGATTATATTCCTCTGGTAGAGTTCGCATATAACAATAGTTTTCAGGCAAATATCAACATGACTCGATATGAAGCCTAGTATGGCAGGAAGTGTAGTACTCCCTTAGCATGGTCTGAAATTAGCAGCATTCAGCTATATGGCACAGAACTAGTTGAAGAAACAAATCGTAATGTTCAATTAATCCAGCAGAGAATCAACGCAGCTCAAGATAGCTAGACTAAGTATCCTGATGCTCATCATTGTACTCTAGAATTTGATGTTGGAAATGTTGCGTACCATAAAGTCAGTCCAATGAAATGTGTATATCATTTTGGTGTAGGTGGGAAGTTAAGTCCTCGCTATGTCGGACCTTTTGAGATTATAAAAAAGATTGGTTATGCAGCTTATAGATTGAAACTTCCTGAAGATTTTTCTACAGTTTATAATGTACTCCACATCTCTTCTTTGCAAAGATGTTTTCATAATCCATCCCATCTAATGCAACCTCTAGTGGTATCTCTCCAGCTGGATCTTTCTTATGCAGAGGAGCCAATTAAGATCTTAGCTCATGATTAAAAGCAGCTGAGATATTGCTCAATCATAATGGTAAAGGTTCAATGGAGGAATCACTCTCTAGAAGAGTCTAATTGGGAGAAAGAGGCTGATATGTGAAGAAAGTATCATAGCCTCTTTGAGAATCTGGGTATCCATTAAATTCTAAATTTGTAACTCTGTTTAAAAAATTTTGCATGTTTGTATCCTCTCTTGAGATAATGTCGAGGACTACATCATTCTTAAGTGGGGAGTCTGTAATAACCCTGGGTTGTTGCCCTTTTTAATTCCTAAACTAATTAAGTGTTAATTATGATTCTATTTCTTTTAGAATATCAAGTTAAGCTAATACTAAAAATTTGAAGTCAATTGGACTTCTCTAAGTTAAGATAACATTTGATCCAATCTAGATGCCCTATATTAGGCTTAAAATATTTTGATCTTAGAATTAAAATCTAATTGCATTTTTGAATTCCTGACCTCCAAATTAGCTAGGGGTGAAAGTTTGGTAAAATTTGGAGATCGTTAAGACCATAATTCAATTTAAATTAAATTGGTCTAATTGCATTTTAAGGCTTCCAACAATTTGAATTTGCAAACATACCCTATACCGTTTAAACGGTCGGGGATCCACTGTGCAGATAGCAGGCTATCCACTTTGGAGCCTGGGTCATGCGACATCAGAGTTCCGTAGTTCTCACTGTTGCGCTTTTTGATCCATTGGCTAGGATTTAATCCCGCGGGATCGTGGATCTGTTGTCAGATCCACCCCGTGGATTCTACGGCCCTGATCAGATTGGATCTGAACTGTCATGATCCATGCCATCAGGACCATTCTGTGGTCCTGATCGATCAATAAGATGGCCCATAGCGCATCAGCACTGTGGATCTTCGTCTTTGCCTCGCCCGCGCCTGCCCAAATAAATCCCTCAGATTCTCGATAGCCTGGCCTATCCCCCAGTACCCGTTCCACCTCAACATGTCGTTGGGGATCTTCCCTCAACGGCATATCGGTCCTCATCGCGCCTCATGACCTGGCCAAGCTCAATTTAAAAAATTGAGAGCTCGGCCATGGCCTGATCTCTCGGGCCTCCCTATGTGGTGGCCCTGCCCCGCCGTGATCCTGTTAACCCTTAAGTTAACATGATTACGGTGGAGGGGTCACCAAATGATAAGGTCCCCACTTAAGATTGGATTAGACACACATTCTAATCCAATTTAAATAAGGAATTTGCCATTCAATCCAGAATACTATCACTAAATGATCATACATGAACTCGGAGTGCGGAAGCATAAAACATATCATCCATCCAATACAGTATAAATACAACTATACAGAATAAGTAAAGTACTGAAAGAGAGAAATAAACTTGTATTATTACAACATTTAATAAGTTTAAAAGAACTGAAATGAACTCTCAATCTCACAGAAAGAAATACTAAAGCTACAGATCTTCAGAAACGGGCTCCTCCTCTAATGGCAAACTCTCCACTGGATCTGCTAATCCAACAAACTCAGGACCTACCATTATCAGTTTCATAATAGTAGGGCCCCAGTCAACAAAAGAAAATCTGGTTAGACAATATGTCTAAGTACATTTTAGGGTAAAAGTTTAGTTTAAGTTAACTGAATATCACCATAAAAACAGAACTGAGCAAAATAGGTGCAGAAAAAGCGTACAAAAGAACAATAATAAGTTATAAACAAACAGTTTATAACTAAAACAACTAGGAAGTAATACATACCTCCTCCAAGCAACTGCAACAAAGACAGGTAAGTAAAAGAAAAGTAAAACTGTAAGAAAAGTACAACCTAAAATATGCTTATGATCAAACAAATTATGCTAGGTGACATACATAATTTGAACAGTATAAAACTGAAAACACTAACATACTATGTGAGCATATGAAAACAGTAAGTAGAACTAGCATCTTATATATGACATGTGCAGGAAAACCGAAAGTAAAACAGTGCTGAAATGCAGAATATGCTAGTAAAATAGTATCTGTAAACTGAAACTGCAGTGACTATCTAAGTCACCCAAACTGAACATATATACAGCAAATCTTAGCCTGATGAGCTAAGAAACTCTGAACTGAACATCACTGAAACTCTTAGCCTGATGAGCTAAGACAGAACTGAATGTAAGTGTACTTGAATTAGTATATCCATATCAGAATCCTGACTCTGTAGTCAGTAGGGCGAGAGTCTATCCATCCTATCACTCAGACTAGGCATGGCCAATAGACTGTCGGACATTAAACCCTCGAAAGGTTGCCGACCCCGAACGAGTTGATCGAAGAGGTATACTAATCAAGCTACACCTTACATACCACTTGTGAAATGAACATAATGCTGCTTATAAATAATGTTCTAAATTAACATAAGATATTTATCAAAATATCTTATGTACATAATACATGTTCAAGGTATAAGGCTCAAAATCAAGGAATGCGAAGCATCAAAATCAAAGTGCAAGAAACTCTATCTAAAACATAGGTGATATCCTTTGTTATCTACTTTATTCATTCTATCTACTCTAAGTTACATAAGTTTCAGAATTATCAATTCTTACACATTCTGTAACTTAGAGTCACGAATCCTACTTGTTGAAGATAATTAGGACTGGCCAAATCCTAATTATGACTTAATCAAAAGACGACTATTTGGTTAAAAATGAATAAATCTTCGACCTAGTTTTGTAAATTAATTCATCCCAATCTCATCTTGATTAGCCAAATCAAGATGAAAAGATTAAGAATTAGACTCCAGATAATGGGGTCTAATCACTTAATCTAAAGGTATAATCTAAGGGTCTAAGGTTTAGAACCCAAAACTCACAGACTAGGTTAAGGCAAATCCTAATGATAAATCAATTTCATTAGGATGGATCTCTATTCTTAGTTCTAAAGTTTAAATATCAAATAATCATTTAATAAACTAAGAAAATCTATAAACTATAAAACTCAAGGTTTCACCTAATTGAGTAACCCAATTTACTCAATAGATGAATTCTAACTTAAGATCTATTCCTAATCTTAGGAAATAAGACTCTTAATTACTAAGAGTATCTCTCAAGACACACATCCTAACTAATGTTATAAGACCTAAGGATGGATCTAAGAATGATTAAGGAAAGATAAACACTCATAATTTACTTAGGAATTTTCTTAAAGAGCATATTTTGAGATTTCAATCAAAATCTTATTTAGACTTGAATTTGATTAATTTCAGTTCTAAAAATCATTCTATTTACTAGTTTTAGTGATTAGAAACTGAATTTAAGGCTTTTAAAGGCTAAACCCTAAATTTGGGCAAAATGACCATTTTGCCCCTACTCAAGGGTTCAAAAGATCAAATTTTTGATCTAAGGCTTTAATTCTAAAATTTTTTTTTGGAAAGAGTTTCTTACTGTCTAATGTAAGATTATACAGCAACTAAATTAATTTTGGGTAATTATTAAGCCATATGAGATCAAATTAGTGAATTTAACTCATAAGGGCAAATTAGTAATTTGACTAAGTAAAAGCTAAATTTTCTTTTAGATTATTGATCTTTACTGCCTAAGCTTTCCATAGAACCTAAATTTGCTAAAATCTGATAAGTATTGGCCAAGTTATGGCCAATACAAGATCTAGGGTTTTAAGGTAATTAAGGAATGCTTAATTATGGGTCAAAAAAAAAAAAAAAAATACTAACTTTGTCGTTTGGTATCCAAATTAAGCAAAATCAGTGGCTATGAATTACAATTAGCTTATTGAGCATAATGACATGTGGTAGGCTCAATTTGGACCTAATTTGACTAAGTTACGACCTAATTAGGGTTTAGGGTGATTAGTGAGTGATTAACAAAATTAATCACTCAAATATTAATCCAACCTTAAAGATTGATTCTAAATGGTTCTATGTGTCTTTTGAAACTTAAATCACTCAATTTGGATCACTAAATTTACTGTTAATTAAGTTCTTCTGATCTAAATGGATCCTTGGATCATCAAATTTGGAGCTCAATTGACCAAGTTATGGTCAATTGAAGTTCTAGGTCTAATTAGGGTAATTAGGGTTAGGACTTAAATGTGATTAGGCTCAAACTAATCCAAATAGTCAAGTTAACCCTACTAAAATGATCCTTAGGGTTTTCTGATCACTTTAAGACCCATATTGGGTATGTTTGGATCAATCTACACAAAGTTATGAGCTAAATAAGATTTGTGACATTTAATTTAAATTAAATTTAAACCCTAAAAATCACTTTGCTAAATACAGGTCCAAATGCAAAATTAATAGTACCATAATATTCCTCTATTTTTGCTGAATTCAATGGTATATAATTTTGCATAATTTGGATGAGTATTTTAGAAGTTATTTAGGTTTAAAGTTTTAGAATTAATTAAATTAATTTTTACTGTTTTATTTAAGATACATTATTCTGTTTTTATATTAAATATATGTATAATTAATTTTAGTTATTATAATCTGACGTATAATTATATATAATTATTTTAATCATTTTCTGCAGACACGTGGCGGCCTCTCATTGGCGCGGCAGACAACGGCGGGTCCCACTACCAGACCGCTGTCACGCAGGCCACGTGTCGCTCGGTGATTGGCTCTGCGTCACGCGGTGGGTCCCGCTGCGGTAGCTGAAGCGTTGCGGACTTGGGCCACGGGCCGGGCCCGGGCCGACCCGACCGGCCCGAAAAATGCCTTCGTCTCCACGCGAATTAACTCTGCAATCGGCGACTTAGGGCATCCAAAACGGCGGCGAATTTGCCGTCGCCGGAGGTCGATTCATACATCATTCGAAAGGTCTGGATGAGATCTTCTAATAAATGGTTGAATCGAGTCCTAAGATGATTTGAGTTGATCGAAATTCCTAACCCTAGACGACCCTATCCACGGCTAACCCGCACCTCTAACGGTAAGAACTGTGGATAAAAAAATGAAACTAGCTCGATCTACGCCTTCCAAGCATGATCGCAACCGCTCAAACTCCAATCCATGCATTGAAATACAGTTTCGAAATTATGCAATTGAAATTTCAACTAAGATTAAAGAGGATTGAGGAGTACCTAGCTTCGACGGTTGACGACTAACTGGATCAAACCGAGCATCCTTGATCTCTACAATGGTTCGATTCGAGCGAAATTGAGCAGTGGAGTCAATCAGAAGCTTTAACTTAAGGTTAGAACGGTGGGATTGACGCGTGGAACGAAGGAGGGGCGCCGGGCGTCGTCGCTCGCGACACGCGTAGGTTACGCGAGGACGACGACTCCCGATCGTTCGATCCTCAGATCGAACGGACCGCGGAGCCCGTTTGATCAAACGGCGGGATTAAAGTTAGGGCGACGACGTTAGCTATTAGTGGACGGCGCCGTTAAATGCTATATTTAAATAATAATATTTAAATTAAATTATTCAGTTTTAATTAATTAATTTTAACCTATTAAATGAATCCCAAAAATTTCCAATAAATCACCCTTAGCTAATTGAAGGGTGAGGAACGCAACGGTGCACTCAGATTTTTGTTTCGACGAGTATTTAATTATTTGATTATTTAGGGTATTTAAATAATATTAAATTATTTGACGAAAAATCAACGACTTCCAAATGCCTCCAAAATTTCACCCATAGCTAATTTGGGTGTTCTGAACGCAATGGTGAAGTCAGATTTTCAATCTGAGGTCTAGATAAAAAGTCAAATTTCCAGGTTTTGGGACTTTCCAGAATTTCTTATTTTGACTTTGTTGACTTCTTGGTTTGACCTAGGTTTCGGAGATGAGTTTCAAATCACTTGATTAGTGACTTAGAACCTTAATTAAGACTTAGATTAGTCTTAATTGAGCAAAGTAACAACCTGGGTTGTTACAAACTCCCCCACTTAAGAATGATGTCGTCCTCGACATCACTCAAATGAGAAAAAGAATTTAAGCAGATATAATGAAACGAAATGAAATAAGATAAAGTTGAAGAATCACCTTGATTAAAAAGGTTTGGGTACTTTTGACGCATATCCACCTCTTTCTCCTAGGTGGCTTCATTACAAGACCGGTTCTTCCACTGAATTTTTATCATTGGAATAGATCGATTCCTTAATTTCTTCAGATCACGATCTAAGATTTTAATTGGTTCTTCAGTGTAAGAAAGATCAGGTTGAATTTCAATTGCAGGATGTTCAATAAGATGAGAAGGATCTCGGAGACACTTCCTTAGAGATGAGACATGAAATACATTATGAACAGCAGCGAAGTTTTCTGGAAGTTCTAATTTATAAGCTGCTGAACCAATTTTCTGCAGAATTTTGAAAGGTCCAATGTACCTTGGACTTAGTTTTCCAGAAACTCCAAAACGATAGATTCCTTTCATCGGGCTCACTTTTAAGTACACAAAATCTCCTTCGCTGAATTCTAGAGGACGATGTCGATTATCATGATATTTACTTTGCCTATCTTGAGCTGTTCTAATTCTTTGCTGAATGAGTTTTACCTTCTTATTTGTTTCTTCTACTAACTCAAATCCATATAATTGAGTATCTCCTGACTCAGACCATGCTAGTGGGGATGAACATTTTCTTCCATATACTGCTTCATATGGTGCCATCTTAATACTTGACTGAAAACTATTGTTATATGCAAATTCCACTAAAGGAATGTGCTCTTCCCAGGATCCTGAAAAATCCAACATACATAAACGCAGAAGATCTTCTAAGACTTGATTTACTCGCTCTGTTTGGCCATCTGTTTGTGGATGGAATGCTGTACTCATGGCCAAAGTTGTTCCTAAATCTTGATGGACAGCCTGCCAAAATTTAGAAGTAATACGACTGTCTCTATTAGATACAATTGTTTTAGGAATTCCGTGCAATCTGACTATTTCCTTAATATATAATTTTGCCAATTTCTCCACTGAGTCAGTTTGACAGATTGGAATGAAATGAGCAGATTTCGTGAGACGATCCACTATAACCCATATTGAATCAGCTCCAGATTTTGATCGAGGCAAACCCATAACAAAATCCATGGATATATCAGTCCATTTCCATTCTGGGATATCTAGTGGGTGCAATAAGCCTCTAGGCGTTTGATGTTCTGCTTTTATTAAGCAACAAGCGTGGCATTTTGCAACAAATTCTGCAATACTTTTCTTCATTCCTGGCCACCAGAATGATTGTTTTAGGTCTTGGTACATCTTAGAATTTCCTGGATGAATTTGATATCCTGAATTGTGGCTTTCAATTAGGATCTCTTTCTGCATGGATTTAGGAATCCAGAGACGATTATTCATATAAATAACACCTTTCTTAAAATTCAATTCTGGATGACGACCACTTTCTATCACCACTTTAAGGTTTAAATATTTGTCATCCTTACTTTGAGAAATTGAAACATCTCTATGAAAAGTAGGTTCTATATTATTCATGGATATTATGGTACTGACTGAATTTCCCTTAGCAAGAGAAATTTCCATTTTATGAAACTCATTCGCCAACGAACTTTCTGAAATTAAGCTGTTAAGAACAGTGTGACGGCTTAACGCATCAGCTACCACATTAGCTTTGCCTGGATGGTACTGGATATCTAAATCATAATCACTTATTAATTTCAGCCATCTTCTTTGCCTACAGTTCAATTCTCTCTGGGTAAAGATGTACTTCAGACTTTGGTGGTCTGTGAATATGGAACATTGAACTCCGTACAAATAATGGCGCCAGATTTTTAATGCAAAAACTAATGCTGCCAATTCTAAATCATATACAGCATAGTTTCTTTCATGGGTTTTAAGCTGGCGAGATGCGTATGCTATAACTTTGCCTTCTTGCATTAATACGCATCCTAACCCGATTCCAGATGCATCTGTATACACCTGATAGTTCACTCCTTCTTTTGGAAGAACTAAAACTGGAACAGAAGTTAACGCGTCCTTTATAGACTGAAATGCAGTTTCACATTCTTCTGTCCAAACAAATGGAACTGCCTTCTGAGTTAGTTTTGTAAGAGGTGCAGCAAGCTGAGAGAAGCCTTTAACAAACCTTCTGTAGTATCCAGCTAAACCCAGAAAACTACGAATTTCAGTAACTGTCTTGGGCTGAGCCCAATCCTGAATAGCACTAATTTTACTTTGGTCTACTTGGATTCCTCGAGCATCAACCACATGTCCTAGAAGTGATACAGAATCCAGCCAAAATTCACACTTAGAGAATTTAGCATATAACTCATGCTCTCTAAGCTTCTCCAGAACCAATCTCAAGTGTTCTTCATGATCCTTTACTGTCTTGGAGTAAATTAAGATATCATCAATAAATACTATAACAAATTTATCTAGATAAGGTTTCAGAACTCTCTGCATTAAGTCCATGAATAGAGATGGGGCATTAGTGAGACCAAATGACATTACAAGAAACTCAAAATGCCCATATCGTGTTCTGAACGCTGTCTTTTCTACATCTGAGTCCTTTACCTTCACTTGATGATACCCTGACCTTAAATCAATTTTAGAGAACACTATAGCACCGGCAAGTTGATCGAACAGATCATCAATACGGGGAAGTGGGTATCTATTTTTAATTGTGACTTTATTCAGCTCCCTGTAGTCTATGCACATTCTCATAGACCCATCTTTCTTCTTAACAAATAGTACCGGGGCTCCCCATGGAGACATACTAGGTTTAATAAACCCCTTATTTAGCAGTTCTTGTAATTGCTCATTTAACTCTTGCAATTCTTTTGGGGCCATTCTATATGGGGCTTTTGATAGAGGTTGTGTTCCTAGAACTACATTTATTTCAAATTCTACTTCTCTGGTTGGAGGTAAACCAGGCAGATCTTCAGGGAAAACATCTTCAAAATCTCTAACAACTTTTATTTTAGAGATTGGGGTTACTTCTTTGTTATTACCCATCATCACCATCAGAATACAACTATAACCTTTGCACACCATTTTCTCTGCTTGAATTGCATTGATTAAGGAGCTACTAGTGCTGATCTTCCCAATAAACGTTGTTGAAGCTCCTGGAGTTTGCAACACAACCTTCTTCTTTTGACAATTGATAGTAGCGCTATGCATACTAAGCCAATTCATGCCTAGTATGATATCAAAATTTACTATAGGTAGTATAACTAACTTGGCTTGGAAGGTATGGTTATTGATTGGTATTTGGACGTCACAAAATTTGTTTGCACTAAGTTGGGCTCCAGATGGAAGTCCAACACTCAAAATCTTTGCAAGTTTGTAATATGATAGTCCTAATCTCTTAGCAAAATTTTCAGAGATGAATGAATGACTAGCCCCAGTATCAAATAATATACTGCAGGGCTCATCTTTAAAGTATAAGGTGCCTAATAATAAAAGTATAGACTTTAGGAAATTCTAATTCAGTAAGAAAAGCAAAAGTTGCGATTTGTACCTGAAACTATATTGTTGTCTTCAGCTGCTTCTACTGGAGTGAGATTGTACACTCTTGCCTTTCCAGCAGGTCTACTGTCAGTTGTTTGAGCTGCTGATTGATTTGGGTTTGAAGGCTTTGCAGCATATTGAACCTTTGCAAGGGTTCACTCTTGAGCAGGAGGTGGCATAAGAGTTTTCTGAGGTTCTCTGAAATTGATAGGAGTAGCAGTAATACTTTATTTGTACGATTCCGATCAATAGTTACTCCATCAATTGTTTTATTTGATCGACAGTCTCTATACGCATGACCTTGTCTTCCACACATAAAACATACTCTGCCAAAATGATAACATTTCCCATAAGGATGTGGCCTATTACATGTGGCAGTTTGGCTTGATATTTCAGTGGTCTCCATTTGATATACCCTTCTTTGATTTGTTAGTTGTTGCTTGAAGTTCTGAGGGTATTTATTCATATTGAAAGCCTTTCTCTTCATGTCTTTAATATTTTGATGATGCTCTACTACCCGAGCTGTCTCAACCAGCTTCTCGAATTTGGTATGTTGTAAGGGAATTACATGATCTTTGATAGACTCTCGGAGTCCATTCTCGTATCTGAAACATCTATCCCCTTCAGTAGGAACCAAATGAGGTGAAAATCGGATGAGCTTTCGAAATTCTGAAGTATATTCCGCCATTGATCGACTTCCTTGGGTTAATCTCAATAAGGACTCACCAATTATGTTCTTGGTGGAGGGTGGGATAAATGATTCTTTGAAGGCTTGGACAAACTAGCTCCATTCTATTTCATCTAACTCAAATTCTTCAAAACGTGTGTTCCTTTCTTGTTCCCACCAATGTTCTGCCTCTCCTTGCAGAAGATGAGTAGCTAGTCTTACAGATTGGTTGCTTGAACAACCAAGACTAGTGATGTTCTTCTCTATAGATTTCAGCCATGCTAAAGTATCCATCGGGGATTCAGATCCTTCAAAGGTAGGCAGTCTTAATCTTAGGAAACTGTGAAGTATCCCATCTGCAGACTGCCGATAGGTATTGGGAATTTGAGGAGCGGGGAAAGCTGAAGAGGTGCTGGCATTAGTAGAAGGTATTATAGATACTAACTTTTGAATAGCTAGAGCCTACTGATTTTGATTCTCTAGCATTACAGTAACCATATTTCTTAAAGAAGTTATTTCGTCAACAGTATTGGAAGCGGCCATGGTATTATTTGGAGCATTGCTTACAGATGGTTGAGGGTTGAGTGGGGTATTGTTGGGAGAAGTAGCAGGATTCATTTTCCTGAAATCAAAACAACTGTCTTAAGTTCTTTATTACAACAAGACATAATATAACTACTGCTTTTCTCATTCATTTAAACTTTTATTGAAATAACAGAATACATCATCATGAAACTATTCCCATCCTATATATTTAATGAAAAATGCTCTACAAAAGTCTTCATAAATCACTTCACAATGCTCCTCTTGTGCTTTACGAAATAGTTCTTCATATGACATGATCCACCATTCCTTTGCTTGCATACGCAGAAGACATAGCACCACTTCTAATCTGATGTGACTAGGCCATTCCATAACACCAAATATGTGGTCAACTCTCGCAAGCCATTCCCTTGCTAGTACTAGAAAGTCAAGGCCTCTATAGACGCCTTCTTTCAATAATTTGTTTATTACTTGCGATCCTTGTTCTGATACTCCTTCAATTGTTCTTCCTTGCTTCTTACCTAGTTTATGTTCATATTTCCAAATAGTCTCGAATTCCTTTAGGTAAGTCATGAATGCCATTTCTAGATGATCTTCTATTCCTATAATTATAACATTCTACTTAGATTTGTTGAACATATATATATATATATAATTTAATAATTATCATCTTTTATAGTTATCTAATAACTTAACTTATTCTGAGTTATACTCATAATGTGATCGATGTTAATTCAAGTATTCATTTAGTGATCAAGTGGCAGAAGAACAGTCCATTAGGTAGAAAGGAATGAATTTCAATCTGACACCTTATGGAATTCTCTGATACCAACTGTGGTGGCCCTGCCCCGCTGTGGTCCTGTTAACCCTTAAGTTAACATGATTACGATGGAGGGGTCACCAAATGACAAGGTCCCCACTTAAGATTGGATTAGACACACATTCTAATCCAATCTTAAGTGGGGACCTTGTCATTTGGTGACCCCTCCACCATAATCTTGTTAACTTAAGGGTTAACAGGACCACGGCGGGGCAGGGCCGCCACACCCTAGCCCAAGCTTAAGTGTCTAGAACCTTCCACATTCCGTGCTGAGGCTATAAATAGCCCCATAAATGCTCCCTTTGATTCTTGCTGAACAATTGAACTCGGTTGCTCCCCTTTTGTTATTATTGATTGGTCACGCTCCCCCAGGATTCCCAAGTGTGAGTAGTGCTGATAGTAGGCTCTCCTGGTGTTTAGGAACCTTTGTGCTCTTTGAAAACATCGCCAGCACCATCTTGCACTCTGTCGACCAACCCCCCCCTCGAACTCAGCCTTTGAGCCAGGTACCCCCGTTTGCAAGATCTGAGCCAATATGGCTCAAACTTTCTTCCATTTGATTCATAATGATGCATATTATCAAACCTAACCTACTGATATCATAATCGTGCCTTGAGTTAGCCTCGATCAATCGAATTGGTAGATCGGGCTAAGTCCATGAAGTGGCCTGGGTCCCAGTAAGGAACTGACGATTCAGCCCACTTCAGACCCTCAGACTAAGGGGATTCGATCCATCTCACCACCCTGAAGGTATAGGGATTGAGCTCTGTGTCAATCATGGCCTATGTGGGGAGAATTGTCTCCCCACAATAGCTCCGTAGAGGGAGCTCTCGGGAGAGTAAGGTATGGCCAATCCAGATCACCTCATAGAGGGCTTCAAGTCTCTACTCGTGCGTTTAGCCATGGTGAACGTGTAGCAACCCATCGCCAGTCGTGCCATGGTCTGGATGCATGGGAATTGACCGATTAGGTTTTCCTTAATTGGCCAATCAGTGGGCATGAGAGAGAAGGGACGACGGCACTGTGCGGGCCGGGTCAACCTATGACCCGTGTTGTGCGATAGTGCCGGGTATCCCGGGCCCTAGTCGACCCATGCGATTTGGTTAATGGGTCAAACTCGTTTTAATAAATTTGATTAATTGGATTTATTTTCCTTAATGAAAATAATCCAATTAATCCGTTCATAGGGAAATTTAATTAGAAAAATGAAAATTAAATTAATGTGATAACTTTTGATCCACTGGTCCAAACCCTATGATATTATATACCAAATTGATCTGAATCTAAACTTTAGATCTTTGATTTTCTCTTATATAAGATTATTAGCATAAGATAAATAATAAAATTGTATTAATTAAACACATGATCTAACTCTAATAATATCATTGATTTCAATTCATGATTGTAGAATAGAATGGGATTAGATGGGTTTAATCATCTGATCAAATCACTTTAATTCAAGTTAGTAAGTAACCTTTGAATATCAGCTTAAGTAATAGAAATGTGAGATCTCAAGGATCTTGCGATAGGATCATTCTTAAAATATTTAAAAGACCTTAATTGATGATATATTGAGGTAGGGAGAACTTTGATAACTTATTGAGGTAGAATCTTAGATGATCCTTTCTAACCTTAGAAGTTCAATTTAACACCTCGTGGCAAGAACACCTGCAATATTTAGAGTGAAACATCTTCCTTATGGTAGAAACCCATATTGAGTGATATGTTGATCGCATCATCAGAGCCTTGTGTAGGACTCACCTGATTAGAGTAAGAATTAATAGTCTTGATAAATTCTTGTTGAATAAATAGAATCATCTGAATCCAGATTATTAGATGGGTATAGTAGGGTGTACCCATAGTGCTGGATTAATTCAGTAGTATTCAGGATTGGTTGATTCATCTTAATGTTAGATTATGTCTGTGTTCTATCCCGTGAGTTTAGTCAGACATAGTCTCACTTATACTAAATTATTCAATCCTAAGAGTGTTATAATTAGGGACTTAGATCATTAGCTTGTTGAATAAAAATTACCATCGGGTGATGTCTCCTATCGAAGATCACTTCCACAGGTGTGCTTCATCTAATCACCCTCTTTACAAAACTAATTGTAATTGTGAGTTAAGTATTCTAATAGCTTAGCTTGAGATACAAATCGCCATCGGATGATGCCTCCTAACAAATATTGCTTCGTTAGGTGCGGCTTAATCAAACTAAGTGTTAAGAAAACCACCCTTCTCGGAACATGCTAAATATGTGTATACCATCTTTTAATATAATGATTTTTAAGTAAGATCTCAACTTCAACTAATTATCAAAATTAGAATCTAGGACTTAGAATCCTTCTAGCAAGATTTTGCACAATGGAGATTTGGATTCATTATCAGATTTCAAAGCATTTCAAGATTTTCTAGATTTAACTCATATAGTATAGAAGCATGAGCATGAGCATGAGTGTGATGATTGAGTTCCATGACAATGTATGAGTATCAATGATAAATTATGGGTTACGGAATGTTGCATATATTGACTGGGAATTTTAGGATGTATTGGCATCACAGTAAACTGTATTCCCAACTGGATGTATGTATATATTGGACTGTACGACTCATAGTAGTTCAGTGATAGTTCTGTTGAATATCAATGGCATATAGTATTGTGGGGAATTTTGATGCATGATTCCAATGACATATAGTACAGTGTTGGTTATGTTTACATCAATTTCAGATCATTCATTATTTTTTGTTGTTTTTATCATTCAGTTTACAGTTCAGTTTTACTTTATTCAATTTTATATAGTTTTAATTATATGGTGCCCTTACAGCTTTTCTGCAGTATTATTAACTTTATTATTATATTTTGATATTTTAAACTATTTAGTTTAGTTCGATGTATAAAACTTCTTGTCTAATACAGGATACTTTTGGGATCCGGCATTTTGCTAGATCCTAAGCAGCTTGTAGAGCCAGGACAAGAGAACTTGCAGGAGATCTAGGAGGAGTAGTGGACCCACCTTCCGCCTTTCACCTTGTCACTTTCAGCTTTTATTTTAGTACTTTAGTTGAACTTTACTCTTGCATAATTTTTAAATAGTTTGTAATAATTCTGGATGTATTTACTTTTATTTTTGAGATGAATATTTACTATTATTCTAGGATGAATATATTCTGGATATTTTGCCTTAACTTCCGCACTCTGTTATTCTATTACTATACTTAGTATTGTGATGTGATGAGCATACTAAAAATGCTAATATATTGAGAATATATGTTGGGTTTCTTATTTACCTTCTTAACCCAATGTATGTATTAGTCCAATACTTAGGATAAGTAACTTACTCTTATTTTAAGTATTGACTCCTGACCTTTCTCTTAGGTTGAGTCAGCATGCCTTAAGTGTGGCTAGTTTCCTTAGTGAGCCTATTCGGGGAGATGGGTTATGCTTTCCTAAGTAGCGTGCCACTCTACCGCCAAATTTAGTTTATGTTTTGTGCATGGTGATGGGGTGGGGCGCTACAGATGCACAATATATTTCATGTTTCATTACTCAGAAAAGCCTGAGAGAACCTCGTCACCTGATCTCTATTCTCCCAGTAGAAATCCATCTAGATCTATTGTTCATTGAAGAGCCCATCAGAATTCTGGGTAAAAATCAAAAGTAGCTAATAAGCCAATTCATCATAATGGTCAAAGTTCTGTGGAAGAATCATTCTTCTGAAGAAGCCACTTGGGAGAAATGATTAGATATATGATCAAAGTACCCAAGACTATATGAGAATTCTGGTATTTCTTCAACCTTTCTTATTTATTCTTTATTAATTTTCTTCATTCGGCCTTCCTACTCAAGTAATATCGAGGAGGACATTATTCTTAAGTGGGGAGTCTGCAATAACCTAAGATTTTTACTCTAATCAATCAGGACAAAAGTAGGTCCTGAAATATTATTATAATAATCTTAATTAGTCATTAGAAGCAAACCCTAAAGTTTGGTTCAAATCAGGAGTCATTTGGACCAAACCCTAATTCTGGGAAATCTCAGCAATTTCAAAAATAACTTAACTAAATTGACCTCAAGTTGAAAATCTAACTTTGCCATTGCATTCATTACCCCTAAATTAGCTAAGGGTGATATTTTAGAGGCATTTGGAAGTCATTAGATTTTCCATGTTTATAATATATTTAAAATACCCCTAAAATTAAAATAATTAATTACTCATCAAAATAAAAATTTGACTTCATCATTGTGTTCCTCACCTTTCAATTAGTTAGGAGTAAAATTTTTGGATTTTTTAGAGCCCATGTAATAGCCCAATTTTAATTCTGAATTAGAATATAGTTTAATTTAAATATATAATTAATTAATCTGGCGGGGGGGGCCTATACTTGGTTTCTGAGCAAGCCCACCATCCCAGCTGGGTCGGATCCATCGCCTGCCGCTGTAAATTCGGTTCGATTCCTTTTTGCATTTGGGCCGAGCCCGCACTTGTGTTGAATTTTGGTCGGGCCCATCCTTTGGCTTAGTTCGTTCAGAGACAATCGATTATCTATCCCGATCAAACGACCAAGGGCAGCTCCTTCATGTGCTCAGCCGAGCGCATTACATGTGTCATAGGCGCTGGTGCTTGAATCCCACATGCATTCACCAGGTGGCTTCCCCTTCACCGCCTGCGCCCATTAACGTCATCCCCTTCCCTACCCTCGATAGCATCTTCAAACTTCTGAAGCTCTATCCATAGGATCTCGACATTTCTGTTGTAACAACCCAGATATTATTCCCATCAATTAGTGATATATTTAACTCCAAACCTCATTCATTACTCTTATAATAGTGTTAGGAGTCTCCACCTCAAATTTAGTGTGATTTGGAGACCGTTTGATAATTTCAAATATTTCTTAATTTTCTGATAATTCTGAAAATACCTAACTTATTTAGACCTTAGAATTAAAAATGGAGTCTGTCATTAGACTCAGCACACCCAAATTAGCTAGGGGTGGTATTTTAGAAGTATTTTTGAGTCATCAAATTTTTCATCAATATTTTAATAAAATTTAGTACCTAGAAAATTAGGTAAATTAAATAATTCTCTGATCAAAAATTTGATCATATTCTTGAGTTCCTTGCCTCTCGATTAAGTAAGGGTGAAAATTAAGATTTTTTTTCGGAGAACGTTTGGGTAATTAGATCTAGAAATTGAAAAGGATAATTAAATATTATAATATTATGATAATATTAATTATTGTTAATAATATAATTTTGGCTGATCTTTTTTTTATAATCAAACTGCAAGGAAACATTTCAGTACACCTCCCTCTCCTTTTCGCACGATCGCATCATGGGAGCGAGAGGGGTAGGATTACGGAGCCGTAGCTGGCCTCTCGCAGACCTTATCTCCTCTTGACCTTCTCAATGCAAAGGGAGAGAGTTTCATTCCTTCGGGTGTGAGGAAATGATCAGCGGCTGGAGACAAAGGAAAGAGGCCTTCTTCAAACCCTAGGTTTTTGGCGATGGTGATTGAAGGTCATTTGTAGGAAGATAAAGGAGAGAAACAGAGTTAATTCTTAATCGGCGTAGTGTTAGATTTTATTGGACTGCAAGGTACATAGTCTCCTTCACCTTACTTCATTTATGGCAGATAGTTGATGTGCTACAAATTTTCTTTAGGATTTGGTAGCATCTATTTAATCTACTGAAAGAATGCATTTGGTTGATTTGAAATAATATATAGTACATCATCATCACAATACTCCCTCAACTCATTCAATATATTTCCCTTAACTTTTATTAACTTATTGAGCCAATATCTATAATGTTCGTTTGGTGTTTTGGTATTTAATAATTTAGTCAGTGGGTTTTAATCTATCACTATCATGTTCACATCATAATGTCGAACTATGCTATCAGTCCCTTAGTAAACAATAATGTCTATTAAATTGTATTCTATACTAAGCATTAATGCCTTAATAAATACAATTATTAGTTTTAAAATTTTCAGTTACCGGATAAAAACTCTAGATACTGCTGAACAACGATAAATTTGAGTGACAAAAATAACTTTGATTTCATTTCTCCATATGACACATGTTATAAAGAAGTAACGTCCAAATAGTTTAATTATTATGATATTTTGTATTTGAATGAGTTGGAATTTTGAAGTTTTTTTTTTGTAGATTGTACTTTAGTAACAATTTACTCTAAAGCAGATACACTTAGATGAGTTAGAGGATATATTCTTACGCTTGGCTAAATAATATGAACTTATACTTGAGAAAAGTATCTTAGGGACATTCTCAAAAAGTTCATTGAGTACCTCACATGTACCAACAGAATAAAAGTCAAATTGAGCAAGTATAAGCAGTATGTGATGCAGGATCACCAAGAAGCTTGAATTAAATGTGAAAGCTTGCTTAATCCTTAACTGTCTCTATCAATATATTTCTAAGTTTGGTGAAAATGCGCACCAATTATTAGATATTTTAATGGAAAGTGATGTGTTCTTAATTCATACAATGTTATCATGTTTTCAATAAATCTAAATAATACCTTTCTCATTTTTCATCTCTTACCAGTTGGTTGATACTTATTACATACGATTTTTGAAGTAAGCTCTGAGTTCGAATATTTTTTTTTTTTTTTTTGTGATACTCGAGTGTAATGTAATTGCAAACATAAAGTATGGAATTTATTTTTATTTACAGAAGATCTAGGGAGATCTAATCTTTTAATTATGAATATGACAATGCTATCTTAAGGATACAATTTGTAATATCAATTTTTGTTCAATTAAACAAATTAACAATGTCGGCCTACTTTCAGTATTCTAATATCACGTTTAAACTTCAAACGTTACACTGAATCAAATTGTTGTTATGTTGTCGACTAATAATATGACATTGCATGCCAAAGACCTTGGATGTTCCCCCTTTAAATCTTCTAATAAGTGGACAAATAAATAAGCACAAATCTTCAAGGAAGTACATTGATTCTTTCATTTTTTTGTGTGTTAACTTTTAGTCTGCTGAAATATTAATTAACTTGATGAACATTTTGATAATGAGTTTAAACATTTGTTATGTAGTCTAGAACTTGTGCTTTCATTCGCTTAATTGAAATGTATGATATTACACATGTCATCTTCTCAAGTTATCTCTTAATGCATATTACAATTTATGGTTTGTCAAGTGATTTATGTGAATCAAATGCTATTAGTTTATTTAATGTGATCAGATGTTGTCAATTGATTTATGTAAATCAAATGCTGTTAGTTAGATCCATGTGATCAAATGCTATTAGTTTATTTAATGTGATCAAATACTGTCAATTGATTTATGTGAATCAAATGTGTTAGTTAGATCCATGTGATCAAATGCTATTAGTTTATTTAATGTTATCAAATGCTATTAGTTCATTTAATGTGATCAAATGCTATCAATTGATTTTTGTGAATCAAATGCTGTTAGATAGATCCATGTGATCAAATGCTATTAGTTAATTTAATGTGATCAAATGCTACTATTTCATTTAATGTGATCAAATGCTATTAGTTCATTTAATATAATCAAATGTTGTTAGTTAGATCCATGTGATCAAATGCTATTAGTTCAATTAATGTGATTAAATGCTATTAGTCATTTAATATGATCAAATGTTATTAGTTAGATCCATGTGATCAAATGCTATTAGTTCATTTAATGTGATCAAATGCTATTAGTTCATTTAATGATCAAACACTATTAGTTCATTTAATGTGATCAAATGCTGTCAATTGATTGATGTGAATCAAATGCTACTAGTTAATCTATGTGATCAAATGTTGTTAGTTAAATCTATATAAGCACATGCCGCCTCTTATTTTTAAAGTGAGATCAATAAGATCAAATGAAATTAAATGCCACCATTCTTTTCATATGATGCCATTTTATTCTAAAGTGATATCGATAACATTGCATGGGATCAAATGTTATCACTTCTCTTATTAAAAACCATATTTAGCCAGTTATATAAATAAAAGGATCAATGGATCATGTGAGATTTAATACTGTCCTTTACATTATTTGAATTAAATTAACTTTTATCATTAAATGCATTGTAAGAAACAAATGCTATGCTAGAATTCAATTTAAATGATTATTGTTTCTTTTATATATAAATGCTAAACTAAATAATGTTATTCTTTGCAAGTTAAGTTATAAGCAAATATTAATTGAAATACTGAACTAAATGTCATTACTCCTTGTATATTAAGTCAAAGGATGTTCGATTTAGGATGTGTTAATCTTATGTTAGCAAATTGCTTCATTTGATTTTCTCACATGAAATTATTAGAACTGGAAATAGCGAATCCCAGGTAACGGATTGACTTATAAATTGATGTTCTTTACAATTGTTGAAATTATTAGAACTGGAAATAGCCAATCATATGTAATAGATTTACTTATAAATTGATGTTCTTTATAATTGTTGAAATTATTAAAACTGGAAATAGTCAATCTCATGTACCAGATCGACTTATAAATTGATGTTCTTTATAATTGTTGAAATTATTAGAACTGGAAATAACCAATCACATGTAATGGATTGACTTATAAATTGATGTTCTTTACAATTGTTAAAATTATTAGAACTGGAAATAGTCAATTCCATGTAATGGATCGACTTATATATTGATGTTGTATGTGTTTACTTTGAACAAATACAAAGGAGATCATGCCAAAATTTTCTAAAATAAGAAAGAAATTCTTAAATTATAAGTGTTATGCTTTTCCAATAATTGCATGTAAGGTTAAAGGACCTTTCAATTTCCTTTGTAACCTATCAAGTTTAACATATCAATCTTCTAAGTTAATATCACTAAAATGAACTTATGTTTTAACTAGTGTTTAAGAAATTACTTAGATGACTAGTGTACAACTTAATAGTCTTTAACCTCTTATAATTAGTTCTCAATCAATTAGATTGAGAGTAATAGCTTCCTTTCATGCTTTAGATAAGCTCTTAGATTTATAATTCCCTAAAATCTTAAAATGAATTGTTTCATGTAGGGTGTAATCTATCTCCTTTCTTAATTTCAAATATTTAAAATCAATTAATCTTAGATAACTTAATGATTAAATTGAGTTTATACTTTTTGGTTTATAAGTTAAATAGGTGAAGCTAATAGAATATCCTTTAGCTTATACTTTCATTAACTTAGCAATCTATAAACACTATTCTTCCTTACTAGTTTCCTTAAACTTTAATCATAAATCTATTTGATTTGATTAGTTTAGGACTAGTATAGGATGAGCTTCAATTACATAAAAATAATATTTTCCAAACTTCTCTTCCATCTACTTTTATCAAAATTGACTTAAAGATCAATATCTATAAGTCAATTTAGAGTTCAATTAGCTCCAATAATTAAGTAGATTATTAAAGTTTAGATAACAAAAGGATATCACATAGCTTATAATTATTGAAATTTATTGAATGCTTTTTTAGCTTTGAGCCTTTATCCTTGAACATTCATTCAAGATCATTGCGCATAAGTAAAAATTTTCATAAAACTTTATGGGGAATGCCTTATGAAAAATTTGAACTAGAAAGATAGCGCTTATAATAGGACTTCACCTATTAGAGAGGGTAAATGTGAATGTTCGACCTCCCACTATATCTAGTTAGGCAGACGTGCTTAACTCCTCGTCTCATTCTGTTGAGTACTCCCACAGAATGAGATAGCTTTTAAATATAGCTTCAACTAATAATATAAGAGTTCTTTTACAATCTTATTGATTGTAAGATCTCTTCATAACTATTTAGTTATGCTTACTTTTCATAGTCCTAAGATATAATTGTCTTAGATCGAAATTTAAGATACTTCTTTGTTTTCTATGCTTTACACTCTCTTTTTTCAGTATTGTGTTTTGCTCACTTATAGTTCATTTAAAATACAGTGAATGTTGCTTAATAATTAATGCTTCACTATATTTCATTTGCTTACTTAGCATAAATCTCTTTGAAGATGTATTACTTTCATTTCATTTACTTTAATGCACATAGTTTTTATCCTCTTAGGATGCTTTCCCTTACCAATTTTGGATGCAGGCTAGTACTTGTATATAAGTGAGTATTTTTACTCAACTTATTTATACTGTCTCCTTTACAGTTATGCTTGATACCTTTTTCCATACTTGATAGCTTTTATAGCTCCGCTGCTTACTTTAAGTTGTAAATTATGTTTGTGATATCTTATTAATTAAAAATATAGCCAATCTTAAAATGTCCTTAGACTGATTAGTCTAACTACACTTTTTCTTTTTTTGGCTTTGCCCTATCATATTTAAATACCAAAATATGAAAGATCAATAGTCCTTTGATTCAGGTAATGCAGGTCCAAGTGCTTGAAGGGCTTATAAAGAATTTTTGTTTCCGCTTAATTTTAAATTGTTACTTGTAATTTATTATAAGTGAGAGAGTGGCCTACTTACTATCTTTTACTCTTACTTATAAAAGGTTTGTAATAATTAAATTATAAATTGCTTGAGTTACTTTTACCTACTCTTAATTAATTTGTGTTTTGATTACTATTTTATAATTGCTTGGGATGAATGAGTGGATTATTCTAATTGCTCATATTGAAAATACTTATAATGTCGTATTTGCACGTATCTCCTTATCATGTATCTCCTATTGCACTCAATTGTATAACTTTATTTTAACTTAACAATTACTAATAAAGTGACTTGGCTACTTAGCATTTATACTTGATTTATTTTCTTCTAATCGAGTATTGGGTGCTAAAGTAACATCCCAATGTTTGGATTAATCTTCTATCCAATTATTGGGGTTGTTACAATTGGTATCAAAGCTAATATTAAGAATGTTAAGTTAAAATGAGATATCCACTCATCTAAGGAAACAACACAGAAAGGTTAAAGTACTTAAAGAGTGTCACCTTAGGAAAGTGAATGAACTTTAAATTCAATAATTGATTAAATATTATTTGAATTAAGTAATTGATTCTAAGATGGAATAATCTAAAGTCTAAGTTAGAACTCATTTCTAATTCCTTTCATAGTAACTTATGATTAGTAGCTCTTATTGCCTTTCTATTCTTTCTGTGTACTCTTCCAAAGTACTACAACTTTTAATGAATTCTATGAGAATCTTTTCTTTTTCAAGTTTTTGATTTTCCTATTCTTAATCTTCTTAGAATGGATCCTAATCAGATTTATCTATTCCTTCATCAAGTAAAGGAGTTGAATCTTCTATTCCATCTCCTATAGGGGAGTTAAGGGAGTTAATGTAGTTGATTAAAATTATATCATAAGCCCTAATTAGGGTAATTGTGAGGATGGTTTCCTCAAGTACTCCCTCTAACCCATCTCCAAACCCTACACTATCATCTTCTAGTCCATTTCAATCATCTCAAATTCCACTTCCCTCTTATCCAACTCCGCCGAAAGTTACTACTCCAATTCCGTATGTGGTAAAGGAACCTACTTCTACCACTACATCTTAAATTGATGAGATGGAGAATTTGAAGGAAATTTGCTTACTAGTTAGGTTTCATCTATGTTGAGCCTCTTTAATAAAATTTAAATAAAATTGCTTCAACATGCCTGAATCTCTTAACTAAATTTCTAGATTATAAATTTATTATAAATTATTTATGTTTCAATAAAGGTGATCTCTTAATGTTTTCATAAAAATTAATCATCTAGATTATCTTGAGTTGCATTTGATCAAATAATATGCTTTGAAAACATTGCCTTTAATATGTTATGGCATTTCCAACCACTTAACTAAACATACAACATATTTTATAGATTCTACTTTATATATTTTTTTTTATAGCATTGTTTGAATTCTAGAAATATAGCTCTTAGAGCTAAGCTAGTTGCCGCTTTCATGATGGAGAACTTTGGTGGCAGTCAACAAATGGGAGCGGGTGTCTAGCTCTTAGGGAGCAAATAGTAAAAATTCCAACATACATGGTACTATTTCATAATGGGAATCCTGTGTTCTTGAAAGACTTAAGGCCAACAAGGTGTACTTTCCTTAACAAGCAAAGTAATGATTGGGCATAAATAAGCTTAATGCTGGACCATAGCTAAGGGTTTTACTGAATCCTATGTGATGATTTATAAGGATATTTATGCCTTGATTTTTAAACATAACTTTGTACTTGCTCACTTAAACCTCAAATAAAGAAGATAGAGTCTACATGAAGATCTCTAATTGACTTGAGAGATCAAAACAATGCCAGCAGAGTGTGCGTATTATACAAATCATAACTTCACACAATTCAGTCTTAACATGAATGGTTTGAACAACTCTTAGAGATAAGTATCTTACCGGCTTCTTTCGATGCAGAATTATTCATATTGAGCACTAGTCAACCTGAATAATGTCTAAAGTCTTGCCACTTATTATGCATCATAATTTGTAATTAATTTTAAGCAATGCATTTTTCTTTGTGTTATTGTTTGAAAGTCTGTCATTTGCTTCCATTCTTTATATTCATGTCCTTATTATGTTCAATACATGTCAATAGAAGTGCCTTAGTTAATTATATCTTGTATGAATGCTAATGGTTGTGTTATAAGATATGACGACTTGGTTGTTCATACGTTAGCAAATATTAATACTATTGATCTTATTCTTGTGCTCTAACTTTGTATTTTGTTCAGAAAATGCAATAAACTACACTTCGTTTTTTATAAGTATACTCCATGTTTAACGTTATGATTTCAAGTATTATATTGAGGCATTTTAGTGTTGCCATTATGTTTTCAAACTTGTATGAGTTGTTATAGAGAAGTATGACTTGTTCTTATAATACCTTTTGTATACTTATTATTTTCTTACTTTTTAGATGCGCATGCAAGTATACCGATCTAGAACTATTTGATACTGCAAATGTATTATTTTCTAGTTGAATCAAAGTACTTTGCTGTGTCTATTAACATGAAATGGATCAATAAGTTTTCACCATTTTGCTTAAATAATCATGATACAATACATCATCACTGAGTCACAATGCCTAAAACTATACAAAAAATACCCAATAATTGAACATGCTTTAGATGTCCTCTTCCACTTCACTTGTTTGAGTTTTTATTTTTAAAATTTCTGTTTATATATTTTAAGTAATTAATTGGTACTTTAATCTTGTAAATAAAAAATTTTATCTGGTATTTAGTTTGACTGGAATATGTTTCAATGAAAGTTTAGGGATGCTCTTCTTATTCTTTTCGAGAAACATGTAAAGTTTTCTATGTGGCAGAGATGACAGTTGTTTTCGCTAATTCTGGCAACATGTTATGTCTTCTGTGACCTGCTTGTATGATCTTTGATAAATTACATTCTGGCGACATGATATGTTTCATAGGAATATTTGTTTGCTTTCTTTCAACTTTCTTCTTAAAATGAGAATCAAATTAAAGTATCTTCAGAATAAACTATATGAAAGTAGCTATGATATTTGTTGATTGAATCTCCTATCCTGGATCTATCCTAGATATTAAGGTAACACCTAAGGACCTAGGTTTTTGTCTAAAAGTGATCTATTGATTAAAGTAAAATCATATTAAGCAAATCAACTTAATAGGATGAATCTCCTATCCTGGATCTAAGGTTGAAAGACAAAATAATCAAAATAAGTTATAAGAGTATAGAAACTAATAAAAATAAGGATTCATTTATGGAATAACTCACTTACCCAATAAATAAAATCTAACTTATGATCTAACCCTACACTTAGGAATAATCCTAATGTGAGGTGAAAAGATCAAAAGGGAAAGACTTAGAGAATTTTAGGGGATTTTACTGAGTTGAACTAATAAATGATTTTTTTTTTCTCACTAAAATGAGTATAATATAGTTCTAATACTAATTTTAATAGTTTAAAACATAATTTAGAGGTTAATGACGCTTAACCTAAATTTTGGGCAAAATGATCATTTTGCCCCTAACTAAGGGTCCAAAAAGTCAACTTTGGATTTAAGGCTCTAAATTGGGATTTCTTGTTATCAAATGATTCTTTACTATCTAACATGACTATAGACTGTGGGTACACTAAATTTGGGTAAGAAATAAGTCCTGTAGGTCCAATCTAAGGTTTTTGACCTAAGGGGCAATTTTGTAATTTATACTTAATGGAACCTAAATTTTCATGTAGTTTACTGTTGGTTACTATTCAAGGATTCCATAGAGTTCAAGAACACTAAATTCTAAGGTCTAATGAGTTAGTTATAGTCATTTGAATTTTTAAGGGTAAATAGGTAATTTTCTAAGTAAAAAGGGGCCAAAAAGCTAACTCTTCCATTTGGTATCCAAATTTAGTAAACTTAGTGACTATAACTTCTCTATAGCACACTAAGTACTTTAACTAGGAGTAGACCCAAATTGGACTTCAAATGGTCAAGTTATGACCTAACTAAGGTTAGGGGTATTTTGGTCATTTTCTTCTAATTTTCTAGTATTCAAAATATAATATTATTTTTGATTATTGTGGGCACTGAAATTCTAAGGTATCTAGTAATTTGCACAATGCATTCTAGGTACAAAGTAGGTTTTTAGCGCTTAATAAAAATGGCAAGGTTTCAAACTTAATTTTCATATAGAATTTTATGTAGTGTTCAATTTTAATTAAAATAACACGCTATGGCGCGCTGCGGCAAAATAGCAAAACAGTGAAGTTTTGGTCATTTCAGCCGAAATTGGGCGGTTTTACAAAATCTAGGCAATTTGTGAAGTTTTCTGGAAAATTCTGGGCAATTTTGTAAATCTGGCCGCGCTGCAGCGCGCTGAAGCGCTTTACGCGCGGCAGCGCGCTGCCGCGCTTTCCGTGTGGTAGTGCGTGGTAGCGCCTTTGCGCTGCAGCTTACTGCGGTCCGCTGCGATCCGCTGTAACCCGCTGTGACCCGCTGCAGCACGCTATGGCGTGCAGTAGCGGTTCATTTTGAAAAACTATTGTTTAATTACTTTTATTAAATGGTTTCATAAACCCCGCAAATTTACAGCTGCAGACCGCGCATCTTGCAAATTACTGTTCAATTAATTTATTTTGACATTTTGTATAGTTCTGTAATTTCTGCTATAGTCCACTGCAGCGCTCTACCACGCGCTGTAGCGGCCTATTTCACAAATTATTGTTCAATTAAATTTAAGGCCGTTTTCCTAAGTTTCAAGAAATACCGCTGCAGCGCGCGACCGCGCGCTGTAGCGGTTAACTTTGAAACTTACTATTCAATTAGTTTTATTAACAATTTCCCTAAGTTTTTACGCCCGCGACGAACCGCCGCGACCCGCTGCAGCGCGCTGTAGCGGCAGACGGTGATTTCGTCAGGTGTGAAACCCATGTAAGCCATTTTTTGAGCTTAATTACTCTCAATCCAGAAAGTTCCATGAGTGGTGCCATATATCAATGGAAAGGTATTTTCGATACCTTTCCATCGACACCAAAATTGGCACAAACAAAGCATCCTAGCTATACTAAAAATATAGATAAATGATAGGGTGTACAGAATATAAGAAAAACAGAGAATTTTTTTATGATGCTTTCAAGAGCCATAATGGCTTCCATACTTAAACATGGATATCTAGAGATGTATTCGAGCATTGTAGCCATATGAAGAAGGCAAAAGAGATGGGTAAAGGGGTACCTTTATCTTTGCGAGAGTAGAACGAAGAAGAGGAAGATGGTACTCTATTTCCTTCAAGAACTTGGAGTGGAGTATTCTCTTTCAACACCAATACAGCAATGGAGAAGGAAAGGAAGGAGAGGGAGGTTCACCTCTTTGCAAAGGAGATGAAGAAGGAGCTTGAGCTCCTTCTTAAAGGAGAAAGGGAGATGATTCGCCTAGGGGAGGGAGGAGCATGGGCCATCATGAGGGAGCCTAGGAGATATGGGGGGTGCCGGCTGAGGTGATGGCCAGCCGAACAATGGAAATAGAAAATTGGGAAAATTGCAAATAAGGGATCCAAAGATTTCTTAATTACTCATTTAGTTTTCCCTAATTATTTAAATATTCCGATTTTTGAAATGTGCTCCGAAAAATCCCAAAACTTCACCCCTAATTAATTTGGGAGTAAGGAATTCAATGGCGAAGTCGGAATTTGATTACGATGACTAATTAATTACTCTATTTTTTGATGCATTTAATTTCATTAAAATATTCGCAAAAATTCGACGACTTCCAAACTCGTCCAAAACATCACCCCTAACTAATTTGGGGGTGACGATCACAATGGCGAAGTCAGATTTTGATTTTGAGGTCAAAATAAATATCTCAATTTTCTAATTAATTAAATATAAAAATATTCCGAATTAATTAATTGGTCTCCGAATTGTTCTAAACCTTCGGGGTTTGGTTCTAATGACTAGATGCGGGTGGTATCCCACCAATACTCTGCTTCGTCCTGAAGGAGGTGGGTGGTAAGATGAATCACCTCTAAATCTAGACATTTAATATTGGTAAGATTTTTCTCCACCATCTTATACCAGCTGGCGGTGTCGATTGCAGAGAGGCTCTCATTGAAGGTAGGAGGTCTCAGACGAAGGAAACTGTGTAACAGTCTATCTGTGGACTGCACATGATGCTGGTAGGAGTAGTACGGTGCAGGGGCTACTTCAGAGGTAGTGCGATTTTGATTTATTTGGGCTACCAGCAGTCATTCCATCCTCTCAGCTTGTTTAGCTTGAGAGTCTATTATTTGTTCGGCTTGCTTTTGGTGGAAGTCTACCATCAATTTGACTGCTTCAAATAGTGCATTTAGTTAAGAGGAGGAGCTGCCAGATGCAGTTGGGGAAGGGCTTTGTCCATGATTCATTGTTTTCGCAATAGTCTGAATTAAAGACAAAACATTCTCAGAAAACTAGGAAGTAGGAGATTGCAATATTTTATATCTTTTATTAAAGAAATGAGAGTACATCATAAGTAAGACAGAGAGAAACAATAAATGACAAAATATGACCTATTCTATATATTCCTCGATAAAGGCTGATAGAAGTCGGCATAAGTGATTTCCCGGTGTAAATGAGCAAATCCAAGTCTGAATACCCATTTCTTATGTGCCCACCACTTCTTGGCGTAGTCCTGGAGTAGAACGTCAACATGGCTAAGTCAAGTATGATCTAAGTATCCCATATCATCAAACAACTTGGTTAGTCATCATAACCATTCCCTAGCTAGTATAGGGAAATCTAATCCTCGAAAGATGGCGTGTTCCAGCATCGTCTCTAACTCTAGCTCCTGCTGGGGATATGCCTTGGACTTCTGTCCCATATCGCCTCACCAGATACACATCGAATTCCCATCTTTCTTCAAAGTGGTTAAGGAAATCGAACAATGACATGGTTGAGTAATAATATTCCTAAATGTCCAAATCAAGTGATTATTTTGTTAGGTTGAGTATTTAATCTTACTTGTAGATGCATTTTCATTTCTATACTTCTATTATTCTTAGCTCATGATTATGGTGCTCTAGATGTAACTCTAGTTTCCAATTAGTGACTGATTGGTAGAAGAACAATCCATTAGGTAGACTGGAATGCAAATTCCAATATGACACCTTATGGAATTCTGTGATACCAACTATGGCGCCCCACCCCTTAACCCGTAGGATTAGAATTAAGGGGTGGTGTGCCACCTGGCAAATTCCTCACTTGTTATTGGATTGGGTAAGATCCGCAATCCAGTAATAAGGGAAGGATGTGTACAGAATGAATATAAGGGATCAGTCACTAAATTAATACGAGTATAGAGTACAAAAGCGTATAAGTAAATAATACATCCATTTCACTATACATCAAATGAGAAACAAAATGAAACATAGCTCAGAAAATAACAATGCAGGAAAGTAAACACTGTCACAAGTGTACCTATATTATTACAAAATTTACTTAAAGTTTTAAATAAAATAAAAGCATCACTCATCCTCACAAATAATATAAGAGAATTTAAGGATCTTTAGATCCAATATGTTGCGCCTCCTTTAGATAAGGCTCCTCCTTAGGAACTGGATCTTCAAGCTACTGAAATTCTGTTATTGTCAGTTTCATAATGCCAGGGCCCCAACCAATAAAAGAAAAATATCTTATTAAATAATTGTCTAAGTACATTTTAGGCTGAATGACATACATGAATTATTAATGTCACCATTTTACTTAAGCAAACAAAAGTGAACTAACTAGCATAGTAGCTGGAAGCATACAAGAAATAGGATAAGTTATAAATACAGCATTTATAATAAGCAGGAATTGAGGCAAAAGGCACACTTTAAGAAAACTAAGCAAGTATTAGGTATGCATATATAATGCAGTAAGTAAAAGTACTAATGATCACTTGATATATGCTGATTAAAATAGAAATTTGAAAGTGGTACATATAATAAGCAGTAAAATCTAGCATCCTATAAATATGTACAAGTGAGCAGGTAAGTAAAGAAATACACCTGACTGAAATAATATGCATCAATAATAAAGTAAATAGTAAACTAAAATTGAAATAGGTATGTATGACTGCCATATCAAAAATAATTGGCCAATCAGGCCCAGACAGAAATTTCCAAGGCCTTTCTAGGCTAGGGTAGACAAAATAGAATAGTAACACTGAAGAGGCAGTAAATACAAAAGCAATATCTTTTAGTTATTTTACTTTTATTTCTGTGAACACATTTAGAAACAATTGAGAGAATCAAGCACATCTACAAGACTATATGGGTTCCAAGCTTAACATGCACATCTCAATGAGTAATAATAAGTATCCTTATTTCTTCTTACCCCTGTCCAGTGAAGTTGAATGCACCAAATCAACCAAGTAATTGAACCTAATGCTAATGTTATCCTAATATTCTATGTTTTTATTTCATACAACAAAGCTCTCTTATATGACATGTCCAAGAAGTTAAAGCACAATTTCAAGGAATGCGTAAGCAATAAAATTCAATAGTGAGCAAGAGACTTTACTAAATATGGTGATAATGTTGTTGTCTAATTAAACTATTCTAATTATTATCAATTACACATGGTTAGGATCTCCAATTCTTACTATTGGGTGTAACTTATAAATATGGCCTTATAAGTTAAAAAGGATTAGAATTGATCAGGTTCTAATCTAACTCAATCAAGTATGACTATAAATTAAGTAATAAATCATAACATCTTAGTTTGATGAATTTAACTGTTCTAACTAAGATCTGATCAAGATCTACTAAATAAGAGATTATGGATTAAACACCATGAGCTTGGGTTCAATTAAAAACTCCAAAGGTACAGTCTAAGGAATTTAGGGTTTTACTAAGAGTGAATGACAAATTAGGGCAAATCCTATTGAGCAAAGTCAAACTCAATAGGATGATTCTCTTATCCTGATATTTAAGGTTAAAAGACAAAATAATAAAAATTAAATTATAAAATCTAGAAACTAATAAAATCAAGGGTTTATTCATTGAATAACCTCATTATTTAATAAATAAAATCTAACCTATGATCTAGCCATAGTCTTAAGAATAATCCTAATGTGAAGTGTTAGATCCCAAGACTTAGAGAATATTAGGGAAGTTAACCAAATTGATTGAAAAGTTGATTTTATTCACTTAAATAATTTTATTATAATTATAATATTGGTTTTAATGATTAAAAAGATAATTTAAGGGTTAAAGATGCTTAACCTAAAATTTAGGCAAAATGACTATTTTGCCCCTACTTAAGGGTTCAAAAAGCTATTTTTTGATTTAGGGTTCCAAATTAGAATTTCTTATTACCAAATAATTCCTTATTGTCTAACTTGAAGATTGACAGTAAGTACATTCAATTTAGATAAAAAATGGGTCATATAAATCCAAACTAAGAGTTTTGACCTAAAGGGTAATTTAGTAACTTATACTTAATAAAATTTAAAGTTTTATGCAGTTTATTATTAGTTATTATTCAAGAATTTTATAGAGTCTAAGAACACTAAATTATGAGGTTAAGTGGCTAAGTTATAGAGGTTCTAAAATTCAGGGGCAGTTCGGTAATTTTTTTAAGTTTAAGGGGGGCAAAAACTGAATTTTTTTGTTTGTGGTCTAAATTCAACAAACTTAGTGTCTATAGCCTCTCTATAACACACTGAGTATTTTAACTAGGTATAGACCCAATTTGGACTTCAATTGGTCAAGTTATGGCATAACTAGAGTTAGGAATATTTTGGTTATTTCTAATATTCTAGGGTTCAGAACCTAAATATTATTTTAGATTGTGTTGGCACTAAAGCTCAAAACTAGTTAGCACTTTGAATTTCTTGATTTGGAGTTCAATTGACCAAGTTATGGTCAATTGAAAACTAATGGTATTTTGGTCATTTTTAGGTAAGTGTCATAAATGTCAATTTACAAACCAAACTCTAAATAAGAAAACTAATACTCCCATAGTGATGCGATTGTTCTCCTAATCATTTTAAGACCCATATTAATTATATTTGGATAACTATACAAAAAGTTATAGGTATTTGTTTAGGTCCTAAAATGACACTAGATTAAATACTTCTCGAATCAAATTTTTGAATTACGTCATTTGATTCCTTTTATTTTTCTAAGTAAAATGAGACCTATATTTGATATGTTTGGATCATTATTTTTGATGTTATGATATCCTAAAATTTTGCAATAATTTTATTTAATTTAAATTTACTATTCAAATATACAATTTAAATAATTTTACTGTTCTAAATAATTTAATTAAATATTAGATTAATTTACTAAATTAATTAATAATATTAACTAATTAAATTATCTAATGCAAATTATTTATATTAACTAATTATACGGAGTAAAATGAGACTTATATAATTTATTTAAATAAAGATTATGTTAAATATTAATTATTGTAATTTAAATTAACTAAATAATTATAATTAATACTAATAAAGTGTGATTAATGTTAACTAATTATTAACCTAAATTTTCTGTCTTATATAATATATATATATATATATATATATATATATATATAAACTTACTATTGCCATTAATTAAATAAATAAATTTAGTTGTTTAAGATAAATCAACCTGCTGTTAACACCTAATTTAACTAATTAATCACATAGTATAATCACTAACTAATTATAATAGATGTAATTATATATATATTAGTATCTGATTATACTTATGTGTATATGCAATTATAACTTTTTTTTTTTTTTTAAGCAAACATTACTTTTATAGATCAACAAAAATTTCAAAGCGAGTGCAACCGAGCCACAACCAGTGCACCGGTTCACCGACAAGAACCAAACCAAAAGAAACCAAAAGGAGCAAACCCAAAAAATACAACCAGCAAAGCCGCAACATGGGAAAACCAAGCCAAAAACACATCAAAAACCTATACAACCAAGCTTCACCGATTGCTTCAAGACTGCACGCACCTAAGAATAGAGGAAACAAGACCTCAACGAATATTGTGAGTATCCAGAACAAGAACCAGAGGCTGAACGAAAGCGACCGCAGTGATGCTGACTCCCTGACCTACCAGGTCGACGACACCGTCAACCCATCCAGCGCCATCTCCAAGTAGCTATCAATAAAAGTTTTTAACAAGCTACTGGGCATCAACTTCTTCCCCCACTTCACCTTGGTCCTCGCAGACCAAATCTGCCAACACACTTGGCACGCCAAAATAAAGTCCTTCTTCCCCAAGTGATTGGAACACCAAAGCAAAAAGGACGGCATGGACGAATGGGAATGAGAAGAAATTACATTTGGAAGAGCAAAACTATACCAGAGGTCTCTCGCAAACTGACAATTTAAAAACAGGTGAGCCAACGACTCTTCATTCTGACAAAACACACACTTAGAAGCTAACGACACACCCCGCTCCTTCAGGATGTCATCAGTAGAAAGAAACTTCTTAAAAATTCTCCAAATAAAAAAAGAAAGAGCAACCGTAGGCAAACGGAACCAACCGGGTAGGGCTGGGGAGCGCGGCTCTAGAACCTGCTTCTCTAGTTTCAACTTTGGCTTGGCTTCAATACCAACCCCGACTCTCAAAGAGTCAACCCGCCCCCCGCCCCCCCAAAAAAAAAAAATTGAAGTATGGCAGACCAGGTTCACCACATCTAGCATCGGAACCGCTTCCGCAATCTTTGAAGGATCCCACTGCCCCTCCGACCAAAACTCGGAAACTAAAGAAACAGTCGAGTCCACCACTAGGACCAGGGTATGGAGGGGACCCTCCTTAAACCACTTATCAAACCAGAAAGAGCATGCCCCATCCCCAATGACCCAAGAAATGCTCCCTTCCGCCTCACTCCTGATTCTCAGAAGGTTCCTCCACACAATTGAATCATTTTGAAGCACATCACGAACTGAAATATGACATTTGGACCCATACTTATTGTGCATGAAAATGGCCCAAAGGCCCTCCCTACATCTTAGCCTCCACCAAAGCTTGACACAGAAAGCAACATGAATTTTTTTCAGAGGACAAAAACCCAATCCACCCGAGGACTTTGGAAGTGCCAGCGAATTCTAGCTGCACCACCTAATGGCCTGCCTACCAGCATAATCTCCCCAAAGAAAACTGTTACAAAGAACATTAAAATGACTAATGAAAGTAGTCGGTGGTATAACCACTGCCAGAAAGAAGTTCGGGATAACATTTAAGACCTATTGAAGGAGAACGAGCTGCCCTCCAAAAGAAAGGCACTTAGCCGCCCAACCATTTATTTTCAAGGAGATACTTTGAATGATCGATTCAAACGCTACCAGCCTCACCAACCCTTTCAACAAAGGGAGCCCCAGATAGTAGAGGGGAAGAGAAGACCTAGACAAGCCCGAGAGATTAATCAAATCTTGGGCCCTGTCTTGGACCACCCACTTACCAAAGATAACATTTGATTTACCACAATTCACTTTCATACCCGAAACTGATTCCATATGCTCCAGGATTTTCATCACTAATTTAAAAGCTTGTTTCGTGGCTCTATAGAAGACAAGAGTATCATTTGCAAAGGATAAATGCAAGATCACCATTTTTCTAGAATTATGGTAGGCTACCCCCTTCCATGAGGAGAAATCCCTGGCAAGCAGTCTGGAAAAATAATCATTGACTAGAATAAAGAGCACCGGAGAGAGAGGATCCCTTTGCCTTAAGCTGCGGGACAAAGGGAAAAAGCCTCTGCTCTCCCTGTTCGGTAATACTGAAAAGCCAATATTTGAAATTGCTTTGTAAACAAACTGAATAATGAGATTAGAGAAACTAAACTTTCTCAGGATGGAAAAAGAGAAATCGCCACTCCACCCTATCATAGGCTTTCATAATGTCAAGCTTGATAATAGAATTGCCCCCGAGGCATCTCTTATCGAGGTCCTAGATTAGTTCTTTAGCCAAAAGGAAGTTGTCTGTGATCAATCTACCTTGCACAAACACACTCTGAGAAGGAGAAATAAGATTGGGGAGGAGAAGACTTAACCTGTTTGCCATTACTTTTGAAGCAATTTTGTTAAAAACATTACACAAACTAATAGGACGGAATTCAGACCATGAAGAAGGATGGGATTTTTTAGGGATTAAAGCGATAGAAGTGGTCATTACAAACTTTGGAAAGTAATCTGCAACGAAGAAATCCAACACTACCTCAAAGACCTCGCCTTTTATTACCTGCCAACACACCAGATAGAAACGAGGCGAGAACCCGTCAGGGCCCGCCGCTTTATCCGGGTCAAGATTCAAGACCACCTGTTCTACTTCAGCAAAAGCAGGTGGGCAAAGAAGAGAGGCATTATCAGCATCTGAAACCTGAGGAAAAGAGAGATCACTTCTAATTTCCCCTGTGGAGCAACCTTCAGTTCTCCAAGGCTCAGCAAAGAAATTGGCCGCCGAATCCCCCAAAGCTTCCTTAGGGAGCCTATTGCCCTCACTATCTCGCAAATGGCTGAAATTGTTTGACGCATGCTTAATTTTTGTCCACGAATGGAAAAACTTCGTATTCTTCTCACCTTCTTTGAAACGCTTTAATGCCGCCTTTTGAATCCAGAAATGCTATTCCATTAATAGCACCGCCTCTAGCTTGCATTTGGCTATTTTCAACTCAACCGGGTTCAGCCCCAGACCACCCTCATCCCCAGGCGCCTCCAACCTAGACACCTCATTCTCTGCTAACTTCACATTATCAGAGATATTGCCGAAATGATCCCTATTCCAGCACCTTAAACATAATTTAAGATGCTTTAACTTCATGTAAAGAATAGACATAGCATTTCCTTTTGCGCTAACCAGAGTCATCCAATTAGATTTCACCAACTCAAAGAGCTCCGGATGATGGGTCCACATGTTTTGGAAACGGAACAAACTCCTAACCGGGGAGGAGGGGACCGAATTTAGCGCTAGAAGGAGAGGAGAATGGTCCGACCCCAACCGATTAAGATGGAGCACCATAAGAGGGTTTAACAAATTGAAAAAGCTAGGATTGGATAAAACTCTGTCCAGACGAGAAACTTTTGAAATGTTACACTAGGTAAACCTGGAACCCGAGAAATCCACCTCAACAAGACCTGAATTAGAAATTGACGAATTGAAATCATGCATAGCTCCCGAGTAGCCACGACCACAACCCAGGCGCTCTGAGGGGCATTTGACCACGTTAAAATCCCCGCCCACTAAACAAGGAGAGTCATCCAGCAAGCACCAAGCTTCCAAAGAATGCCACAAAACCCTACGCTCTTGATAAGAACAGCTAACAAAAACTACCAAAAGTTTCCAACTTAGATTTTTCCAAGAGACCAAACCGTGCACCCCCTGGACTTTGTCCAGCTCCACCTCAAAAACCACCAAATCCTTCCAAAACAACCAAATCTTGCTATTTTTATTTGCAAAAAACTAAGAAAAACCCAACCTCTTTGCATACAACCCAATCGATTGGCTATGAACAAGGGGTTCCAGAATTTTTTAAGAACATAACCTTATTGCTCCGACACAAAGAGACCACTCTAGCCCTACTCACTTTGTTTGCAATGCCACGAATATTCCAGAACAGAAAAGAAGAATTCAACATAAATTTATACGGTTTGATTTTCTGGAGCTGGCTCTTAGAAGAACAATTTCAGCCTTAGACATGCGGGAACTCTTCTTCTTGGATTGTGTTACCCACTCCCCCGGCTCCTCCAAGAGCAAGTCTGGGATACTACCCTCCAACAACAACAAATCCTCTTCCCTGGATTGGATAGACTCCACAATCACATCGACCATATTTGGTTGGGACAATGGAGAAATATTTTTAACCTCACGGCAGACACTTGCCCCCCCAGCAACAGGAAGCAAGGATCCCCTCACCTGGGGAGCAAACGACACAATAACCCAAGCAAGAGAGGGAGACTCCTCCTCTACATGGGTAACAGGCAAAGGATTTGATCTCCAATGGAAATTGATGTTCTTTTTCTTAGCTCGACACTCTTCCATGACATGGCCACATCTATCACAACTGGAACATTTTACATACTCCTGTTCCACCCTAACCTTTTGAAAGTGATTGAAAATATTCCCAGAAATAAAAATCTCCCTCGGACATCTCCTAGAGATGTTCAGGACCACTAACACTCTAGCTTTTGGAGCATGCCAGAACCCCGAATCTTTATCAATGGCTATCGGGTCCCCAACCAGACTGGCCAGCGCCCATAGATGGTGCGGGTTGTTAAGTTTTGGACGCAGATAGGGAAAGGAAATCCAATGGGGTTCAGAAAGAAGCTCCTCATTCAACTGCTGAGACTTATCCGCAAAAAGATTTAGAGTCCCTCTGCTCAAAAATAAGAACCTTCTAGACAGAAGATCAACAAAATCATCAAACAGAACTAGGGAAACTGAAATGAATTTCTTGGTAGGCCTTGGATCCAGAAACCCCATTTACAGCACTGATTCAGTAAAAGATCTAGTTTATCTATAGCTATCCACCCTCGAATACAAACTCCTAAAATCGAGAAACCACCCCTCTCGTGACAGGGGACATTGAAAACAGGAAAGTTTGGGGTTCCTGGTTGCACTGGAGCCAGAACACCCGGGAGGGGGGGGAGTCCTTCACGAACAAACCCGCCCCCAATGGTGTTTCTGACGGCACACCAAAGGAAACTCTAGGCATAAGCTCCGCATCTCTCGACTCCCCTCCCGAAGGTTCACCCATTCTTTTATATATATATATATACATAATTTATTTTATTTAATAAGTGCAGTTGGGCCTACGGCTACACGTGTCGAGTCATGACTGGATAGCAGCAGAGGGGTGGGACCCACATCGCCACGTGGCAGCTCAGGATAAGCCAAGGGCGATGAAGCGGGGCCCCCGGCTAAAGCGGATGCTACCACAATGGAGAGGCGGCCCCTCCCGCCGACAGAGCTCGCAACGCGGTGAGGCCCATGTGTCGTCAAGCGGGGCGGACACTGGGAGGGAAATGGGCCCACATGGCCACCTGTCCGTAATCGACAGGTGCACGCGTCAGCTGATGCCAACACGAGCTAGGTCGTACGATTGAGCGGGTCAGCTGGCGAGCGAGCCTAACGGGCAAGCGGGCCGAATGGGCGAGAGAGCCGAACGGATTAGATCAAATCTGATCTATTACGCAGTGACGGGTCGCTTCCTTTTCACGAGTGTCGAAGGTTAGGGTTAGGAAGAGGGATCAAATGAATGTAGCGCTTTTAGGATCGATCTGTATGACAAATTTCATGTAATACAAAAATGCAATTATTAAGAATCAAAATCAGAGGGGATGGGTACTCGATCGTAGGTGCCTGGTGTGACAAAGGTTTGTACAGAGGAGTAGATGAGTTTCAGAACTCTTGGGGGCTTCGCAGAGAACTCACCTTGACACAATCCCCAACTAGAAGATTTAATCGAGCTCGTGGGAGAAGACGAGGCTCGGGGTAGGCCTGGTTGGCCACACGGCATGCGACACGCATAACCTTACAGTTCGGGCAGAGAGGACGACGATCCCACCATCTCATTGCTCAATCAGACAGTTGGATTGGGCCGTTAGATGCGATGATGGAACAGGAAATGGCGTGGGTTGGATGGATGGTGCCATTTAACATTATAAAACATTAATATTATTTACTTTAAATTAATAAATTTTATATTTAAATTGAACAGTTAAATTGAATTTAGAAAAATTCCAATATTTACTCTTAGCTAATTGAGGGATAAGGAATGCAACAGTGATGTCGGATTTTTGATTTGACGAGTATTTTAATTTCCTAATTTTTGGAATATTTAAATATTATTAAAATATTCGACAAAATTTTGACGACTTTTGATTTTCACCATAATATCCCCCTAGCTAATTTGGGGGCAATGAGCGCAATGGAGAAGACCAATTTTTGATTTGAGGTTAATTTAGATTTGTCAATTTCTAGGGTTTCTAGATTTCCCAAAATTAAGATTTGATCCATTTGACTTCTGATTTGGATGAGGTCTTGGTGGATGACAGACTGTAAATACACGTCTGCGCTTGTATGCAAGTGTACGTGGTCTGAAGTAATAAGTGAAAAGTGTGACTTTCTGGGAATTTATCGAACCACAGAGAATTGGTTGATTTGGCACTAAAGTATATATATTCTCACTAATGCTTAAGCTATAATATGTAATGGTTGGTTGGTCTAAAATTAGCACGAATATTCACTAAGTAAAATAGTAAGATTAAAGAAAGAGGAGAGTTGGGCCCATCCCACATGCAATGATATAATACTTGTGTAGATTTATTTCTCAAGCTTTATTATTTATTTTAATTGAAATCAAGTGCACATTGTTGTCCTTTAGTCTAGCTCAAAGGCTTATAAGTTCAAATCTCGTGCACAAAATGAACTCACATTCGATTCTACTTTAGCACAAAGATTCTTGTAAGACTCTTGGGATTTAAAGTTAATTCATTTTCTCCTTATTTAAGGAGAGTTTAAATTTTCTTAAATCTCAAGATCTCACAAGCATTGCTTTTCCACTACGAGCATCACTTCGCATCTCATATAGTTGAGATGAGAGAATCTCATATTGGGCTCAATGACTATGTCACTTAGTTAATGAGCACTCAAAGCTTCATTTCTCAATATCAATTATGTGGAGCTAAAGAGCTCAATTAGTGGGTCTTAGCATCACTTGCATCAACTCTTTGGTTGAGCTTAGATTGAGGTGCATTGAGCTCAAGAACCTTCTCACATGGTTCTAAGTTTTCATGCACTCAAAATCTAGCATCCAACCTAAGGTGAGCTAAGGAGCACAAGTTATTTAGATCTTGGATTCTTTAGTTCTTTTCTCATAAACACATCAAGACTAATTAGATAGAAATTTCTTAGTAAGGTATTTAAATCACAAATACATTATGCTTGAGGGAAACATTCATACATCAATATTACATCATGCAAAATGGGACTTCATCCTAACCCTCCCCAAGGGGAGTTTAGCTACTCATTATACAAGAAAATAAGGAAGAAACATACATAGCTAAAGATCCTTTCATGGTCACTAAAATGAAAATACAAGATTGAGTTTAAAAGATACTAGGAACGCTCCGTAGAAGTTCTCCGGAATTCTTCTTCACCTTCTAATTACCTTCTCCTTAGATTGCTAGTGCTGCCTCCTTCCTCTTCTCCCTTTGGAAAACCTTACCTTACCACCATTGGGGAGTTCTCTCTTCCTTTGGCTCTCCTCTGTTCATAGGGAATTTTTGCTAAAATTGTGAACCCTCCTCTAGTCAAGAGGAGGGGTATTTATAGGAGGGGGGGCTGCATGCTCCTCTCTTCCATAAGCAACCAGAATTTCCATTAAAAATGCTGAAGTTATCATTGCATTAATTTTTAATTTAGGGTGATGTGATAATAATCTCATTTCTTTAGCCACAACATCACCTCAAAGCTTACAAAAATGGCTGCTGCAGGAAATGATGGCTGGAGACAACATTCAGGATAAAGTTCATGTCTCCAGCTGCATTAAATGCATTGTCTGGGAAAAATTTCGGTGAGCCGCTGCAGCAGGCTGCAGCGTGCTGGAGCGCAGTGTCGCGCACTGTAGCGAGCTGCGGTGAGCCTTAGCATACCCTGGTCTTTAGAAATTTTAGCTAAGTCCTCCGTTGTAGACCGCTGTAGACCGCTGTAGCGCCCGACAGCACGCTGTAGTGGGGAATTTCGCAAAAAATAATGTTCAATTAGTTCTTTTTCCAAATTTTTTAGAGAGAAATATTTCCGCGGCAGACCGCTGCAGCACACGACTGCGCGCTGTAGCAGTCAATTCCGCAAAAAATACTGTTCAATTAGTTAGGCCCCTTTTTAATGATCATAAGTATTTTCGCGGTAAACTGTTGCAAGCCCGCGACCGCGCGCTGTAGCGGTGAATTCCGCAAAAATCGCTATTCAATTTGTTGAGCCCCCCTTTTAATATAGTTTAAATGTTTCCGCTGCAGCCCGCTGCGGCGCGCGACCGCGCGCTGCAGCGCGCTGTAGCCGAATTCTTTGTTTATTTTTTTAGAAAAATTGCAGGAATGCCCTAGAGCTCCTTTGGATTCCATTTCTTGAAAAAGATAGAAAATTTTGATTTAGGAGCAGCAAAAATATCTTAATTAAATGAATTTTCCCCTTTATTTTAGATATAATTTATGGATTCATCACACCCCCACACTTAAATTCTTGCTCATCCTCGAGTAAGCTCAAAATGATAATTTTTTCTATATTTGAATGGATGAAAGTCACAATGATGTAATTGAAAAAGTATAAGTAAAAATATGTGCATGGCAACAGAAAATGAAATGAAGAACACAACAATCTTAATGTTTTCAATGGAGCCACTAAGGTGGTTAAGTCACTAAAATCTCCAAATGTATGAATTTTTTAATGCTTGATAATAGGTGATGGGTTCCATACATTTTGAATTTTTAAGACTAAAGACATGGTTTAGAGATTCTTAGAGTTGTGTCGTATGTGCTCCTTCTTATAAATCACAAAGATAAAAAGTTTTTAAAGGAGAGATATTTTTCTTTATCCTTTCTTATTTTGTTCACTTGGGAGAGATATTTTTTATCATCCTTTTTTTCATAAATATTTTGTTCTTAGAGAGAGACATTTTTCTTCATCCCTAACATCTTTGTGATCATGAAGTCCTACAGGAGCCTAGCACACTCCATTTAGAATCATACCATATTTTTTTAGTTTAAATCCTATGCCTTCCCCCATACTTAGCTCAAGCATTTATTTAAATTTTTGGAGATTTATATTTTCCTCCATTTATTCCTCAATCTCTCATTTGATTGCATATAATTCATTTAATTATTTTTTTGCTAAGTATTCTTTTATTTATATCTCATTTGATTTTTGCATTTTTGTGATTTTCATTTTTTTTGAAAAATTCAGAAAAAATATGTCACTTAAGAATAATTCAATAAATGCAGGAATAGGAGAATTCATATATTGCAATCTCAAAATAAAAATAAACTACAATAAATATAAAAAGAAAAAGTAAAAAAAAAACAAATACAACCTAGTTAATTTTCCTTGTTCTCATCATCGTCTTCCTCCGACACATACGCCATCTCGGTAGGGTAGCGCGTCTCCGGTATGGGTGCACCGATGGGAGGCCGTGGCAACATGGAGGCGTCCGGTCCACCGTGCAAATTCCAATCATAAAACAACATCCCGAGGGCTTCATGGAATTCTGATTGGAACTGGCGCTGTTGGGCGTATTCCTGTTTGAAAAACCTCATATCGGTAGCTAGAGCTTTACTAAGCTCTGCATTTTGATTGTGGAGGGACATTAAGAGTTGGTTTGTGAGACATGAATCAGAAGGTGCAGATGCTTCCACCCTACGGCCCCTTCTTTTCTTGGGCAATTTACGTTCACTTGCCCGGACGTTAAGGTTCGAGGGGTGCAGGGCAATGCTGGGAGGAACAATGGTGTCGGAGGAGAGGATCTTAACCCCTTGGTCTTCGTATAACCCAGAAATCAAAGACCCGAAGGCTAATGCTGCGCAAGAACCTTTGAGAGCTTTCCAAAGCTGCTCAAAAATAATGTTTGAGATGCAGATTTTGCCTACCCTCACCAATGAGCACAAAAGGAGTGCTCAGGAACAGGTCACTTCAGTTAAGTGACTCGAGGGCATGACATAGCTAGAAATGAATACTAGCCAAGCACTACTCGTCTCCGTTAATTCAGAGCAAGGAATGTTGGCGAGTCCCCCTTCCCACTCGGTGTCATTATTGATAATTTCCTCAACTAGAGCGCAGGGGTCAAAACGAGAGTCCAAGAGATTAGAGTATGAACAAGAGCTTACCTCCGCCAACCCATAGAATTGCTCAATTTGAGCAATTCCCAGGGTGACACTCTTTCCCCGACAAAAAATCCGCTGTCCGGATGCATTAATTGTATTAGCATACACTTCTTGGACGATTGTCGTGTATGTGGGAGCTCTCTTGGTCACAAACTCATGCCATCCTCTAGGATTGACATGATCAAGAGGGACGGGGTAAGCAACGCTGAAGCTTTGCTCCGGGATCAACTTCCGTTGGGAAGTGATAGAGGTGAAACGGTGCTCGGCCTCCGCTGAGGAGAACCTCTTTGTGTTGAAAGTTCCTCCGAATGAAGAAACTTCAACATCCTTCCTAGCGATTGCCTTCTTCCCGGAATACATTGCCTTGGAATGAGAGTTTTAAGATGATCAAGAGATTAAAGAAGATGAAGAGAATGTGCAAGGATAACCCCCCCATTCCCTCCTTATTTATAGCCAAAAAAATTCAAGGTAAGAGAAGATGGTCAATTGGCCTTCCCCATGCCATTAATGTGGTGATCCATGTGAAGTGGGGGGGGGGGTAGCTTTCTCAGCAACTTTTGATTGCCTTGGGAACCCAATGGTCATAACTTATTGACTTCATATTCCCAAGGCAAAAAATCTGGGCAAATCGCGGCAAACCACTGCAGCGCGCTGTAGCGTGCGATCGCGGGTTAGGGTGCGCCCGGGCAGAAAATGATTTCGCGTGCTCTCGTGATGCCATTTAAGTGCAGTTTACCCACTGCAGCGCGCTGTCGCATAATTTCCGCTACAGCACGCTGTCGCGGAATTTCAGCTGCAGCGTGCTTATTGCGCAAATTTTTTTTTTTTTTTTTTGATTGGGTTGCCTCCCAATAAGCGCTCCGTTTAACATCCTAAGTTAGACTCTTTTAAGATTAATACGATGAATTCGGCGGTTTCATTTTCCATATGCTAAGGATGTTCAAGTGAGCACATTCCTCTTAGTGGCTCGAACCCTGTTCATCCTCAACCCCAACCAAAGGATCCCTGCTTTCAACTTCATAATTTGTGGGAGTCCTTTTCTTTCTTTTTCCTCGTCGCATTTTTCTCTTCTTCACTCCTTCCTGGCTCCCCTTTTCAGAGGAAGGAGTAGAATAACCATCAGAATTTTTTTCTTCAATTGTCAGGTCTCCTAGAACATTATCTACCCATAATCTCTCTTCTCTAATTCTTTTCCTGATTTCTTCCTCCATTTTTTTTTTTAAAGAGGTGAGTTTTAAATCAATCACTTCTATTTTTCTCTTAACACTGATGCTCATAACAGCCTTAATACTCATCAGAAAGGGTCTTCCAAAAATAATTGTTGAATTTTTATTCCATTTGTCCCATTTGCACACCACAAAATCAGTTGGAACAATGAAATTTCCTAATTCCACAACAATATTTTTGATTATTCCCAGAGGAGTAAGGGACTCAAGATTAGCAAACTCTAGAATCATTGAGGTGTATTCCATCCCTCATACCTTTAATTGCTCATATATGTGGTAGGGCATAACATTAACTAAGGCTCCTAGATTTCACAAGGAATCTATAAACACTTCATTTCTTATTATGCATGGAATGCATAACCTCCCTGGATCGTCACATTTAGGTGCGGTTAGCTTTTCATTATCATTCCCTTTTATTCCTTCATCTACTTCTAATTCAAAATTTGTTGCTCTCTCAGTTGCATCATTTATTTCTCTTAGTACATTTTCAGAATAGATCACACTCACTAATTCCCTTGGATATTTAAGTAGAACAAGGTAAAGCCCCCTGCTGCTGAGAGGTCAGTTGCTTGGAGATTTGCCCCAATTGAGTTTCAATATTTCTAAGGGAGGCTTCTATTCCCTGGATAGAAGCCTCGTGACGTGTGATAGTTGCCTCAGTGCGGCGCATGAACTGGGTTGTTTTGATCTTAAATGTGTTGAATGCCCCTTCTAGATTGTGCTGGTAATTGTGGCTATTGTTACTATAATTCGTGCCTTGTTGGTTGGATGAATTCCCCCCATATTGATTTGCATTATTGTTGTTATTACTCCATGAGAAATTTGGGTGGTTCTTCCATCCTGGATTGTATGTGTTGTAGTAGGGATTATTTGTTTGATTGTTATTTCTTAAGTAGTTAACTTGTTCAGTGTTGTTTTGTACAAAAGGGTTGTTCAAGTTACAGCTCTCACTATTATGTCTCCCTCCGCACAATTCACATTGTACCTCAGAAACCATGTGTACATTCATCCTTTCTATCTTTTCATTCAAGGCATAAATTTCTTATTGCAAAGCTATTATTTGATTTGACTCATTCACTTTAATGGATCTTTTTTAAGCCTTTCAGAAGGCCATTGATAAGCATTATTTGCCATTTCTTCCAAGAGGTCATAGGCTTCCTCTTGGGTTTTTCCACTAATGGATTCCCCGGCGGCTCCATCAATGAGTGTCCTCATTGGAGCGTTCAAACTATTGTTAAAGGTTTGCACTTGCATCCAGAGAGGGAACCCATGATGCGGGCAACGTCTGAGATACTCCTTAAAGCGTTCCCACCCATCTTAGAGAGTCTCACCTTCCATCTGAGTAAAGTTGGTGATCTCAATTCTCAACCGTGCAGTTTTAGCCGTAGGGAAGTATTTGACTAAGAATTTCTTAGCCAAATCATCCCAAGTATGGATAGAATCGCTTGATAAAGAGCTGAGCCAACTCTTGGCTCTATCTCTCAGTGAGAAAGGAAATAGCCTCAATTTAACCGCGTCTTCGGAGACGCCGTTAAACTTGAAGGTATCACATATTTCAAGGAAGGTTGAAATATGTGAATTTGGATCTTCAGTGGCTAATCCTCCAAACTAATTATTTTGTACCATACTCAGTGTAGAGGGTTTGATTTCAAAATTATGAGCTTCTATATTCGTCCTTACAATCGCATGGGGAATGCCCCTAACAGTGGGTAATGCATAATCTCTCAGTGCTTTACCCCTAGGCTCTTCTAAGTTTTTAGTAAAAGTGTCCATTTCAACTTGTTGGTTTGATAAGTTTTGTTCTCGCCTAGCTTGTAAGTATGTTCATTCTATTTCAGGATCAAACAGATATTCAGTACAAACTCTTTTACTCATACAAGTTTCAATAAAGCTTATCAAGAATGATTTAGCAATAAAGATTAAACAGATATATTTTGGAAATGAAAATAAATAAAAAGAAATATAAAATGTTAGCTTGATAATTACAATAGAAAATGTAAAACTACTAATATAAAAAAAATATCAAATGCTTAAATCGCTAGCTACTTATAGATTATCTTTAGTTCAAATCAAAAACCAATTCCCTGGCAACGACGCCAAAACTTGACACACTGTAAATACACGCCTGCGCTTGCACACAAGTGTACGTGGTCTGAAGTAATAAGTGGAAAGTGTGTCTTTCCAGGAATTTATCGAACCACAGAGAATTGGTTGAGTTGGCAATAAAGTATATCTATTTTCACTAATATTTAAGCTATAGTATGTATTGGTTGGTTGGTCTAAAATTAGCACGAATATTCACTAAGTAAAATAGCAAGATTAAAGAAAGAGGAGAGTTGGGCCCATCCCACATGCAATGATATAATACTTGTGTAGATTTATTTCTCAAGCTTTATCATTTAGTTTAATTGAAATCCAGTGCACATTGTTATCCTTTAGTCTAGCTCAACTGCTTACAAGTTCAAATCTCGTGCACAAAATGAACTCACATTCGGTTCTATTTTAGCACAAAGATTCTCGTAAAACTATTGGGATTTAAAGTTAATTCATTTTCTCCTTATTTAAGGAGGGTTTAAATTTTCTTAAATCTCAAGATCTCACAAGCATTGATTTTCCACTATGAGTATCACTTCGCATCTCATATAGTTGAGATGAGAGAATCACATGTTGGGCTCAATGACTATGTCACTTAGTTCGTGAGCACTCAAAGCTTCATTTCTCAATCTCAATTATATGGAGCTAAGGAGCTCAATTAGTGGGTCTTAGCATCTCTTGCATCAACTCCTTGGTTGAGCTTAGATTGAGGTGCATTGAGCTCAAGAACCTTCTCACATGGTTCTAAGCTTTCATGCACTCAAAATCTAGCATCCAACCTATGGTGAGCTAAGGAGCACAAGACAATTAGATCTTAGATTTTTTAGTTCTTTTCTCATAAATACATCAAGAGTAATTAGATAGAAATTTCTTAGTAAGGTATTTAAATCACAAATACATTATGCTTGAGAGAAACATTCATACATCAATATTACATCATGCAAAATAGGACTTCATCCTAACCCTCCCCAAGGGGAGTTTAGCTACTCATTATACAAGAAAATGAGGAAGAAACATACATAGCTAAAGATCCTTTCATGGTCACTAAAAAGAAAATACAAGATTGAGTTTAAAAGATACTAGGAACGCTCCGTAGAACTTCTCTGGAATTCTTCTTCACCTTCTAATTACCTTCTCCTTAGATTGCTAGTGCTGCCTCCTTCCTCTTCTCCCTTTGCAAAACCTTGCCTTGCCACTATTGGGGAGTTCTCTCTTCCTTTAGCTCTCCTCTGTTCATAGGGAATTTTTGCTAAAATTGTGAACCCTCCTCTAGTCAAGAGGAGGGGTATTTATAGGAGGGGGGGCTGCATGCTCCTCTCTTCCATAAGCAACCAGAATTTCCATTAAAAATGTTGAATTCATCATTGCATTAATTTTTAATTTAGGGTGAGGTGACAATAATCTCTTTTTTTTATCCACACATCACCTCTCATAGCTTTCAAAAATGGCTGCTGCAGGAAATGATGGCTGGAGACAACATTCAGGATAAAGGTCATGTCTCCAGCCGCATTAAATGCATTGTCTGGGAAAAATTTTGGTGGGCTGTTGCAGCGCGCTGTAGCGCGGTGTCGTGCGCTGTAGCGTGCTACGGCGTGCTTTAGCATACCCTGGTCTTTAGAAATTTTAGCTAAGTCCTTCATTGTAGACTGCTGCTGCGCTCGACCGTGCGCTGGAGCAAAGAATTCCGCAAAAAACACTGTTCAATTAGTTCTTTTTCCAGATTTTATAGAGAGAAATATTTTCGCGGCAGACCGCTGCAGTGCGCGACCGCACGTTGTAGTGGTCAATTCCGTGAAAAACACTGTTCAATTAGTTGGGCTTCCCGATTTATATAGCCAAGTCCTTCGCGATAAACCGCTGCAGCACGCGACCGCGCGCTGTAGCGGTGAATTCCGCGAAAAACACTGATCAATTAGTTGGGCGGCCTAATTTAATAAGCCAACTATTTTCGCGGTAAACCGCTACAGCGCGTGATCGCACGCTGTAGCGGTGAATTCCGCAAAAAATATTATTCAATTAGTTGAGCCCCCTCTATAATAATCATAAGTATTTTTGCGGAAAACCGCTGCAGCGTGGGACCGCGCGCTGTAGCGGTGAATTCCGCAAAAAAATTACTATTCAATTAGTTGAGCCCCCTTTTAATGATCATAAGTATTTTCGCGGTAAATCGCTACAGCGCGCGACCGCGCGCTGGGAGCGGTGAATTCCGCAAAAATCACTATTCAATTAGTTGAGCCCCCCTTTTAATATAGTTTAAATGTTTCCACTGTAGCCCGATGCGGCGCGCGACCGCGCGCTGTAGCGGAGTTCTTTGTTTATTTTTTTAGAAAAATTTCAGAAATGTCCTAGAACTCATTTGGATTCTATTTTCTAAAAAATATACAAAAATTTAATTTAGGAGCAGCAAAAATATCTTAATTAAATGAATTTTCCCCTTTATTTTAGATATAATTTATGGATTCATCAGTGGACAACTCCTAATAACCTAATTAGAGCACTAAGACTAAGATTAGGACCAGGATTAGCCCTAATCAGATTGGGTAACAACTTGGGTTGTTACAGGCTCCCCCACTTAAGAATGATATCATCCTCAGCATCACTCAAGAGGAAAGAATTGAGGCAAGATAAAAGAATATAAATTGAATTGAAAGGTTAGGATGCTAAGAAAGAAATACCTGGAATCTCAAAGAGTTTAGGATATTTGGCTCGCATATCTGATTCCTTCTCCCAAGTAGCTTCTGCAGATAAGCAATTCTTCCACTGAACTTTGATCATTTTGATGGCACGATTCCTAAGCTACTTGCGATCTCGGGCCAAGATTTGAATTGGTTCTTCAACATATGACAAATCGGGCTGGATTTCAATTTCTAGAAATTGAATCAAATGAGAGGAATCCTTGAGGCATCTTCTCAATGATAATACGTGGAACATGCACGGCTGCAAAGTCATCGGGGAGATTTAGTCTGTAGGCGGAAGAACCTACTTTGGCTGCTACCACAATCGGACCAAGATAACGAGGGATAAGTTTCCCTGCTATGCCGAATCTAAGACTCATTTCATTGGAATGACCTTCAAGTAAGCAAAATCTCCAATTTCAAATTCTAGAGGACGGTGATGAATATCGTGGTACTTACTCTGACGATCATGGCTGCACGAATCTGTTGTTTAATCAACTGATCCTTCTTATTTGTTTCTTCTACTAATTAAGATCCGTACAATTGAACACTGCTTATTTTTTACCAAGCCAATGGAGTGCTGCATTTTTCTGCCATACTGGGCTTCATATGGAGCCATCTTTATGTTGGTTTGAAAACTATTATTATATGTAAATTCTACCGATGGGAGGTGATCTTCCCAGGATCCAGCAAAATTAAGGATACATAGTCTAAGCAGATCTTCAAGAACTTGATTAGTTCACTTTGTCTGACCATCCTTTTGTAGATGAAAGGCTGTACTCATTGCTAGGGTTGTGCCTAAACCTTGATGCACAGCTTGCCTGAACTTAGAGGTAAATTGATTGTCTCTATCGGATACAATTGATTTGAGAATTCCATGCAACCTGATTATCTCTTTGATAAAAAGCTTGGCAAGTTTCTCGACTGAGTCTGTTTGTCAGATAGGGATGAAATGAGCGGACTTGGTCAATCGGTCAACTATGACCCAAATAACATTGGCCCCAGATCTTGCACGTGCCATAGCCATGACAAAGTCTATGGACATATTTAGCCATTTCCATTCGGGAATCTCAAGTAGATGAAGTAGACCACCGGGCCTTTGATGTACTGCCTTAACTAAACTGCAAGCGTGGCAATTTTCAATGAACTCATCTGCACTTTTCTTCATTCCTAGCCACCAGAAGAATTATTTCAGGTCTTGGTATATTTTTGAGCTTCCTAGATATATTTGATAACCGTAGTTATGGCCTTCAATTAGAACTTCCTGATGCATGGACTTAGGAACCCATAGACAATCCCCTTGATAGATAGCACCTTTAAGGTAAGGTCAGTATGGTGGCCACTCTCGATGGCTTATTCAAAACTCAGATACCCATCATCCTTAGTTTGGGAAATAGATACGTCTCTATGGAATGTGGGCTCCACATTAATCATTGCGATCATTGTGCTCACATGGTCACCGCATGCTGATTTGATATCCATTTTAAAGAATTCTTCTTCTTGGGGCCTCTCAGAAATAAGGGCATTAAGAGTAGCATGACGACTTAGAGCATCGGCCACAATATTTGCCTCCCGAGATGATATTGAATGTCAAGGTTGTAGTCATTGATCAACTCCAACCATCTTCTTTGTCTGGAATTTCACTCCCCCTGGGTGAATATGTACTTAAGACTCTGGTGATCCGTGAATATTGAGCATTGAATTCCATACAAGTAGTG